>CM052714.1:71872977-71978223 GCA_028551405.1 Uromys caudimaculatus
CCATGGGTGCCTCCATGTGTACTCTTTGGTTGGTAGACAAGGGTCTTTGATGACAAAGGGGGGTATTTGAAAATGCTGCACCCTGGGAACGTTGAACACAATATGAGACTCTCTACAGAAGATTTTTCACATGAATTGTTGTCTATTGATAAGAAATTAAACAAAGAGTTAGGCCTAAATCATTCTGAAGACAAGTCCCTGAAAAATTTAAATATCTTAAGTAATAACGTAAAAACTCAATTTATACAAAATATGAGTTAACTGATAAATAGAAGTGTACTGAACATTCTAGATATGAGAAATATCCAGTAGAAAAATAGCTAGTTGTACCAAAACCAATCACTTCTTAAAATTTTTAATAAAAATTATTATTTGTGTATTATTTGTGTCTGTGTGTGTGTGTGTGTGTGTGTGTGTGTGTGTGTGTGTGTAAGACCCTCAGTTTATTCACTGTAACTTTTCCAAACAGGACTTAGTTTTCTAAATCTATAGTCTTCCATAAAACTATAGTTAAACTGAAAGCATTTCTAGCCATATAACTCAATATAATATCCCAAAATTATTCCTAAAACTTAGAGAACAAAGGGCTCAAATTTGCTTTGGCAGTTTATACAGTGAGTGACTAGATTCTGGCAGCACAGCTGATTTCTAAAGTTCCAAGTAGGAACACCTGCAAAGGTGAGTGCCACCCTGCATGGCTGTCTGGGAGCAAGTGCTCAGGAGTATGGCCTTGACCTATACGGACCCTCAGACACATCAGAAAAAGACTGAGTGGTCCACAGAAGCCACTTTGACCAAGCAAAGCTCTTGGGCACTATGGTCCCAATTACCAAGCTCCAATGTGTGGAATGCAGGAGACAAACATATCTGCTGTCAAGAGCACTGAAGATGAAAGGTAAATTCCAAATCTGGATCGACATCCGCTTATTATTGAATTTCCAGAGAGAGCTGAGCAAAGAATCCGAGAGCCTGGTTTCATTTTACCTCAAAATAAAAATATGGCATAGCTTGCCATTTTCGCTCTTTTGTTCCTTTCATTAAATACCCTTTGTTTTTCAGTCATGAATTGGACTGGCGCAGGGAATTCATAGCCCTCCATTTTGCCATAGGTAATGTTACTTATGTACAACCTCCAGGAACTTGTCTGGCCTATGACGGCCATGCATGCAGCCGTGCAGTCATGCATACATGCAACATAGCAACACACAACGCAGTGCAAAATTAGCAAAGGAAAGCCCCGGATGGCCATGCTTAGAAATTAGCAAAGGAAAGCCCCAGATGGCCATGCTCAGAAGTTCCCCAAGGGTCTCCTTACCAAACAGTGAAATCCTATGCCTGACAAGAACTCCAAGTTTGCAGAACAGGCTGAGGACAAAAGAAAAAACAAAAGGAGAAAAAGGGAGGGATAGGGGAGGTAGAAAAAAGACAGGGGGAAATTAAAAATAAATTAAACAAGATGAGAAGAAGAAAAAAGAAAGAAAGAAAAAAAAAAACCAAAACAGCTGACCTATGAGCCAGAAATAAAAAAGCAAACATGATGTCACGCAGAAAGGGTCGATTCTCTGAGCAGGATGTGGAGTAAGAGTAAAGAAAGGATTTCTGCGTATCTTAACAACATGGTTAAAAAAGCACATATTATAAGTAAAGAAACAAAAAATAAAATAGAAAGCAAAGCTCATTAATACAGAAGCCATCTCTATAAACCTCACAAAGAACAGAACTACAGAAAACCACATGGGAAGAGTTAATTTACTACACCCAAGCGCACCTGTTTATTATCAAGGGCATTTCTTACAAACAGAAATATGGTACTCTGGACATAAGTGTTATGATAAGTTTCAGTGCTCCTTTCTTGGCTAAACCGTCTCTTCTAAACTAAACTGTGCCCTTATGTAAATACCAAGCATCGTTTGGATTTGGACCTCATGAATTAGAAACTGAATCTGGACTGATCATCTGAAGATCAGTCAGGGGAAATGGCAGCTATGATAACCTGAAGGCTTCGTAATGATGATGGATGAGTTGAGTGTCTTTCTTATCTCCCTACCTTGGGGTCCCAGGAAATTCACAGCAGTTATCATGGGGCATTCCAAGTAACCACAACTTATATTCCTTAGTCAGTATCACAGCCCCAAACACACTACCCCTCAGTGCAGATTCCAGAGCTATGACAGTAGGTGGAGCCTCTGTCTCTTCACCCATTCCCAGCCTTGTGACCTCCCAAGGGCCCCCCTTGTAGGGACACTCTTTGATCAAACTGATTGCTATACCACACTCCTTCTCACTGTCCCTAACCCTGTTCCCCAGACTCAGCTCAGGCTGTACAGACCCCAGGAAGCCTTTCCTGATGTCCAGCCCTCCATTGGCACTGCCATCTTTGGGTGTTCCCTTCTGATACTTTCAGGAACTATGTGTCCAGCTATGAGACCATGGCACTTAATCCACCAGGTGACAGCTTCCACCATCTGACTACACTCTCTCCTGAGCCCTCCGGGAACAGTTTGTCATCACTTTCTAGCACTCTTCCCTGGAGAACTGTAACGGTTTACCTAAACTGTTCCTGACTCCCCAGTGCCCAACCCTGACATCCGAGTCCCCAGCACCAGGGGTACAAAAATACTAGAGACCAACCACACTGGAAAGTACATTTTGGTCAGATGGCTCTGTCCTACTGCATACCATCATGGATCAATTGATTGTTAAAAGTATATTTGTTGATATTTTTTTCTTTTGAGACAAAGACAAGCTACACAGCTCAGGCTGGTCTCAGACTAACCAAGGAGCCCAGGCTATCCTTGAACTCATAATAAACTGTTTTTGCTCCTGAGTGTTGAGATTATAGGCAGGTGCCACCATACCCCAGCTTGATTTATTTATTGATGAAAGTTGATTACATAGGATATTTTGTAGCTTTTTCAAGAAAATGTTCATCTGCAAAGGTCTGAGTCAGATTTGAGAACACCATTTAGCAGAGCAAAATACTTCAAAAGTAAAAAATCTCTGTGCGTAGCTCTTAGGTGTGATATTTGATGCTGATATGTATATTATTTGTACTATAATTTTATTTACTAATTTTTAAACCAAAGCAACTCTGACCAAGATCCCTCATCTTCTGAGCTTCACAGTGGCTTCTAAATGTTCTCTTTCCAAAGATGGATTTGTCTCTCTACAAAGAGAGACAGCTCTGACCTAAGGTCACACACTACATGGCTGCATCCTCACCTGTGTTAAAGGGTATTGATCAGGACCGTCCAGCATTCGAGTGCAGCATCTGAGCTATTCTTGGGCTACTGCATTTATAACCCTGACTGTATGCTAACCAAGCCATGCCTAGGCTGTTAGGCTCTCTTGGGAACAGGACAGTTCTGTGTCTCCTTCTACTCGATCCTGTTCACTCAAGGAGAATGAGCCAGAGAAAGATCTTTTTTCCTCATCGTACTGCTCGCTGACCTCCTAGCATCAGGGAGAGCAGCAGACACCAAAGGCTAATTCTTCCGGGAAGGCAAATTTCCATCTATTTTGAGGACAGAATTTCTGGGCAAACTACAACAAACCACAGCCCATACAGCCCCTAAACTACTGCCTGTGTTTCTGTTGTTCCAAATCTTAACTTTTTGCAGACATGATGATTCTGACTTTGGACACAATGTTTCAGGAAAAATGTTGAGTGCTAGGAAATGAGTATCGAAAGTGTCTCACAGGATCATGGGTTTATAACTGGGGAGAAACTAACTGAGACCCAGGAAATTACTGCTAGGAGTAAAGATTAAATGTTAATTTAAACAAGTATTACAGCATTAATAATGCATTTCAATGTGTCCTTGTCTAGTCTTAACATTAAAGTCAGGGTTTAGCACTTGATATACCTTCTCTCTCTCTCTCTCTCTCTCTCTCTCTCTCTCTCTCTCTCTCTCTCTCTCTCTCCCTCTCCCTCTCTGTGTGTGTGTGTTTGTCTGCCTGCCTGCCTGTCTGTCTGTCTATGTGTCCCTGCGTGCACAAGCACACACACAGACATACAAAGTGCAAGTGCTGGAAGACATCAGAAGAAGGTGTGGATCCCCTGGAGGCAGAGTTACAGATGACTGTGAACCACCTAATACCGTTGCTGGGAACCAAACCCAGGTCCTCTGCAAGAGTTATACATGCTCTTAACCACTAAGCCATTTCTCCAGCTCCTTGATCTTACTGTTTGTTCAATTTACTTATATATTTAACTGAACTGGTAAAACTCAGACATCTAAAAAATCTCAGGTATTCCATCTCTGCATCTCAAATGAATTAGCTGCTTGTGTGTTATTGTCATGGTGCTTGCTATTGGCTATTTCTAAACATATTGGAACATCAGACTTTTATTCTCATTTTTAAAACAGAGAACAAATAAAATGGTACAAAGTATCTATAATACACTGTATGAAGAAAGCAGCTGTTAAAATTGTGTCTACTTCTTACTTGTAATGTGTGTGTGTGTGTGTGTGTATGAGAAAAGGTAGGTACTTCTACAAGTTGGGCTAATAATATTTTAAATGCATTTTATTATGGCCATTTCCCTAAGTTAGATATCTCTAGCAATCATTATTTTTAACTACATAGTGTATTACATATATCTATATATCTTAATTTATCATTACCTTATCTATTGGTTTAGGTATGAATTTTCCCTGTAAGATTAACTTCCTATAATAGACACTTAAGCACCATTATGAAATAATCTACTTCTATTATGGTTTCATGTGTGTGTGTGTGTGTGTGTGTGTGTGTGTGTGTGTGTGTGTGTGTGTGTGATCCTTAAATCACCAACACCTTTGGGGAATAAAGCTTCTGTTACAAGCAGCTAAGTGACCACAGAAAGAGCAGAAGATTTGGGGCTCATCACGCTCTGTGAGTTCTGGGTTTTCTAGCCGTTTGTATATTCTTCCAGTCCAGATGGAACTGGAGACATTGATGAGCGCCAGTGTGAAATTCTTCAAGACTGCCCTTTCTATTCTTATGGAGTTTAGGGAGGAAGGTCATGGCCAGGTTGGAAGGGGAGCAATGCCACAGTGGGGTGTGACTGTGCGCTGCACCCCCACAGCGGGGTGTGACTGCGCTGCCCCCGGCCCTCATGTGCGCAGTAGTATGTTTTATCAACCTCACAGGGCGGTCAGTATTTAAGGAGAGACAGAGACAGACAGACAGACAGACAGGAGAGAAGAGAGACATAAACTGAGAGACAGAGACACACAGGGAGAAAGAGAGAGTGACAGACAGACAGACAGACAGAGAGGAGAGAGGCATAGACAGAGATACACAGAGAGACAGACAGAAAGAGAGAGAGAGAGGAAAGGAGAGAGGCATAGGCAGAGAGACAGAGACACACAGACAGACAGACACAGTGTATATGTGTGCCGTGACACTGAGTAGTCAGGGAATTAGGTCATAAAAGTTAGATGAGCGGGACACTGCAGCTAGCCCGTCCTCTCACGTTACTCCAGCGTGGACTCTTCAGTCCTCCCCACCACTGACGGTGGCCCCCAGTTACAATCACTCTCTCTTATAGGACATGACCCTTCCACATGGCAGGAAAGGCAAGGCCAGGGGAAGCAAGGGCTCTTCACGTAGTTCACCCTTGTTTAGGAAAATATTGCTCAGATATCTTCCAAAAGCTTGGGATGACTGTGAGCAATGTGGTGCCTGAGATCTTCATGGCTGCCAACCTTCATGCAGACTGAGTCCTAACAGAGTTTTAAGAAAATACACCCCAGAAATGCAGTAGATCCCATATTTTAAAAAAATCTATAAAGAAGATGTCAGTGCTAAACCATATAAGGCGTTTCTAAGACTCCAGGTTGAAAGGCACAAGAGAATACCAGAAAAGCCCGTTTCATTTTGTTTTGTTTTGTTTCATTTCATCTTATTACCATGATGGGGCTATGATTTAATTTAAAAAAATTTAAATTAAGAGTATCCAAGTAGGAAATTGCCTTCCTTTTTAAAAGCTGTCAAAATATTAGATTGTCAAGAAAAATTCAAAGAAAATAATGTTCAGAAAATTTTCTGAACATTTCTCATAAAACCAGTCTGGAGATTCCTCCCCAGGCTTCTGGGATACTCCAGCTGTTATTTTCATTGGTTTTGTGCTGATGGCTGGAGATAGTACCCTAACTATTTTGTCTTGAATGATATTTTATTTCTTTTGTTAGTGTTACCTTTAAATGGCAAAATAAAAAGAAGATCTGTCTCTAACATACACACGTGTTAACTCGTAGAACCTCTACACACCTAGTGTTGGGCTCAGGGGAGAGGGGAAGACTCTCCTCCCCTGCTCTAGGTCCTGTGGTTGGTTCTCTGACCCAAATGCAAATACAAAGAAATCAAATATAAAGTTTTAAGGCCAGAGCTCTTTACCTTGTCACCATCTCCTTCTCTTTGTTGGATGCGTGTCCTCCAGTGCAGAGAGGCCTGCTTGCTGCAGACAAGAAGTACAGGCGATGGTTTTTGAAATATTGATCAATTAAAGGAAGAACAACCTGAAAGAGAGGAAGAGAAAACATATCTATGGAGTACACTATGAGAGGAAGAAGAACCAGAGCTCAGAGCACACAGAGAGTCCTGTGCAATACTGCACCTGTGCTGATACGGTGGGTACACCTAGATCCCTTCTGTCAGTTCCATCCCATGCATGTGCACATATGTGTATATATGTGTGTGTCTATGGGTTTATGTATGCATGTGTTTATGTGTGTATGTATGCATGTGCTCATGTGTGTATATATGTGTGTGTGCATGTTTGTATGTATGCATGTGTGCATGTATGTATGTATGCATGTGCTCATGTGTGTATATATGCATGTGCACATGTGTGTACGTATACATGTGTTAATGTGTATATGTGTGCGTGTGTGCATGTGTGTATGTGTGTGCGCATGTGTTTATGTGTGTATGTATGCATGTGCATATGTGTGTATGTATGTGTGTGTGCGTGTGTGTATGTATGCATGTGTGTATGTATGCATATGCACATGTGGATGAGCATGTAGTGGGGAGACGGAGTAGGACGCCTGGAAGATAGTTACTAGGAACACAGACGTTTTCAATAATTCAGAATTATTCTCCTTATTTTCTCAATGTGAGACATATATGACAGTATTCATAAAATACAGTTCAGTGGCCAGTGGGCTCTTGAGTTCCCTGGATTACCACTCACTGAGTAGCTATTACATGTGAGAACTGCCAAGGGTGTGGTATCATCCTGTTTGTCCTGCTGTCTAGTGTGTGTGGTTGCTCCATCATTTATGCTTTGTAGATGTTGAATGGAAAATGATATAAAAGACCCACCCAAAATCACACAATGCACATGGTATCTATCTCCTCTCAAAGCCAAAGTCCCCATTATGTTCTGGTTTAGCCCACTCCCCAGGGTTGACTCTTTCTCCTACTCAGTGTACTTGTACATAAATCTCAGGTACACGCAATTTCCTGCCCACTTCTGACTCTTCATGCTCCTTACCAGCAGACCTTAGTTCAGGGGTGCTTCATTGGGCGGGCAGACCTTTTTGATCTTATTAAAGAAAAATCTTATATTCTCTGCCCCCCCCCCCTCAAAGCAAGCAAAAAACAAGGTTGGATTTTTAGATCCATACAGTCATTTTCTGACCTCAAGAATTGGTACTTGCTCTATTTTGCTGGATATAGTGGTTTTCTCCTACCTTGCAGCATAAAACAGTTACACTGAATGACTAAATACACAATTTATACAATACAATATCGCTCTCTTGAAAGTCTTTATAACAGTCTGAATGTACTGGCTGGCAGATAGTAGATACTTGATCAAAATGGAGGATGAAATTAAGCCACATTAAAATCTATAAGCAGCAGGTAGGAGTGGTGGGTAAGTAGGCAGTTTAAAGGTATATAGGGGCATGAATACACATCATTCTGATAACTGGGTACCAAGAAGGGATTGCACTAATGTAGTGGCTGGAAATGACTGACCTATTTATCTAGCAATCATCTATCTCTGTCTGTCCTGTCAATCTACCATTTATCCACTTATCACTAACAATATGCATCCTGGCATAAATCACATCTTTGGATGACTGAAAGAAACTCTGAATGCTATATTGAGTGGAAAGAAAAGACAAGACATCCAGTAAAATGTGTAATTCTGAAAATGTAACCAAAGGTGGATATTAATCATTCAGAAAGCATACCATTTGAAAATCTATCAAGTGTGGTGCTTATAGAAATCATTTGAACTATCACCAATACAAGTAGAAACTGTCAGTAACAGTAAGCCTCCAGCTTAACTGCACGGCGTTGCTAAGAGACACACTTGCCTAAGGGAAACTAATGTTATCTCTGTCAGTCCCCAGGGCAGTGTACTTCCTGACACACCTAAGGAAGTAAGTGACCCCAGTGGCTGGCTGCACCATCCTTGGTCGAAGGAAGTGATGACTTCTCCAGCAATATGGAGAGCTTGACAAGTTCCTAAGAAATGGGACTGATAATGATGGGCTATACTCTTCCTAAGAGCAGTTTATCCTCCGAGCCTCAGCTTGTGAAAGAACAAGATTGAGACTCTCCACAACACAGAATCTATGGCTAAAGAATATATGCATATTCACTCATATGCAGCTAAGCTCATTTAGCTAACAGAAAATGTACAGTGTTAAGAAATTGAGATCTTCTATTTCACACAAAAAGCCGCAAGAATTAAAACTTAGATTTTTTGGGGGGTTGGGGGGCATGACTAAATCATGTGAGGAACATGCTGGGGAGAGGTGAGTGAGCATAGGGTAAGTACTGACTAAGAACACCACAAACAGACCAGTCTCACGTGAGTCATGCAGGTATTTCTGAGCCAGAGATTGTATACTTGTAATAGAGCAGCATTTCTAGACAAGTGTATTCTAAAAAGAAGAGATGAGCTGATGGGTCTATTCTGTAAATATACAACTAGAGCAGAAACAAGGTGCATTGTATACTGTACTTTAGCGAAGAACTTGATTTCTTGCTCGTATGGGAAATGCTCTCCTTTGCTTCTGCTGCCACCATCTGTAGACAGGAAGAGGTTTTAGGTCCATGGTGAACTTCCAACACTTTAAGATTCCTCCAAAACACACAGCTTAAAACACCTTCTTACATGTATTGTCCCACCAAACCAAATAGAAAATGCCAAAGTATATGGGCTAAATTCAGCAACATGATGAAATATACAAGTTCTTTAAAACAAAAACAATCATGTCCAAATTACAGACTTGCTATGGCCAACTCATACGGAGAGCTGTGAGCACAAAAACACCTTAGACAAGTATGCCCGTTAGTGTTCTCAGTCAACTTGACCCAGCCAGGAGTCCCTGGGAAGGGAGTCTCAACTGAAGAATTGTCTAGATCAAGTTGGCCTGTGAGCATACCTGTGGAGGATTGTCAGAAGAGGATTTGCTATGAGAAACAAAACTTTCAAAAACAAAAGTTTAGAGTGTAATGACACAGGTCAAGCATACTAGCTTGGAAGGCGGTCTCCATTACCTCCATGCACACAGACAAGGTCTGTGCATACATACACAGGAGAGGTAGTAACAGTCTAAACTGCCCTGTCAATATGCAAAACTCTGTGTAGAACTAAAAGATTTAGGGGTGAACATAATCCAAATTTTATAAGGCTCAAACTGTTTTGTGCTAGAAAAAAAGAAATCTTTTACAATTAGAAATAGGAATGATGATATATGCTTTAGAAAATCTTAGGTAAAAGTTCAGAGTAATTTTTGTGGAAGACAGGTTGTATTTTATGATATCAAAACAAAAAATGATTTTTGGTTTTGTTTGGGGAGGGATTGCTTGTTTTTTATACTCAAATCACCCCTTTGATCCTGGGGATAGATCAAAGAACCCAGCAAGTATTCTACCAGTAGGCAGCACCTCTAGTTCTCTGCCTAGTGTGTAGGGGTGTGTGTGTGTGTGTGTGTGTGTATGTGTGTGTGTCTGTGTCTGTGTCTGTGTGTCTGTGTGTCTGTGTGTCTGTGTGTGTGTGTTGTTGTTGTTGTTGTTGTTGTTGTTGTTGTTGTTGTTGTTTTGTCTTGTTTTATTTTGTTTTGAGGCTGGCTTAAAATAAGTTACCTAGGCTGGCCTTAACCTTACTCTGTAGTCCAGATTGGCCTTGAACTTGCAATCTTGCTGCCTCAGCCTCTCATGTAGCTGGTATTTCAGGGCCTGCATCTCCAGTCCGCTAGCTTACAAATATCCTTATAAGGGACTTTCTTGTACAAAAATACATCAAGATAGTGTTGTGCACAGCCAAAACAGCAATATTTCAGGAAGTGTAAGAAATATCCTTTTCTACATTAAAGACATTAAGAAATATGAACAGGTTTGGAAAGAACAGAACCACACTGACAGAAATGAAACTAAAATAGAAATAAAGAAAGGAGGGAGGGAAGAAGAGAGGGAGGGAGGGCAGGAAAGAGGGAGGGAGGGGACATGGAGAGGAGCTGCTAATGCTCTAGCCTTCAGTTTTCTCCATCCCCTGCAAACTACTGTGCAGTGGCATAAAAAGGCCCCTTGATGAGACTCTCATCACCAGAGTGATCAAATTTTCAGTATTAAAATACTCTTCTTAGCCAGGTTTGATGACATGAGCTATTCATTCCAACACTCAGGAGGCAGAGGCAGGCAGATCTCTTTAAATCCAAGACCAGCCCATTTAATACAGTAAACTCAGGACCGGCTACATAGTGAGACCCTACCTCAAAAACAAGACAAATGAACAACAACAAAAATACCAAGCTCAAATATGAACAATCTTTAACCTGGTCATCCCACTGCTAAAGATGTTTGACTCAGAAAAAAAGTCAATTTGTACCAGAAGTTCATTACAAATAGATAGTAGGGGAAGAATTTATTGGAAACAACCAAACATCTGTCAGTGTGTGAGAAATACATGTGTACTCATACAACACGATGTGCATAGTTTAAAGTTCTCAAATTCGACCCAGTCTCTAGCAGCTTGTTGCTTCCTGGGTGTTACACACTCCTGGCTGTTACACTCTCCTTTGTACTGAGATGGACAGAATGTGGAAGCAATCCCTTCCTCTATGCTGTGAACACTCTAGGAATAGCACTAAGAATAGCAAGAGCTGAATGATAAGTGGCAAGACCAGCTACATACCAAACTCCAGGATGTACTGATGAGCCTCGTCCACATATCGGATCAGCTGCTGCAGGAAACTATAGGCAAATCGCTTCTCAATGGAAGGGGTGTCCAGATCCAGGTCCTTGAACCCTCTAGAACAGCAAAAGTAAATAAAGAAGTGAGTGTGTGTGTGTGTGTGTGTGTATGAGAGAGAGAGAGAGAGAGAGAGAGAGAGAGAGAGAGAGAGAGAGATCTCAGAAGATAAAATTTTATTTTAAAAGCTACACACAAAATTGAATATAATAATTTTCTTACTGCTTATGACCAAAGGGTTTACCTATAAGGAATATTTGCATTTAATATAAAACTAAAGCGAATCATTCCACTACTAAGTGCTAAAATGTTGCATTTATTCAAACAGAGAGTGGCTCTCTTCTTCTTTTTCTTTGCTTTAGAGTTTGACGAAATGATGGAAGACAGCTGAATGAAGGTGCAAAAGGAACTTATGGGACAAACAACTAAGTATGTTGGGTCCCTGGCATGAGTTGGGATGGTTAAACTTGACACAATTTAGAATTATTTGTGAGCAGAGCCTCAGTGAGGGACTGTCTAGACCAGGCTGGCCTGTGGGCATGTCCATGGGAGACTGTCTTGGTTACCCTTAATAGATGTAAGAAAACTAAGCCTGAAAATAGGTAGCATTGTTCTCAGGCTATGTAAAGGGAGAGACTCTTGTTGAGGCCTAATCATGTGTGTATTAATTTTTCTCTGCTCATGATGGTATTGGGGCTAAAGGCTTCAACCCCCTGCCACCGACCTCCCTAAAGATGGACTGCAACCTAGAATTGGGAGATGAAATCAATCCTCTCTCCTTTAGGCTGCTTCTGTTGGGTACTTTACCACAGCAATAGAAGGGAAGCTAGGACATGTACTTTGACTGTACTAACCAGCTGCCCCAAGTGTTAGTCGGGCCACTGAGTTAATTTTCAGTCGGAACCCCAGTGATTGTTTGGAAAGAACATGAGATGGGTGTCCACTTGCCTAGATACCACGTAACCACTGATCTGTAGGAACTTGAAGATGTCCTGGGCCTTTTCTCTGTCCTTGGCTTTCTCCTTGGCTGTCAGTGTGTCATAGGGTACCAGCAGGGGGTGGTTTCCTCCTCCTGAGAGATCAACAAGAAAACAAAGAAACACCACAGACTTTGACATGACACCCAGCCAATGCCACATGAGCCTTCTAACCAGCATTTCTAGCCTGAAAATGCATGTATTTGAAATATCAAGTGCTAGTTACATATGCTGTCACCATGGAAGGAAAGGAACCAAGGGTGTTCTTTTGTTAGACAGAGCCTACAGTTGAGGCATGGTAATAGACAATAAAGCAGGCATAACTGGGGAGAAATTTGAAAGAGATTTTTAAGATAATGCTTCATTTTTCTGGTCCAAGGAGAAAAGAAAAATGTCTTCAGTACAGAATTCTTGTGGCAGCTTCTAGATGATAGTTCGCATATAAATACATACAAAGATGCAAGTACGCCTGCAAGTTAAAAGTTGATCATTATTAAGTATCTAATATTTGAAAAGTTAAAAGCTTTCAGCCAGTAGCCTCTAGCAAGAGCCTGGTTATCATTTAGAACTTATAGAAAATAGGTATGATTTTAAAACTCATGAGAAGCTTCTAGGCATGGGAGTACATGCCTCTATTACAGCACCCAGGAGGTGGAGACAGGAGGGTCAGAAGTTGGAGTTCATCCTTAGCTACATTTCAAGCTGAAGCCACCCTGTGCTACATGAGGTTTTGTCACATTAACAAAATAAAAGAATTCACAAGCAGGGGTAAGAGTTCCTCTAAATAGCGGCCTGACTCGGGCCCACCTCGCCCTTCCATCCCTTGGGGTTTTTCCCCACTGCCCATGTAGGTGTGGTTGTGCTCTGTGGAAAGAAAGGAGCTGACTCCACAGAGAGCCCAGGCAATTTATGAGTTCCCAGGATGCTACCGGAAATACAATACCTACTCTGACTTGTGAGCTTGTTCATATCAAAGCGGAGAAGAAAGAAATGCAGGCCTAACCCTGGTCACTGATTTGGAGCACTGGTTCTAGTTTTAGGACTTTAACTCCTTGGCTTCTATTCTGTTCTTTTCCTCCCTTATCATTAGCATGTCTGGGGATTAACCTCAGGGCCTTGTGTATACTAGGAAGTCCTGAACTGCATTTCCAGCCCCCACTCCTATTTTTCTTAGTGATTCACATTTCTATCATGGTCTTTTATTCTCCCTTAACCTTTCATACACTCCCCAGTGGCACCTAACACCAGAGTGAGCAACATAATTTTTTCCTCCAGGTTTTTCTAAAGTGGATTCATCTAGGTGCAGTAATGATTAAAAAAAAAAATCAGAATTGGAAGAAATAAAGCTGTGCAAGTTCAATGCTAAGTTTCCAACCTTAATACACAGAGAAATACACACACACACACACACACACACACACACACACACACGTACATACATGTACACATGCATACATATACACACACATACATACACACACATACTTACATGCATACACACACATACATACACACACACATGTACACACATGTACACATACATACATATACACACACATACATACACACACATACTTACATGCATACACACACATACATACACACACATATACACATACATACATACATACATACATACATACACACACACACTCACACACAAATAATCAAAGGGAATCTAAAAATTATTTAAAACAAAAAAGGAGAAAAGAAGACCTGTAACTCAAAAGCTCACGGCAAGATGGTCGCAGCCTGCTTTGGTAACATAGTAGGTTTATAGCCAGCCTCACATCTCATGGTAACTCTGGCTCAAATGCAAAGCTAAAGGGAAGCCTGAGAGGACAGCTCCTGGCAGCAGATGTCCTAAGGTGCTGGGCTAGCATGCACAAGGCTCAAGTTCAATGCCCAGCACTAAAAATAAAGCTAGAGAGAGTGGGAGAAGAGGAACCCCAAGCACAGGAGTGGCAATAACACAGCTAGCGTACACAGAAGGGTTGCTGATGGGTTAGTTAGCCATGAGGGTGCTCAGAGGCTAATGGATATAGTACACTAATAACCACGTAGCCAGCACTTCCATACTAATTCAGATATTTTGAGGGTGGTATAAATCCAGACAGCATTAAAATACAAAGGGGGAGTGCAAACACTATTAAAATACAAGGAATATACACTAACAGTAAAGAAATTACAGTTTCTTGTTGGAATCTGGATGCAGGCAGGCTTGAAACATTTTTGTATAATGAAGGTATGGTGAAGTCTTCATTAGCATCCTTCGCTCCTACAATAAGACCCTTGTGTTTTTAAATACAGGTCTCTAGGAAATACTACCTTTGGATTCCAGCTCCATTTTCTTTTTCTTGGCCCAAATGTTGTGGTAGTTTTCAGCCATCATCTCTGCCATAGCCTACAATGGACCAAATATTAAGGAGTCAATTGATTTCTGTAAAAGAGGACAGAGCTATCTTCTCAGGTGGGACACACAGACATGTCTTAAAGCAAGAGAGCAGAATATTAGTGCTAAGATGAGCCTAAAATATAATCAAACACAACCCCCTCACTTGGAAATCCAATTCCATAGAATTTTAATGATTTGAGAAATTACATGGTAAATATCTCCACACTGTGGATTTAATGGGAATAGCCTTAGTTATTCATTATACTTAAATGTGTCTTTTGTTAATTCAACAATGAAGCTTCGAAATAGCTATGGATGTGAACAGAAAATAGACAAATACAAATTTGTGTTTTAAATCAAAGTTTTATAAACCAACTTGTACCTTCTTAAATAATTAAAAGAAGAATCCAATACAAACAAAGATTTTACTTTTAGATCATTCTTTGCCTAATTAAATGGAGAGTCTTAGAACATACATGTGATCTTTTCTGAAGTCCTGTGAATTTTGAGTAAAAAAATTCTAATATTCTTGGGTTCTTTCATAGTCAAGATTACAACATCATTTTAATTGGTTCTTACATGAGCAAGAATGGAGAGTAAACAAACATTTTACCAGCACATAAAGTTCAGATTTACATCCTTAGTTCTCTTAAACTAACATTAATCATACCAAGATCAACGTTCTACATTGACTTGGCAATGTACACTCTATGGAAATAAGTGTTTATCTTTCATTCAAATAATTCATTCCAAAACACATCCTAATGACACAGAGCACACAGGGCTATGGATGGGACAAATGGAGCATAACCAATTTCCATAGATGAATAAACTAAAATATGCATTCTTAAATATGAGCAATTAAGCCGGGCAGTGGTGGCACACACCTTTAATCCCAGCACTTGGGAGGCAGAGGCAGGCGAATTTCTGAGTTCGAGGTCAGCCTGGTCCACAGAGTGAGTTCCAGGACAGCCAGGGCTACACAGAGAAACCCTGTCTCAAAAAACCAAAAAAAAAAAAAAAAAAAAAAAAAAAAAGAGCAATTAAGGTGGTCATTAAACAGTACTGATGGTTACTTAGTCACTCTTTTCTCATGCATTTTTGTATTTATGTTTGTGTCTCTGTAGGCATCCACAAAGGGAAGGGACACCCACTGTGTGTGTGTGAGTGTGTGTGTGTGTGTGTGTGTGTGTGTGCGCGCGCGCATGTGTGTGTGTGTGAGAGTGTGTGTGTGTGTGTGTGTGTGTGTGTGTGTGTGTGTGTGGTGGTGGTACTCACAGTGACCAGAAGAGGGCATCACATCCTCTGTAGCTGGACTTACAGACACTGTGAGCTGCTGACACTGCTGGGAATAAACTCAATTTCTCCAAGGAAAGGATAAGTGCTCTTAACCACTGATCCATCTCAGCTCTAAAAAGTTAAACTTCAGCCTGAGTTGCGCTCATCAAGACCCCCGGTGAAGGCCTAAGATCTCAGCTAGTATTAGATCCTAGTACAGTGCATACTTCTTCCTCCATGTGCTCTACAGTACTGCCATGTTACACTAGAGCCTATCTTTCCTCCTGTGCTCCACGGCTCGGGCCTCCTCTGCGTCACCGAGTTTACAGTCTGAGGCTGCCATAAACTAAAATAAGGATAACTGAACACAAGCACTGTACTGCTCTGACAGTCAGATGACCCTGACATCTACTACATGATTAAACGTGGCTCAATACACACAACAGGAAAATAGTGAATGCAGGAACAATTCATGTCCAGGGTAGAATGGTGCAAGATGAATGACAAAACGTTACATCATGGGACTTAGAATAGGAAGTGTCAACTGCAGAAGATCTCACTTTAACATTTCAGACCACGGGGAGCAACAGGAGGTATTGGGGACTTGATTTAACAGATTTCCAAATTACATGAGAATGCCCCCATTTGCTTGCAAACTGCTGCAGGTCCCTGCCCCAAACTGGCTTCATTTGGGAAATAAAGATGCCAACAGCCAATGGCTGGGCAGGTAGACTGAGGCAGGACCTTGAGATTGCACAGGCAAGGGACAGAGGAAGGAGAAGATTGCCATGATTCAGAGGGAGATGGATCAGATTTCGAGGTGCAGAAGGAAAATCATGTGAAATGTGGGTGGAAAGGAAAAGCTGCCCTACGGGAGGGCTGCCCAGAAGGTATCAGGGCAGCAAAGATAGGACATAGATTCAGAAGGTGTTGAGCCAGGAGTACCAGACGGAAATGTATGCTAGCCAGGCACCGGAAGCCAAAGCAGTTTTACAAACTCACCGCTACAGGAGGCATGGAACCACAGGTGAGGACTTGTAAGGACTTATGTTATCAACTTTCAGGGTACTAAAAGGTCAGTGTGTAATAACCATAAACTCTGTGGACTCATCATGATCACCATGAAGCAATACATGCTGTAAAATGCATAGGAAAGCATTCTAGTTTGCTTTTTATAAAGTGAGCTTCAGAGACTATTGTGAAAACCTGGATACTTACATGCAGGTCTCGAGAGAGTGTAACATTACTCATGTCGATGGCACGGGGGCTATACCCATGTGCAGCATCTATAGACACCTGGATGATTTGTTAAAAAAGAAAACAGTATCTCATTAAAAACTGAAGAAAGAGCCTTCAGAAATACAATGCATGTTTCAAACTGTTTTCTGAGCTAAAGACAACAAAATAACTTCAATGGTACCTTAAATTAATTTTTATTTGAGTGTTTCATAATCGTGTATGATTAAATAATCTTAATACCTCAGGGATAGACAGTCTAAAAAGTTAATAATTAACAGTCAGCAGTATGTGATAAATCCCAAGTCCTGCAGTGTTACCCAGCCAAGGGGCCTTGAGATTTACCAACCTTGGTTAGCCACAAGGAACAAAGAGTCCTTTACAAACATATGTGTGGGTCAGTTGTGAGGATAAACACAGATTAAACAACTTCACCATGTAACATTCACTGGCTCACATGGAATCTTCAATGATCAGACTTGCCTTATTTCTACATGTTTGCTTTTCAAAACTGGATATAAATATTTATGTTTATAGCTCTAGATTTCTGCTGCTCTCAGACAAGCTCTTTTTACAGTGGGTAATAGCTAGTATATAGATTCATGATTGATTTAGCACTGACCCCACACGTACAAATGCATACAGACAGACAGACAGACAGACAGACACATATAAAGAGATAGGTACACACAGAGAGAGAAAGAGGGAGAAGGAGAGGGAGAGGGAGAGGGAGAGGGAGAGAGAGAGAGAGAGAGAGAGAGAGAGAGAGAGAGAGAGAGAGAGAGAGAGGGGGGCTGAGAGAATATCACAAAAGTCAGAAGGACAGTAAAAGCCAGAGGATGAGGAGGACTAAGGAAGACTGTCCTCTGGACCTCACTTGGCCATTGCACACAAGAGCTCTTGGCAGTTGTGGTTACCTACACATGATCAAGTCAGCAAACATCCCAGAATGGACAGATTAAATACATGCATGTCATTTTCAAATAATAATAGTAATAATAAACAACTATTTTTTTAAAGGGGCTGGGAGCAATGGCTAGGTGCCTGCAGAAGACCTGAATTCAGTTCCCATCACCCACATTAGCTTATTAGGTAGGTCAGGATTGCCAGCTCTGGAGGATCTGACACCCTGTTCAGTTCTCAGTGAGCACATAGACACATAAAAATAAACCAATTATAAAGAATACACTTATGTTCACAATTTCACTGCATTCCACCCCTTATCTTAGTCTAACCAGTGAGGAGGACATGAAATCTGCATCTTCTCGAAAATCTTAACTACTCTCTTGTTAGAAATAAATAGTACATGTTGACGAAAAATGAAATTCTGGTAACAAGCATTTAGTTTTAACCCTATCATTGATCTCTCTCTGGCTCTCTCTCTCTCTGTGTGCCCATGCGTGCATGTGTATTTATGTGTGCGCGCGTGTGTGTACGTATGTGTGTGTGTGTGTGCTTCTATGTGTTTAGTAAGTGCATAAAACTTAATTGATCGTGAAAGTGTAAAATTGTACACGATTCTACAGCTTCAGACTAACTATTCGAACTGCATATGACTGGAGAGGCCCCAAGCTGAGCACAAGCAAGCGAGCATGCTTGCATTCATTTCTCTCTGCTCTTGACAGCTGGTGTGAGGTGACCATCTCTCGAGCTCCTGCTCTGACTTCGACAGTGATTGCCTGCAACCTGGAATTGTGAGCTGGGATAACCTTTTCTCTTCTAAGTCCTTTTGTGTCAATATATTCTCTCACAGTGACAGAACTGAAATAGATCGATCGCCTTGCACAATCAGCTACTCTTCTCTCCCTAGTCAGATGTTAAGCTTTGTCATTGTTTGTTTCCTTGCACAGGCAACTGATGATGTCTTGCATTGCAAGTGATATCTTGCTTGTATCTAACAAGACAGCCTACATGTTCCAAGCCAACTCACCTGCCACTTTCAAATTTGTATTTGCTCCCTGTACAATGGAGCTAACATTAAAACACAGCCCAACTCAAAGGCAAGTGTGGCATAGATGATGGACAACAGCCCCTCAGCACAGTGCTGGGCATACATAGAAGCTCGAGATCATTGGGTAAGGGCTGGTCCATCACCTCGACTGTCTTCACCACAGTTCTGAGCACAACCAGAGTAAAGCATTTTTGTGAGTTATGATTAAGCTATCTTAGTGACAGCAACCATATTTATTATTGTTTCTTTGCTGTCCTCAGAATTCCTGAGCTCTTTAGCTCACTCAACAAAACTACTGTCTTGCAGACACATCCTAGAACCCATGGCAATCATGTTATGGCCACTCCTACACTTCTCTCAAAACTCTACCCATTCTCTTGCTCTAATTTCCTCTGACTTGAATATGTGCTCTCTTGAAGTCAGGAATGTTAATGTTAACTGTGAACTTATTAGCAAAGGGTAATCCTGGGTCAAATTTATAACTTAATCTCATTGCACCATTGGAGTATTTTAGAAAAGTTGATACTACCTTTCGTTTGTTCATTTGAGACAGTGGGTCTTCCTTAGCTCACTATGGAGCCATGGATCCTATGGCTTGAACTCAAGGATCCTATGTCTCTGTCTCCCAAGTGCTAATGTTATAGGTATGTATCTTCATACCTGCATTTATATGGTGCCAAGAACTGAACCCAGGGCTTTGTAACTGTGAAATAAGTACCCTATCAATTAAGCTACACCCAGACCTAATTATAATTGCTATTGTTGTCATTATTATTTGAAATAGGGTCTTGTCTATATTGCTAAGGCTGGCTTCAAACTTCTAGGCCTAAATGAAATTCCTGCAGCCTCTCCAGTAGCCATGCCACCACCAAGCTTAGTTTAAATTATTTTTAGAGATAGGAACATAATTCAAGGGCAGGGTGCTTGACTAACATGCATAAATCCTTGAGTAGAATCTCTAGCATGAGCAAATCTGTGTGTCTGTGTATGTATGCATGTGTGCATATATATGTGTGTGTATGTGTTTAAACAACACAAATAATTCATTTGTCACTGTGATTCTCACCTGGCTTGTCTGAGAAATGCGCCGAGTTCGGTTATAAAGGGCCATGCTGTCTCCCTCCCGTGTTCTCTCAATTCTCCAACCCCAAGCCAGCATCGTTTTTAAAGACTCCTTGATCGGCCAACGATAAATTTCTTTTTCCTAGAGGGAAGAAAAAAATCAAGCATTAGTGGTTTTATGAACCCAAAATGAAAATTCAAGTATTTAGTGGTTTGTTCTGAAACAGACTACCTTAGTTAAAAAACTGATTACCACAAGATCCTTATAAATAAAACCAAAATTAAAAACATTCAAAGGAAATGTCAAAAGCTGTAATGTTACCCCACTAGGAGTTGCTAAGGCAGGAACTGACCCTCACAAGCTGTTCTCTGGCCACCCCACCACCACATGGCACACATGCATGCATATACATTCAGGTGTGCAGGCATGCACATACAAATACACATTAAAACGTTTTAAAGAAAATAATAAAGAGTTTAATAATAAAACACATAACAAAAAATTTCCCAAACACAATACTTTATAAAGTTAAGGGGAAAAAACCTCTCACCTTTTCAGACAAGAGTTTATATGGCTTCATTAGTGGTTGGATCTTAGAAGAGTCTGAATATATTTCCCCATAAATCCATCCATTCGCCAACTAAAACAAACAAAATGTTAAAAATAGTTTTACATATATTAGTTTTGGTGATTTTAAGTGTGCATGTGTTTAGAATCTATTTTGTAAAAATAACTCTGAAGTTGGATTAAGAAAATGATGAAGGCCTAGTATTTGTTTTGGTGTGGCTGGGGACTGAAGCAAAGTCTTCGTATGCAAGGGAACTACCACTGGGCTACATCCCCAGGGCTCTTTTCATTTTTTGTTTTGAGACAACACCTTACTAAGTTACCTTGAACTCACTCAGTATCCCAAGGTAGGCGTTGGAATTAAAATTCTCCTGCCTCAGATTCCCAAGTACCTGGAATTAGAAGCCTGCACCACTGTAACGTGGCTGAGGTGTGAATGTTATCTAACTTAGTATTACATTCAGTGGCCTCTTGGAATGAGTTCCTCTAACCAGAGAGTAAATGCTCCCTGTCTTCCTAAAACGAGCCAGGTCTATTCCTGTGCCCAATGCTTAATCATCTACAATGAGGCTATAGGGACCAAAGAATAACAACTGACATTATTTATTTTGACACATAAGCCCCAACCTATGATATGTGCATGCCTGTCAAAAATTTGTTTAAAATATGTAAATCAGGAAGACCTCAGAATAGCATTTCCTACTCACTTATTTCTGTTCCCCACTACCAATGAATTCATCCTCCAGTATTCTGCCCATCTTGAATGAGCATCATTTTTCCATACCACCGTTAGCCCTCAGAAATCAGGTAGCTAC
The DNA here is from genome assembly GCA_028551405.1 of Uromys caudimaculatus. NCBI lineage: Eukaryota > Metazoa > Chordata > Mammalia > Rodentia > Muridae > Uromys > Uromys caudimaculatus. Next base: position 71,894,460 of record CM052714.1, read on the forward strand.
ACTGGGCCAATTCAGCTCTTCCGTCCCAAGGCATCTCAGCCCCAGCCCAGCCACCTAGTGTTCAATGGAGCCACTCTATCAATGGGACTCTTGAGTAGCATTCCTGATAAGACTTAATTTCTACAACAAAGAATCACACAAGTTATCATAAAAACTGAAAAGTACTTCTATGAGAAAGGAAGAGATGTTTGGTCTTAGCACAGTGGGGAACAGGGCATGAGACTGTGCTGGTTAGTTTTTGTCAACTTGACACAAACCAGGGTCAGCAAGGAAGGAGAGACCTCAGCTAAAGACCTGCTACCATCAGACTGGCTTAAGTGCATTTGTAGAAGCATTTTCTTCATTACTGATTCATGGGGAGGGCCCTTGGTCCTGTGGGGGTTCGATGCCCCAGTGTAGGAGAATGCCAGGGCAGGAAGGCAGGAGTGGGTGGGTGGGTGGGGAAGCACTCACACTGAGGCAGGGGAGGGGGGATGGGATAGGGGGTTTCCAGAGGGGAGACCTGGAAAGGGGAAACCATTTGAAATGTAAATAAAGAAAACATCCAAAACAAAGAAAGAAATGCTTAAAATGTCTGGATTATGTCATGTCTTCACTGTGAAGAAACTAGATAAGTAGGAACATGAACAGCTTGTAACTAAATGTCTACTAACTTCAATGAAGGTCTTTCTTTAAAAGGGAAAGTTGGGGCTGGAGGTGTGGCTTAGTGAGTACAAGCATGACATGGTGGTACACTCAGGACAGTGAAGATGGGCAGATCCATCGAGCAGAAATGGCAATTTCTAGAGTCACTGAGGACCCAGTCTCAAAGGAAATAAAATAGAGTGATAGTCAATGAAGTCAACCTATGACCACACCATGCATACATGTGAATGGATAGAAATGCACACACAGAACTATACATTCTACACATGCAGAGAGGAATTTGGCAAACTTGGGTATATTTAAGCAGCACTTGTAACCTTTACCTTGTCCATGGACCATTTATCATGGGAATGTTCTGCATATTTGTTAATGAAGTAGTCCAACTTCTCAGGAATTGTTATGCTATAAGAAAAATAAAGGAAAAGAGCTTGGTGTTTTACAGAATTTACAGGTAATTGCATTCATATTTACTCACAGATGAGTAATACTCAGATTCCACTCACTCGTAACTATTAAAAAAAAAAACTGTTGTAACAAATGATTGCTCCTTCACATTTCCAAACAATATAAGTCAAGCAGATCATCTCAATTGAGACATTGTTTATTGGATTAATATAAAAAATAAATGTGGGGCTGGAGAGATGGCTCAGCGGTTAAGAGCATTGACTGCTCTTCCAGAGGTCCTGACTTCAATTCCCAGAAACCACATGGTGGCTCACAACCATCTGTAATGGGATCTGATGCCCTCTTCTGATGTGTCTGAAGACAGCTACAGTGTATTCATCATATAAATAAAATAAATTTTAAAAAAATAAATAAAAAATAAATGTAATAAGATATATGTTAGTTAAAATATATTCAAAGATGAAGACAATAGATTATACAAGAAAAGGAAAACAAACCCAAACCAGTACTTAGTAACTCTGAAAACATGCTTTTCTTTTATACTTTTTATTTGGAGTGATTCTGTCTTTTTAAACTGTGTTTGTTGAACTATGCCACATTTTTAAGTTAATTTCATATAATTAGTTATGTATTAAGACCTTATGATATTAGTCCTCCACATAGGCAACATTACAAAGTTACTAATTTGTACTACAGGGAAAAGTAATTAACAAACGTATGATTTATTATATGACAATATTTATTCTTGATTCCTTTCTTGTTTCAATGAATATTTATTCCACTCGTGTCCAGCATGTGCAATTGATGAATAGATCTGCTCATAAATGTTAAGGCTTGGAATATTAAATGTATCTATGGAGAGAGAATTGGATACACACTCCACTCCTTAGTAAATACAACTTACTAGAGCAGTTAACTCTGAGAATTGAGTTCTAAATAAAACCCCACATAAGATGATTTTCTGATCTTTGTCAACAAAGTTATCAGTTAGTAACTGACAAACACATACTCAAGAAGCAATATTTTTTTAAAAAGCATACTCAAGTAGATATTACTCAAACCACCATGTAAACCTACAATGAAGAATTTCCTTAGGAAACAAGCCTGGGTAAATTAGCATGCATGCCCAACGCTTGTTAGTTAATTGGATTCCATTAATCAATGCCCAAAGTATGATGCTGCTCTTCTGGAACCCTGGATTATTGTGCATGTGAACAGACCAGAGACTTACCTGTGCAGACTGTGACCCTGGGATGTTTTGGTGACTTACTTTGAAAGAGATACAAAGGACCAAGCACATAGTTCAAACACTTAGGAGTGGACTTTCCTCACAGGACTGTCGTGTAATATCAAGCAAGTATACTTTAAAGACATTCTTAGGTTAATGGCATCACTTGGGTTGATATTCTGATTGGTTTGGGGAGCTAAATCAGCTGGGAGCTGCTCTGAAGTCTCAAGGTTCAGTCTCAGACTGATTCAGAAGTGCTGGTTAATAACCCGCACGTGACTATCTTGCTAATTAGTCTTGCCAAGTTACCATGAACCAGAAAACTAAAGAGAAGAGGCAGTTTTCCTTGCAAATTCAGGGTTGTGGTCCTACTTGATCTTCAGATACATAAAGCACCTATATATCTCATTTGTACCACAACTGAGGAAACTAAATGTATGTATGAAACTAGGTAGAGATCATATATTTGATCTTTACATAAGGCTTTCAGTTCTGTCCACATCTGACTATATGCTTAGTTCTTTGTGCCAACTTGATATTCCTTTCATCTCTTTGTGATGTGTAATATCATCAGTGAAGCCAGACCATGGCCAACCTGCTGTTATGAGTGAAATGATCCTGTCACTCACAGGAACAGTGACAGTTTGGAACTATCCTCAGCTAAAGATGCTAGGTAAAGGTGGATTGTGGCTACCAATACACAGTTAAATTTTCAACTAAATAACGCTCATGCACTTTGTTGAGTCTCCTTCTCCTGGATATTATAACGTGGCTATCTACTGAGACTCCTCCTTCAGCACGGAATACTCTAGAGGGTACACACCTATTTCTGATATTGGTATATTCACTGTTATTTTTACTGCCATCTGATAAATTCAAGGGACTCCTACTCAAAGAGGGCATGTACCAGAGAAAGTTCACTTCAGTACCTTATTCAATTTCAGACTTCACACATCATTTACAATAAAAATCTGCTGCAATAGAAAGAGTCCATACTTTGAGGTATCAACAGGCTGTGGGTTAAAGTTCCCTTCAGAATCCATGGATGACTGCTTTTCCATCATACTGACATAATTTGACTCCATGTAGTCTGGAGGTAAAGCTCCAGCAACTGCACTCAGGCAAGGCAGGGCCAGTTTGAAAAGTTCTTGTTCATATTTCTGGGAAGAGAACAACAATGGTAAACTATTACCCATGCAACTCCTGCTGTGGCTTGTTGATAAATACCCCCACTTGCTCGTGTGTTTGGAAACTTCATTCCTAATTGGTGACATTGTTTTGGAAAGTCATGGAACCTTTACAAGATGGAGCCTTCACACACACACACACACACACACACACACACATATATCCATCTCTTGTCTACCTCCCTTCCCTAGTTTCCTGACTACTCTTCATGTCTTGCTCTGACTGTTATACCTTTCCTACTCCGATGGACTAAATGGTTTCTGGAACTATAAAACAAAACAAAACCTTTTCTTCTCTAACTTGTTTTATGTCAGGGTATTCCATCACTAACATCAACCAACCACATGCCTGGTTTCCTACATTTCTCTACTACTTTAACTTCAGAAACAGTGTTATGATCACTAAGAATATGTGACAACATTGATTACTAAAGATCAATGTATAATGTATTCTCAACATGCACTATTAAGAAAGGAGGAAGACAGAGGGGAGACTGGGAAGGAGGATAACATTTGAAATGTAAATAAATAAAATAACTAATTTTTAAAAAAAAAAAGAAAGGAGGAAAACAAAATTAAGTAACTTTCCATTATTTGCTTTGTTGAAACAAGATCACACCCTATAACTGAGACCCAACTGGAGCTGATGTTGTCCTTGAACTTGAGATCCTCTTATCTCAGCATCCTCTGTGATGAGTATAGGTATTCACCATCATACCTGACACTATTCAGTTCTTGATTAGACGAACACATTAACCCACTATAAATACCATCTTACAGAGAACCTGAGGCTTTTTGTTGCCTTATCAATACAAGCAAATCCCCCCCAGATCTTCAATTACCTTTTGAGACAAAGCATCAAAAATGCCCCAAAATAATTTTCTTGATAAATGAAGTTCTTCTTCGGAGGCAGCACCAAAGTTGCCCCACCCTCCAGGTAGGCAGTAATATTTCCAGCATCTTTCATAATGGTTGGTCAGCAGCTGCATGGGAAAGTAGTCATAAAATTAGCAAGCTAAAGCAGCTTTCAGTGTTTCCATTCCTCTTCCAGGGCATTCTGAATGCTATGGTATAAGGCTCATGGAAGGGCAACTCTCAAACCCGTGTGAGGATTCGAAGAACAAAACTACTTGAATACTTCATTTCTTTCAAATTGGGCACTGATTACAATACAATGTGTGGACCAAATGCTCAACTTTGAAAATATATCTTGAGACAGGCTAGAGGGATGGCTCAGTAGTTAAGAGCATCTTCAGCTCTCATAGGGAGCCCACTTTAGGTTTGCAGCGCCTACATCAGGGAACTCACAATCATATACAATTCTGGTCTCAGGTGACCTATTGCCCTCTTCTGGCCTCAATTACTGCACTTACATGCACATACCCACACACACATATATATAATTAATGTACCTTGAACAGTGATATTCATATACCCCAGAGTTCTGTGTCCTTTAATTTCATTTATTCACAATTATGTGAGCTGTTCTCTCCTGGAATTCATACACAGTTATCTCTTAGATCCCAGAGATACTGAATGAGAACCATGCTTCCATGAGTATTTTTGTTTCCTCTGACTTACCTATCAATATGATGACGTCAGACCTTAAATTCTGTAAGTAAACTTGGAAAATTACTCTACATTTGTTTGGTACTTACAGGTGCAGTCTTTGATAATTCTAGTTTCTACTACTATGAATATATCTTTCAGTTATTTGGCAGCTTTTTGGAAAATTTATTTGTGATCTATATCTGCCAAGTTTATAGAATCAGTGTTAGAGAGTCTATGATCCTGCATTGCTTATTTAAGGGCCTCTCTCTCTCTCTCTCTCTCTCTCTCTCACACACACACACACACACACACACACACACACACACCACATACACATTGATACATATATACATATTCATATATACATATATGTATGTATTAAGATATCGTGATATATATATCACGAGACATAATCATAAGAGACATATGATTAGTAACAAGAAGTCAGCCCAAGAAAACAGGGACCACATAGTGCCAAGAATTTCTCATACTTACCTTAAGAGGCATCTTTGCATGCTCATTCAACAGTGGAACATCAAACACCAGCCTTCGGAGTAGGTGTTGCATCATTGAAGGTCGCAGTTGGCTGTTGGAACAAGGCAAAACTCAAGACTCACACATTCATAATCAGACTATAAAAATTAATTTTGGATATATAAACTACTTGAAATTTTCATGATAATTTCAAAGGCCCATGGTACAGAGAAAATTGGCACAGAGAGTCACCCACTTACCCACATATAGAGAGCAGGCACACTTCTATGGAGTCCCGCTGAGCTTTGGTGAGGGAACATCCCTTAGAGAGTCTATATACAGTGTGTAGCAGAGAGTCAATGAGGGAAGCATGGTGCTCTGTTCCAGCAAACAGGGGAGCACACCTCGTTAATAAAGGCAGGACAGCTGTGCAGAGGTACCGATTGAGGGCCAAGGCCATGTCTGTAGCACTTAGTGCAGCCTAGAGAGGAACAAAAGGACACAGCCTTGTGTGATCAACAGAGAACTAAATGCATTGCCTGACACACAATCTCCCTGTCTGGAAACAACAGCAGCATGGACACCTGGAAATGCAGTACTTAGATCAATAATCACATGATCTTCACCACTTAAAACCATCAACAATTGATTGAAATAAATGCAATATCATCTATCTTCTCAAAGGGCTTAGGAAACCAAGCTCAAGCTTAGGCTATGATAATATCATCTCCCCTAACATCTGTGATGGTAACTCTGAACTTAGTAAACAGGCCTATCCAACATCTCGACACCTAAAGGAGTTCTGGGGGAATATTGTGAGTTTGATCTGTAGCAAGGTTAGCTCTGAAAAGACTCATACCTCAGTAGGATGGGTGATAGTGGAAGATGCCAGTGAGCACTTCCTTGTTGGCAGAAGAGATAGAAATGAACATGTTTGCATAACTGATCTCAGATTTGTACATGTCATTCGTACTTCTACTCAGGTTTACAAGTGTCAATCATCAGAAGTCTACATTATCACTATGTTGACATTTCTACTCTTCAGAATGTCAAAGAAGATGGAACTTTCATCTTGTTTTTATGATTTTGCTGCCATGGATTTCTTTACTCAAGACCTAAGATCAAATGGGGCTTTTGATGGAATTTGGTGATCTACTTTGTTCCACCATGTTACAGATACCAGCATGGCACACCAGTAATGGCAGATCCTCCATAGGGCCACCTAACATACAGAGCCCAATGAGTACTCAAGAGAATGATAACCCAGTATGCCACTGTAACTGACAGAACTATAATGACCATTCAACTGCTTTAAGACTTACTTCTTTCACCAAACAGCAAAGGCACACAAATTTATTTATATAGGTGCTATTTTATTTTGTGTACGTATGTATTCATGTGTATACGTCCATAAGCACTTGTGTGGGGGCGAGGCAAGAGGTCATTGTCAGATGTCTCCTTAATCTCTCTTTATCTTATTTTTTGAGATAGGATCTCTCACTGGATCTAAAGTTTTCTGATTCAGCTAGACTAGGCTAGCCAATAATCTCCAGGAATCAGACTGTCTCTAACATCCAGTGCTTAGATTTTACACACACACACACACACACACACACACACACACACACACACACACCTGGGATTTTTACTTGGGTTTAAGGATAAACTAAGGTCTTCATGTTTAAGTGACGAGGACTTTATCAAATGAGCCATCTCTATATATCTAGGACAAATAAGATATCGAACAGACATTTAATAGACTCCCTATGACCTCCCAAGTTAAGCATAGATCGATGAACCTCTTGTATCCCACTGCACCTTATCAGATTTCTTGCCAGACCTCTGAGGCAGGTAGTTTCACTAGTTAATGAATTTCCTTTGGACAGGGTCTGTTTGATTTTCTCTTTATTTACTGCTTGCTTGAAACCAACACAGGTGTGCAGTGAATACTGGTTGAGAATGAGTAGATGAGTGAGCCCATAGACATAGACCTCAGAGTCAAGAGTACAAGTTCACTTTTCATACCATACCGTGTCTAGAGAGGCAGCAGCTCGAAGATCTGGCAGAAAGCCAACCTCAAGGAGATGGAGGAGGAAATCTTGCACCTCAATTCCATAGACCCTGTCAAGGAACAAAACCATGGCTGCCTTGTGATCTGGGCAAAACCCCGCGGACATGTCAGGCTCCACCACCTTCCCATCTACAAGAGAGAAGGTGACATGTTGGTATCAATGGCCTGGCCATATGTGGGTTGATGACATTTGGCTTTTTGCCAACCATGTCATGTTTTAAATAAATTATATTAATGAAATGTTTTCCTGTTTTACTACTCTTACACAATTGTGTGCTTAGCTGGTGAACTAGGGCAGTGCAATTTGAACCCAAGGTCATTTAGATGTCATTTTGGCGTCTGTTCACTTAATATTTGTAAAGGTATAGTATCTGACAGATGCCAAGAAGGAAACAAGGCATCAAATAGACCTGGTAAAATGTGGAGTGGATACCATGAAAAGTTAAATATAAGCACAGGCCAACCCTGGTGGCACATGCCTTTAATCCCAGCACTCAGCAGGCAGAGACAGGTGAATGTCTATGAGTTAGAGGTCAGCCCTGGTCTACAAGTGAGTTCCAGGACAGCCAGGGCTGTTACACAGAGAAACCCTGTCTCAAAAAGCCTAAATAAATAAATAAATAAACAAATAACTAAATAAATAAGGAGCACATTCTTCTACTCTTGTCAAGGGCACATCCCTTTAAACTCATGTGAAAATAAAGGTACCTTGCCACTGCTATAATTATAATTATGAATGAAATAGCATAATAGTGAATATAGTTACACAGTAAGCATAAAGAGACAAATCAACACAATGAAACCAGCATGGATTTCATATGAAATAGACTTCATTAATCACAACATATGAGAGTCATGTCATTTTCTCTCTTACTACCCAAAGCTTGAAGCTATGTAGGCCAATGCACCCCTTATAATAATCCCTTAAGTTCAGAGGTTGGAGACCATTAGTATAAAGAATTATGGGACTGTGTGCCAACTTAAAATCATGGGGAGCCTGCTGCCCCCTATTAGATCATAAGATAGCTAAATTGGTCCTAGTAGAACACAGTAAGAGTCTATGAAAGGCATCACAGAGTTTTTCCACAGGGATGTAATGTGGAAGGAAGCAGAACCAGGAAAGGAGGACACGTGACCAACACCAGACCCAAGGAGCTTTTCACTTGGAGCCAATCAACAAATAATGTTTAAATGAAATTCAAAGCTGATACTCATTAATTCCTGGTATCTGCTTTATATTTTAGGAAACATAGATTTTAGTGTTTAACTCTGCTGGGAATATAATAGATAGCATTGCTAGGTGATAGATCTGAGTAGTAGAGCTATTAGAAGTTTCTAGAAGACAACTCAAACACTGCATCTGTCTACACAGCTGGACAGGCTATTTTAAGACCTTATTTCCTGCCTCCATGATGAAACATCAGTTTTTAAAACAGAGGTTGTCTGATTCCCTGGTATGAAACCAACCACAGGATCTTGACTAGTCTCAAAGACAGACAGGAAGGAGGCAGCCTGGTAATCTGGTAGCTGTGCCTCCTCAGGGTCAGATGCCTCCTTTCACTCTTCAGAACAAAGATTGATTGCTCCCACTGTATCAGAAACTAATGTACCATGATATCTCCCCACATATGAGCGCCAATGAGGGGTCTGCATTCTCTAAGGGCTTCAGACAATACCTGTTGCTCTGTGGTTGTACTCCCTCTGGAAACTTTTTTGAGGGACTGTGAGAAAAAACACCCTGAAAGGGTGACCAGCCTCTCATGACCAGGGAGACAGTGGTAGTTACCTATTATCACAAATATACAATTCACCTCATAAATATTTGTAATGTGGTCTTGTGGGTTCTACTGTGTAGGTCCCAGGGATTGCACTCAGGTGCTCTATGGGTATTAATTTTAATATAATCACAACTGCCTGAGATTTAAAACCCACTGAAATGCTACCATGACTATTCAATTATCTCCACCTCCTCAAACACACAGGACACAATGCAGTAAGGACCTGCCCACTCCTATACATGAGCAAGCATCTGATTGGATGGAGGTGGGAGAGGGGATACTAAGCACTGATGAGATTTTCATAAAGTACTGTCCTCCCAGCTTTACAGAGCACACAGGATGGATGCTGGTCTTACCTTTGGCTATTGTTGGCATCTGAAATGCGATGCTGATGACGCCCACCAAGTCTCCCAATGGAACCAGGGATCGCAATATAGACCTAATTCGGATGGCTTCTCCCTTTGCAGCATGAATTAACTAAACAGGAAGAGGATAAAGCAAGCTTAGAGATAGTTGTGGATTCTATCTGTAGTTTCGTTAGAAAATATAAACTGTGAGAATTCATATAGAAAGCAATTGTCTGTCCTGCACATGTATAAAGCTAGTATCTCTCAGAAACTGCACCTCAGGCATGCAGGCAGGGAGTCACAGCTTAGAGCTCCCATAAACATGAAGAAACACTGGATTGTATACACTTTAGGCTGCCTGTTTTCCAATAAAGTTTGTATACTTTTTATAATGTTTGGGGTACCAGAACAAACTGATAACCAGAAAAGTCTGTGAACAATTGCCCTTAAAATTACATATACCTACCAATAACCAGAGAAATAACAATCACTATCCAGAACCACTGAAAATATGCTAATATTTATTATGAATTTATCCTCTTTCTTGTCTTAGGAATTAATTTTATATCCACCCACATTCTGTCCTGATTCTTGGAGGAGGGGGTCAGTTTACATGAATCCTGACATTCCATTTAAGACTTCTAGCTGAGAAGTTCCCACGGTGCCAGTGGATCAGAATAGTTAAGAATCCCATCTAGAGCCAGGATCAGCATCTGTTACACAGGCAGGAAAAGCAAGTGCTATTCAAGGCCTAGTGGAGGGCTCAGCTAATGATTTTAAAGATGATAGAACTTCAGCAGGGGCAAGGTGGGCATGGTGAGGCCTCACTGATCTGTTCCCAGACCCTTAAGATAGACATGACAATAACACCCAAAGCATCTGTTTTCTAATTTGTTTCTTAGTTCCTCTGATATTTTCCCTGAGATAGGCAAAGGTACAAACTGTGTGAGAGTCCATGCTTCTGTCTGCAGCCATCTCCAGCACACACATCTTCCATCATCCCTTGTCAGTTACCAAAGTGAAAAATCACATGAATAGCAGAGGCTGAGTTGTTTGTTTTTTTAAAATGACTCCAGGCTTTCTAATATTCTAAGTGGTCTCTATTCTCTTGTTCTTCTCTGGTTTCAACAGAACATCACATAGATTTTATCTTATGAGTTTAAAGGAAAGACCTTTAAAGAACTGAAAACCAACATGGATACCAAGGACAGGGAAATGAAATGTGTCGCAAGCCATCAGCTCTGGCTTCTTGTTCATCCCAGCTCAGAAACAGACTTGTAGGTTAGTTTCTTCTTTTAACATTTCATAGGTGCTTATAATGTGCCAATCATATTAACCCCCCAAGTATATTCTGCAGACTCCCTCTGATCCCTCCGACACATCTCAGTCACAAATGCACACCTCTTTAAAAAACTAAGAACCCACCTAACCAAATCTGTGCTGTCCACTTGTGCATGAGTGTAAGGCCATCCACAAAGACATGGAGAAACTACTTGGCAGTTCCCAAAGAAGAGTGAGTCTTCTTCCCCTAACAGCCATTAACTGCCAGTGGCTGCTCAGCTAGGGTGGGGCTTCAAGAGCATGGAAGCTGTTATAGAGAACTACAGCTGGTCCCAGTGCAGAGAGTAAGTGCCTCTGGAGTCCTGACTGGACACTTGTAACATGAGCCTTATACTCAAGACTTGGGGAATAGTGTAGAAGAGGGGGTAAAGACTTCTGTGAACCAGAAGACAAAGTGGCTGCTGTGAAACTGGTTTGTCTGGACATGACAGTCCTGCTACCATATGCTCTCTCAACAACTATGTCTGCCTTACAGTTTTGAAATAAATATTTCCCAGCAGTACTCAAGTAAATATAAGCATTATATAAAAAGAATCAATTATTGGTGGAGGCAGTAGATTTCCATCAGAGAAGAAGAAACTATGCAGGGAAAACATATTCTCTTCTTCAAAGGCAAGGATGCCACATGAGTTTTAAAGACATATGGGTGACTACAGATCCTATTAATGACTTCTACTGACAATCTCATTACTAATTTTTATAGTCAATGGGACATTTGCAACTAAACAAACATTCATTCAGCAGCTAGACCACAGCTATTATTTTTAATGAAGCATGAATATTCCTAGTTTGGGATGCTGCTGGGAGCCCTGCCATTGTGGATGTTTTGGCACTGATGACTGCATCAAGATTGCTGCCCTCAAGCTCCCAAACAGACTCACGTGCATTTCAGGAGCACAGCGACCAAGCAGGTCAATCAAAGCTGCATAGAAGGTCATGATAGCGTTCCCCATGTGGATGGTATCATCTTCCTCTTCTTCTGTATCACTTTCAGGGAATTTGTCCCAAAAGAAGCAGAAAGTAAATGAAGTTGCAGTGCTCAGAGGAAAGGGTAGCCTTTTCCTACCAGTTCTTTCATGCGTCTCAGAAATTACCAGCCATTTTTTTTTTCAAACAAAATAACAAGGCATTGAGGATCAGAATTGGGACTCTATTACCAAGCGCACACTGCAAGGGCATAGGGATCGCTCATCTGATGGGTCCTGATCATCTCCTTCTTTTCAGTCTTAAAGATTTTGTGGTTTTTTTGTTTGTTTATGAGTATGTGTGCTTGTGTATGTGCACACAGAAGGAGGTATCAGATCCCTGAAACATGAATTGCAGGCAGTTGTGAGCCACCTGATTTGGGTACTGAGAACCAAACACAAGAGGGCTCTAGAAGAATAGCAAGTGCTCTTAACCACCAAACCATCTCTGCAGCTCATTGCTTCTTCTTCTTTTTTATTTTTTTCTGTTAATCCTTTGAGCTGGTGTACAAACAAATGGCTTTCATTATATTTTCATATTTGCAACATTGTCTTTTTCTCATATTCATCCTTCCATCACCCTACCTCCTTCCAAATAGTCCCTTTTTGCTTTTATGCTATATATAAAAAATGCATATACATGTACAACATATATACACATATGCAACATACATATATATGTGAATTGCACTCATTTCTAATGACAGACAGCATATTAACAAAAAATGGTGGAAAGACTATTGTGAGGTAAGTTTACAAGTGCTTTTCCAAGGGGTAACAAAGACATCATATATGGTAACATATGGCAGACCCCATATATGCTGCTTGGTCGAGAGTAACCTTACCCTCACTCCATCAACCACAGACAATCTAGTTGCTTCTTTCTCTACCTCCTCAAGGTTCTTTTTCTGAAAACGTTACATTATCTGGCTGATAGAATACAAATGTAGACAGCCCTCAGGTCCATGTCCTTCCTTCTTGGTGGCTTAAAGGATGTGTCCTCAAGACTCAAGAGTTTGCAGAGTGTCTGTGAGTTGCTTTGTAGGTGCATGAGGGAGGTCTAAGCCTTTGTGTGCACATAGGCTAGCATCATCCTGTTCTGAACTCCCAGGATATATTTCTCTCTATAAGGGCAGCTAAGAACTGCATTAACCATCTATGGCTAAGTGATAAACACTTACGGTCTGTGCTTCCTCTGCCTGTGGAAGAAATTGGGTTCCCTTACTTGCCAAGTTTGTTCCCTCTGAGCCCTGTGTTTTATCTTTACAATTGCACTAACAGAGTAGGTGCATGACCCCCTCAGAGAACATTTACCTCCACAGATTAAAATCTTGCCCATCTGCACTGCCTTATGGCACTACTAGATCAGCATCAGTGTCTTCTGTCACACATCACTCTCCAGTCCATTAACCAAGCATTCTGCTCCTCAGAATTGTATCTTTGTTTTACCTTGTGTTACCATCATACTCAGGAAATGAGTCCCCCATTTCCTTACTAAAGGTCTCTTTCTCTATCTGATATTATAAGAACTATAGAAACTCATCTTAGGTGGCTGGATCAATGGTTCAGTGGGAAAAAGAGCTTACATCACAAGCACAAGGACCTCAGTTCAAATTACCAGGACCCACATAAAAATCCAGGCATGGTCATGCATGACTGTCACCCCAGGGTTGGGGGAGGAGCCAATTCAGGAAGGTTGCTAAGCTTGTGAGCTCCCAGCCTAGTTCATAATTCAATGACTGGCTCTGTCTCAGAGAATGAGGTAAAGAGTGACAGAGTAGGACAACCAATACCTCCCCCTGGCCCCTATACATGTAAGGATGTGTGTGCGCACACACACACACACACACACACACACACACACACACACTCATATACTCACCTCCGATCATCTATACTGTACAGGTATGGCCAACCTATGGCCTATAAATGTTGACACTTTATAGATGACAACATCACGCCCCAGTGTCAAGGAAAAAAGATTCTGAACTGTGTACTTTGTCTAGTTAGCCTGAAAATACCTACAAGATACATGTCCTAAGTCCACACAGTATCTCCAGCTTATTTCCTGATTCATCCAGTCTGTCCCAACAGCCACCTCTCCACTTATCTAAGACACTCATTTTTCATGCAGGCACTCTTCAGTGACAGATAGTGAAGTAATAAGTAACAGAATGTCATCTACACACTGTCAACCTTTATGGAGTGATATCATTTGCTGAGGGTGTGCACAGTACACCTACAGGGTTTTGCTGGATCCACTGGTTGGAGAGGGGCCATCTCTAGAAGGATCCTCAGCTATTTTTATGGCTTCCTCCATGGCTGCGAGGAGACCATTACCACCTTCTCCTCTCAAGGCAGGACCAAAGCACTCAGGTCTCCGGATGAGCAACCTCACCACAACATTTGCATTCTCTTCCACACTCTCCCCTGCAGTCAAAAGAGGAATATGAACAAAATATAGGCTTTCTGGGGACCATATGTCATAAGTGTTTCTCATTTAAAGAAACAGGTATACGTTAGAAATACAGTATAATAGTAAATTCAACTTTTAAATTACATTTATTTATTGGGGGGTGGAGTGGTCAGGTCACATGATACATGAAAGTCGGAAAACAACCTAAAGGAATTGTTTCTCTTCTATCACATGGGTTTCAGGGATAGCTAGGCTTGGTGGCAAGCACTTTACCCACTGAGCCATCTTACTGGCCCACAAATTCAACACTTAGCCCACATCACAACTTCTATGTGTATTGTTATGGTCTGCATGCCAGATGGTCCTCAGAGACTTGTGTGCCTGACTGCCTGTTCCCAACAGTCCTGGGAAACTATGGAAGAGGACTGGGCTTGGAGCCTAGCTGGCTATTGTAGGCTACCAGCAAGGGCCTCGAAAGTTCTACCTCTAGCTACATCCTAGCTCTCATTCTTTACTTCCTGGTTGGTGCCACACAAGAAGCTGCATTACAAGTTCCTACCAACCAAAGACTAAGCCATTGCAGCCAACTTTGGTGCAGTGATGGACTGATTAGGTTCCTCCCTCAAGGCGCCTCTGTCAGGTATTCTGACACAGCAAGGAAAAAAGTGACAGATATATACACTAAACAATGCAAGTTACTTTCTTTGATAATATTTTCCAAGTAAGGCAAAATATTACAGAGACAAACTATCTGTTAAGGGAGAGGATATTGTAATTCTAACCCTTAAGATCCAACTGCAAAAATCCAGAAGGTAAATCCAGATTTGAAATTAAGCAATAAAAGATATGATCCACATTAAAATATGTAGTATGAGTTACTTCTGTGGAATGAAAACTATTAAAATACACAATTTCTTATATCCACCTTCTTCATGAAATACTATGATGAACCCTTACTTTCTTTTCATTTAAAAATACTAATTTTTACTTTAAATTTTGCATATATACATGAATTTGTATGCATGTAAGCACAGGTGCCCAAAGAGGTCACAAGAGGATGTCAGATCTCTTGGAGCTAGAGTTCTAGACAGTTGTAATCTATCTCGTATGGGTGTTGGGAACTGAACTTGGGTCTTCTACAGGAGCAGATAAGTGATCCTAACCATTGAGCCATCTCCCCAGCCTCAGAACCCTTATTTTCACAGTTCTATGAATTGCCAGTGGCTGTGTCCTACCATTACAGAAGACTGCAAATCTGAGAAAGTCAAGGTATCGCTCTCCTTCAACTGGATTCCACCCAATGTCTGGGTAACCCTTAGATACCAGCATCTGACAGCTCTGCAGACCACAGCCAGCCAGATAGCGAACTACCTACAAACAAAGGATGAGAAAGGGGTTAGCCTTCACTTGGAACAAACATGTGCCTATGCTAAGTCTGGTGAATGAGATTATCCAAGGGTGGTTTGAAACACAAGCACTTCATTTCTTCATGTGTATATATAAGTATGTGTGAGTGCAGGCACCCAGGGAGGCCAAAAGACACAGTATTGGATCTCCTGGAGCTAGCGTTGTAGGCAGCCATCATTGAATACTTGATGCGGGGGCTGGGAACAGAACTTGAGTCCTCTGGAAGAGCAGCAATCACTTTTAACCACTGAACCATATCTCCAGCCCTAATGAAAGTATTTATAGTCTTCAAAATTATGAATGAATTCTATGAGAAAATAATGTTATTGAATTCCATGCCATATACTCAAGACCTTTGCATACAAGTATCATAATATCTGACACATCCATGAATGTCTAGTGACCTCTGGCCCGATTCAAAACCACCTGAGTGGGTCCTCCTCTAGCTCACCTGGCAAGGAATGGGCTGTAACCATCTGAACACAGGAACTCCTGTCTGTGTCTTGGAGAGAATTGCTTCCAAATGGTTCATCCATTCAATGATAGGGCAGTTATGAGAAGGTGCTTAACTGGGGTGATGCTAACTTAGAGGTGGATCTCCTCAGTTCTGACCAGACATGTCTCACTCACAAGGTGCATCATTTTGAGCAATTTATTTATGCTCCTTGAGTCAGTGTCAGTGTCCATAAACCTTGAGCTATACATCTGCAATCCAAAAATCTAAGATCCCCAAAGCTGTGAAATCTAAAACACTTTTGAGTGTTGGCATGAAGTCACAAATAGAAGTCTACATCTGGCCTCAGATGACAGGTGATTTTCAAAAGGCAGGTGCACTAAGAACACTGAATCAAATATTTCATTATGTGTGTGTGTGGTAACTTTTCAGAATGGAGAAAATGCTCACATCTGAATCATAATGGCCTCCAAGCACCTGGGATGGGAGATTCTCAGCCTGCCTGTCGGTGGCACTTTTCAGTGCCGTTGAAATTCACACATGAAAAAAACAAACTGGCTTCCTGGTTTATCTTTTTAAGATACTTCATTTCACAGGCATGATAAAAGTGCATAACATTTCATGAGGGATTGTGACATAAAAAAAGAAATCCATTCCCAAAGAAGCCCTAGCCAATGGTGACAGAACATTACAGGAATGACTTAGCAGAGTTCTGTCAAGCTTAGAAATAAATGTTACAGCTACAACTTTTATGTCTGTAGCATTGAGGCAAGTGATATTCAAGAGAACGGCCTACTTAAGGTACTTCAATGTATTCCACAACATTCCATCCTACTCCCATGGTACCCTGTGCTCTTTGCAGTCGCTTGTTCTATACTTTTCTAGCCCCAGATGAACTGCTTTCCCTCAATATAAATTAGCTTATATTTTCAATAATATTTACACACGGAATTGTGTGGCATGTACCATCTTGTATCTGACTTCTGTTATATAGTAAGGCGATTTTGAGACCCAGTCACATTGCAGTGTAAGTTAACATTGAACTCTTTTGTACTGCTGACTAGCAATCCATTGCATATGAATGGATAACCCACAGCTTCTCTCTTACCAATTTGTACAGTGAGGGGTGCTTTAGCTATGGACTAGGATGGATTCCTTTCCATTGAGCAAATCCCTAGGAATGTAAAGACTATGTATACAGTTCATTGTAGAGAGTACATGTTTAAACTGATAAACTGTTTGGGGGCTTTTCAGACTCAATGTGCCACATTCATTCAACCCTTGGCAGGGGCATCCAATTGCTCCACATTCTCCCTTTATATTTGGTATTATCAAAGGTCCAGATACTAACTATTTTAAGGAGGTAGTAAGACATAGGGGTAAAGTTTTCTCCATGAGCCATCATGTCAGCTTCATGACATTGATCTGACATGGCAGGCTACTGGAGAAGAGCTCACTGCCTTACTCTTATAACCAGTCCATGCAGGTGTCCCCCAGTGCCAACATCTTTTCTGAACTGAGCAAGCATTTGCAAAAACCAGTATGGAGTGGATGTTTAGAAATAGGTAAATACAACAATTTTTAGCCTGCAGTGTCAACTGGTGATGGAGCTCATGTATGACCATGGTCCCCAAAGACTACAGCCTTTAGAGATGCCATAGATGTCTTGTTTTGGGCAGGGACATTCTATGATGTCTGCGTTGCAAAGATGCTATCTAACTGCATTTCTCAGAAAGTTTTCCTGTTAAATGTTATATGAATAAATATATGCATATGTATATGTGTGTATGATCATATAAAAACCAAATGAAATTGTATTTATCTACATATACATGATATGCAAGTATTATATACTTTCAATGAAAAAAATAAAGCCGTAAAGATAATAAGAAGAGCCAAAGCAACACAGACTTCCAATTTTAAATAGCAGGACTTGGAAGAGATGAGCACAGACATGACTTTGGAGTCATTATAAAAAAAGATATCTGACAAACAGCCACAGGCTAAAGGGGGTAAGGACATGGCATATGGACTAAAGAGTAAGCACAAAAGCTCTGAGACAGGGACATATTCTGGGATGTTCAGTCATAGTGAGATCTGTGTGGCTGGAACAAAGAGGAGGGGCAGGAGAGAGGTAGGCTATGGGAGCAGATCAATGTGGAGTGGATGGCACTGGAGTAAAGTTGTGTCCTTTGCTTTTACGTTGAGTGACCCAGAAAACCATTGTGCGATCCTGGGAAGATGTGCCCTTCCCCCAGCCTGGAGTAGGACAAACAACCCGGCTGGAGCCGGGCTGGCCTCTGTATTTGCATTCCCTACAGGAGCCCTGAGGACTTGACTGCCCACTGAGCTTGCTGAAACAGGATTGGGTCTTTGGGCTCTTCCTTTATAAGGAGTACAGAATAATAAACTTCAAGCCTTGATCAGAAACGTTTGTCTTGGCCTCATTATTCTCTCACACTCCATCCCCTTTTTCATTTCCAGCCTCCCTTTCAGGTAGACCCCGTTCATCCATGGCTGCTGGACAGCTACAGGAAGAGGATGAAGGGATCCTTTTAAGAGGATTAATGTCTGTAAAGGAACAATAGACAAGGACTCCAGGGGAAGGATCAAATGACCACAGGGGAGGTCTGCAGTCATGCTTTGGGAACCATTCCATGCATGCTGGCCAACACACATGGTCAGATATGCTTAGGAACACCCAGCCTTACAGTTTCACTGGCATCCTCACTGGAACACATACGTGTTTATGTGATACAAAATTTATATGATGGAGGACAAAAATATCCTTAGGGAAACTAGAACTCTATTATTCAATAAAAAATCAGATATCATGGAAAAATCTATGCCAGTCATGGAAAGATGATTCCTATTTCACAGAAAATATTTATGGTAAGCAAGACAACCTCTCCTAAACTTCTTAATCTTCATCACACTTAATGGATACAGAATGCAGAACAGAATTATGTCAAATATAAGACATTACAGAATTATAATCACATGCCATGATTTAACTCACTACAGCACAGGTGCTTATACTTAAGTAAGCCAAAGGTAGAGTCCAAAGACACTCAGGGCAGGAGCATGGCTCACCTTCTCCAGATCCGGCTCTCTCAGAGCGAGGGCAAGCTCATTGTTATCCATCACTGAAGCTGCGGCCACATCTAAAGGAGTTGAACCTCTCATGGCTGGCGAGGCTAATTCAAACGAAGAGGAAATAATACCTGGATTGTGCTGGAGCTAGGAGTACAGTGTAAGAAAACACACCTTTCCAACACTTAATACCTAAATAACATATATATTACACTACCCTAAATCTATGTAAGATCTTTGACAATCAAAAATGTATATGCCTATTGCGATTGAAATGAATGCAGACTATGAAAGGACTCAGCTGCACAAATGAACATTCAGGACTGAAAGGTCTTACCAAGTTTTGTGATGAGAATACTTCAGATCTACTCTGATTCTTAAAAAATACAATGTACTACAGCAACCATGCACTTGGGTGTTTGGGTGTTATGATCATTAAAACTGATATAAACTAGACAGTTTCAAAATTTTTTCTCAGGTGGCATACCTCTGGGCATGTCTGAAGATGCATTTTTAGAGTAAGTTAATTGAATGATGGGAAGACCCACCCTAAATATGGGTGGTACCGTTCCATGGGCAAAGGGTTTGGACTGAATTAAACAAAACAAAAAACAAGATAAAGACAGCTGAGTGCTGCCTGAATCCTCCTTGCCCCATGCTTCTTAATTTGCGCAGATATTAGCAAACAGCCTCACATTCCCAGCCACGGCCACATCAGAACAGGGGCCACGGCTACCAATCCTTCCCCACAATAACATTTTATACCCACAAAGTGTGAGCCAGATAAACCCTTCCTGGTCTTAAGTTTCTTTCTGTCAGATAATACAATGATGAGAAAATTAACTGATTGGCAGCTTTGTCTGGGGTGCAGTTAAAAGCAGTTGTGAGCCACCTAACATGCGTTCTAGGATCAGAACACCAGTCCTCTGCAGGAGCAGCAAGTGTTCATAACCACCGAGCCATTGCTCCAATCTCCTGTCCAGGTCATTTTTCCTTTAAAGACTAAATTCATATAGCACATATCACACATTAACTTACCAAGACCAACACTGCTGTTTTCCAGTAAATAACTGAGATGATCAAACATGGCTTTCTGATTCTGCCTACTTATACGACAGAAGTAACAGAGAAAACGGCAGCAGTTGGCCACCATCTTGGGGAAGGTGATTTCCTATAAAAAGAATATCTGGTTAGTTGCTAAAAACAAAGGATAGGATTGAGCTCTGAAGATGAGTCCACAAGGGCAATGTCAACCGTTTGCACCCATGAAAACCAAGCTCAGATACTGAAAACCTTCAAACATTCAGCCTGCGATTCACTCAGTCCTCCAGCCACTGAACATCACGCCTAACACTGACTCCCAAACCTACCTGCATCCAGGGATTGCGTTGTTGTCACTTAGCTCTAAACTTACGGGTAGCCTGAGCCTGGCTAAGGAATCAGACTGACAGAGACACGGCTGTGCCTACCTGGGAAACTAAACAATCCCTCTGATTCCGTTTTATACAATTCAGAAAATATGGATGTTAAGAACTTAAGAACAGAAGGGAAAGATACACTGAACTTGGAGTCTCATAATGGGATGTTTCTATCACCATCGATCGTTGTTGTTGTTATTCCAGGGATTTACAAGCTGCCTGCTCTAGACACCACTTCTTTGCCAAGGTTCTGGCCAGAAGGCCCAAATGGTCAGCACCCACACATACATCTCCCATTACCCTAGAATCTAGGGTTAAGTTCACAACTTTCCTAATGCTGTGATCCTTTAATATAATTCTTCATGTTGTAATGTCCCCCCAACCATAAACTTATTTTCATTGCTACTTCATAACCATAACTTTGCTACTGTTGTGGATTGTAATATAAATATCTGCTGTGCAGGCTATCTGATATGTGACCCCTGTGACCCCATTAGTGTTATGAGCCACAGGTTGAGAACTCCAGCCCTAGATGCTTCTTCCTGAACTCAATCCACTGTGAAGGTCTTTATTTGTCTGTATATCTGTGAGGCGTGAAAAATCTAGGCTTATACATATTGTAAAGAATACATATTGTAATTTAAATTTAGGCATGACATTTGCAGCTCAATGAAACTGTGCTAGCTTACATGGAATGATAGAGCTCTTTGCTGTGTTCTTTATTCTAGTATCTGGGTGTTTCAGACTTTGTTGTAAATTGTACTTACTTAAAAGTTAACTTTAAAGTCATACCACAAATCCATTCCAGAATAACCCTGTCCAAGCATTGATTTGGGCTCAGAACTTTAGAGCATCCCAACTGTTATATGAAACCGAGCAACTGCTGAGTCTGAGAGACAGGTATGTACCTTGTACTTATGATGGGATACGATGGGATACTGAAATATTTATATGCTCCTTGTAAGTTGCTAAATATCCTTTAAGGAGACAACAAATGGCAAAGCACAGTGTAGGAATTTCTTTTTCAATATTAAGGAAAATTCAAATAGCCAACTGCAACTCTTAGACTCAAGGTAGGTGTGTGTGTGTGTGTCTGTGTGTGTGTGTGTGTGTGTGTGTGTGTGTGTGTGTGTGTGTGTGACAATCAGTGTTCCTTAAACACAAGTTCACTAAGGAAATGTAAGAAATAATCACTCTTGTAGTTTCTCTGCAACATGGCTCCTAAAGTCAAGGCTTCAGTTTACCTTGGACTCCCCACCTCCAAGGACATTCACCATGACTTCCATCACTGTTTCGTGCATCCCAAGGGCCCTCATGAGATTGGGATGCTGGTAAAACACTTTGTTATTCATGATATCCCTAGAAAGAACATAATTACAACAGGGTTATTGTCTACTATATAGTTAAGACTGTGACATACCTAAATACAATGCTTATTCTCTGATTCTCTGAGAGAAACTGGATGCATGTGAAGTAAGCAGTACATGCAGTCCCCTTCCCTGATTATGATGGACATGAAAAGAAACTGCAGCAGGTGGAATGTAGAATAATTCTAAAGTCATTTCTGCCTTAAATATTACATTGTGGTATTCTAAAAGATCATCCTGAACCAGAAGGAATCACTAATTGTAAATAAAAAGACATCTATTTCAGGATCAATCAGCACAAGAGTTTTCTAGAAAATATTTTCTTGTCAAGTCTAAAGCAATAAGATCTCTCTTTCTCTATTTCTCTGTCTCTCTGTCTATTTCTGTGCATCTCTGTTTCTCTCTATCAAACACACACACACACACATCCCTCTGAAATCTTTCTTTCACTAATTCATTCACATTCAGAGTTGGTGATAGGTAGTACATATTTTAGTTATTCTTTTAGGCAAATGGACTTGCCAAGTAGTTAAGTTGGCATTTATGAAGCATATCTTTTTATCAAAAAAGTAGAATTTTATTCCTTAATATAATTTCCATTTATATCACTAATGAACAATTTATTTGTTAATGGAACATATTGCTGCTACTGTGCTTATTTAACAAGCAATCTCTTACTCCTAGAAGACTTTGTTTTTCATTAGCTTAATTAAAAAACACTTCTCATATATAAGAGGCTTCTTTAGGTTAGATTCAAATATTAGGACCCAAATAACACTCAATCTTATTCCATTATAGGCAAAATCCAGAGAATACAGTGTTTGCTTATTGGCATAGACTTTTCTGGTTTGTAACATATCCCATTAGCACTCCTATATTTTCAATGTGTACCCATTATGTTGAATGTGAAATATAATCTTCCAGTCCGTTTTTATAAATTTAAATGTTAATTGGCTCATGAGCAATATGCAGTATTGTTCTGAGAGATGAAAGTGATAATGATGTCATCTTAATGATTCATTTAAGTCCTCTGGATTGTGTTTGAGTTTCATACAAGAGAAAACAAGTTTGTCTTTTCCTCTTCATTATGTGTATGTCTTATGTATGTGGGGGTACACTTTGGATGTGGGTGCCCAT
Organism: Uromys caudimaculatus; assembly: GCA_028551405.1. NCBI lineage: Eukaryota > Metazoa > Chordata > Mammalia > Rodentia > Muridae > Uromys > Uromys caudimaculatus. Next base: position 71,917,744 of record CM052714.1, read on the forward strand.
GGGGGCCAGAAAAGGACCTCAGATCACTTGGAGTTACAGGCAGTTGTGAGCTAACAGATATTGGAGCTGAGAACCCAACCTGAGTCCCATACAAGAGCAGCAAGCATATGTAACCACTGAGATATCCCTCCAGTCCCAAGTTTAGTTATTTTTTTATCTTATATTTTATTCATGCAGCCATGACACTTTTTAGCTCAACCTTTCTGATATTTACTTAAATATATTCTATTTGTTTTTGTTGAGATGGGGTCTCATTATATAGACCAGGCTGGCCTCAAATTCACAGATATCCACCTGCCTCTGCCTCCCAAGTGCTAGAATTAAAGGTATATATCCATGCCTGACCCTAATTATAATTTTCTATGAATATTCTTTCATTGTCTTCTACCATTGTACATTCTAGATCTCTACAGTTTTTCTAGATTTTTCTCTTTAATGCCATATAATCTACATTGTTGATGGTGATGGTAGTGGTGGTGATGGTGGTGGTGATGTTACTATTTGGATTTCTTAAATTGGAACCCTAACTTTAGAACACCTTTCTGTGATCACTGGGAGAAGACATGGTTGGCTTTACTCTCACTCCTAAAGATGGGGCATCAGTGTTAACCCCTAATGTTCATGAAATATAAACTCATGATGTTGAATCATCAGAACTGGGTTCCCCCTCTCCTCCTTTTTCTAGCATCCAATGAATAGAGACAGCTTTCTTATTACCTCCTGCTGGTAAGTGGTCCATGTCACAGATTTAGTGTGTTTTTATATGCAATTGTGCACTTTTGAGGGACTGAAAAATAACCTAGTTGCTGTGTACCAACACTATATTAGCATCTTTGTCTGTCAAATTAGTCAACTTTTGTTGCTTATCAGTTTTTTAACATATTGTTCAATATGAAAAGTTGCATGTCAGTCTATTCTGTGCAAAATATCTTCTGGATACTACAGGGGTACTGTACCCATGGACTCTCAAAAGCCATGATTGCCTGTACAAGACCTGTATAAGACTATATCCAGTGTGGGAGAATGCTCACAAGGCCAGAACCCTAACTGAGGAGCTCCATGCAGTAAGTGACTGCTAAGGAATCAAGAGCCAGTTTTCTTTAGGGATAAATCCCCTCCACCAGGTTGCCCATGACACAGTGAGCAACTTTCTGATTTGGTTTAAAAGCTTATTCTCTAGAAAAAAATACTTGACGTCATCCTATAATCCAGTCAGAGTTACAGTATCAGTGTCCTTCTGGCATTATAAACTTGAGAAGAAATGTACAAGAGAAAGACAGCTACAGCTACATCTTTACCCTAATCCACGGATCATGAGCTTCTCCTCTTCTTTGCCCATCCTCACACTCAGCAGAGATCGGATCTGACCAAGCGATGCAAGCAGATTGATAGTGTCCTCCACAGAGACGCCGTTGATAGTGTAGGTCTTTGGCAGTGCTCGGACTAGACCTCCGATACCATCATACTGCCGATGCAGCAGCACAAACATGGCTCTCACCAGCTCAGGGTCCTCGATGACAGACTCTTGAGCCCACCGTACCATAGTCTCAGAAATGAGTTGCTGGAGGCTGGCTGCATGGCAGGTTTGTGTCAAGTAGTAAGAGAATACATATCAGACATTTTAACTCCAGAAACTCAGAGCTTAAAATTGGTACCACAAAAGCTAAGACATTTTAAGAATATTTGAAATATTCTTCATAAATGTTATTTAAATATTATTATTCTTTCCAGTGAGATCACATATAGTTTATTGAGGATAAAAATAAGCACCTCTGACTAATTAATATTTCTTTAATTAAGATGAGTTATTTCAGAGTTACAAGCTGTTATGGTTTGAGTGAGAAATGTCCCTAATAGGCTCATGTATTTGAACACTTGGTTTCCGGTGGGGGGTGCAGTTTTGGGAAGCATATGAACTCTTCAAGGGGTGGAGCCTTGTTAGAGGATAGACTTTACCCCATGGGAATTGTTAGGTCAAATATACCTTTTATTAGCTTTTTCCCAGGGTATTTTTTATCAGAACAGCAGAAAAATAACAACTACTGTTGAGAGCCCACAAATTTGTCAAACAGCACAAGGGACACAATGTTTACTTTCATGGAGTTTTTTTCTTTGACTTTCTTCCCGGAAGGACTGACAGCACTCCAGCTCTAAGGCCCATTGTGGGATACTCAAGGTCATGCTTGGTTATTCAGCTAGCTCCTAAATTAAGTTGTCCATGGCATGAATTATTACATCAATATGGTTTTACTTAAATTTGAATCTAAATTGTCACTTAAAATGCCTCTGAAAGAGTTTGATTGTTCAGCTTTAACGAAACTGAAAATATCATATCTGTCATACAAGGCTATCTGTGGCATAGTATGCAATACAATCTCTTTTAAAGTAATAGAAATTTCCAAACGTCTTTAAGTAAAACAAAAGCATATAAGTTAGGTAGGGTAGATGCGGCTGAGGTGGCGTGAGGCTTCATTTCTGTCATTAGTATATCAGCTGCTTCTCAAAAGCAGCTATCTCTTTTATGCTTATGTATCATTTAAGGAAAAAACCATTCTACCAAATGTATCCAAACAGAAACAGTGCAAACAAATGTCAATATATTCCCAGGAGTCTCAAAATCTCATTGTCATGATAACAGGCAAAAAGTCATAGATACATTAGCAAATGTGGCTGGTTAGGAACTTAGAACACTGGCTGAAGAAAGCTTACCTCAAATTTTATTGAGTCTCTAAATTATAATTTTATGAAAAAGTTTTTTACTTTATTCTAGAAAGAACCTTTATGAAACCAGCACTGTATCTTAAAATTTGTAGGATCTTAGAAATGAGGTGCTAAGACTTAAGATCCAATGGCTCTGGTCCATGACACCTTCAGAAGAACTCAGAGTCCAACAGGGCTGGCTTATTTGGTTTCAAGGACCGGCAGCCATTTTCTTGATCAAATAGTATACAACTAACCAGAGATGATTCTAAATGTTTAGAAGTGGTTTCTAAAACTTAGAAAAGGCCAGGCAGTGGTGGCGCACACCTTTAATCCTAGCACTTGGGAGGCAGAGGCAGGTGGATTTCTGAGTTCGAGGCCAGCCTGGTCTACAGAGTGAGTTCCAGGACAGCCAAGGCTACACAAAGAAATCCTGTCTCAAAAAAACAAAACAAAAAAAAACTTAGAAAAGGCTTCAGAACCAAATATAGTCATAGTTACAGATATCTATTTAGCCTTAAAAGGAATGGCTTAATTTTATATAATCATTTAAAAATTGTATACATTATTTACCTATAAAGGCTAAGTTATAATTTCTCTGTGTGTATGCATCTGTTTACATTTGTCTACATGTATGTACATGAATATAAATATGGTTGGAGGTCAGAGACTTATGTTGATGTCTTCCTGGAGAGTTCTCCCCTTTACCAAAGAGTGAGGATCTCTCAATAGCTTGGAGCTAAATACTTCAGATAGACTGGATAGAAAGCAAGCCCCAAGGATCCCCTGGTTTTGCCCCCACAGCAGTGGGATTATAGAAGTGTACTACTGCTTTTTGCATCAGTGCTAGGTAAACAAACTCTGATCTTCATGCTTACACTGCAAGTATGTTAACTAAGTCATCTCCCAAGCTATGCTTCCTCTTGATAGTCTGTGACCAAACACCTAAAATGTCAGAAATGCAGGGAGCCCATGCCCTCCACGATACAGCTACCTCTCACCCTGTTCCTATGAGTACATCTACTTCTGGGTTCTACAAGCATTGACTTAAGAAGTTGATCCTTGAAAGCTGGGACCTCCTACTGAATGGGTGTTCATTCTCAAGAGGAAGAAATATCACTGGGCACTAGACCAGGACCCTTTTAAATGCTTACAAGACTTTCTGGAGTCACTTGCAACTGGTTTTTCAGCTTGCTTCTTCTTCAGGTAGGTCACCTTTTCTACCAGGGACAGCAGACGTCCTCTGATTGTTAAGTCATTGCTTCCATCTAGAGATCCATCTTCATCCAGTTCAATTCCTGGCATTAACAGCAAGGGGAGCAGAAAAGGAACCCCTTTGAAAACAGTACATAGTTGGAAACTAACCTCAGGTTCTCCAGCTTTTCTGTCTTCAGCTTGCAGCAAGGCCTCAAGCATCTGACAGCACCTATTAGACTATCTCTCTCCAGAGCACTCAAATATGGCTCACTTCTCAGCATCTCCTCCCTTCCTCTTTCCCCCCAGTTCTTATTATTCCAGGACTATTGATAATCAGGGCACAATCACATTGAATGAAGAACAAAAAGGCACATCAGGAGTCAAAATCAATTCTGCCCTTTGCCTGACCTTTGCAGCATCAAAGACTTTGAATACTATTTGCCTGAACCATATCCTACCTGTCTAAAATTCATAGGACTTCTATACTCCTCTCTTCTAAGTATCTGTGTTTTCACTGAGACGGAGAGAGAAAAGACACAACTAGATGTCCTAAGCCAAGGAATGTTTTGTATCTATAGCAATAATTCTGCTGTTTGGGGCATAATTTATTGATATTATATAGACAGCATAATATGTAAGCAAATGGACTTTCATTCATAAAATTAATGTACAGTGTGATATTCTTAATCTCTTCTATATTAAGATAAGCATAAGCTGACTGGTGCTACATCTGTCATTCATATAACATCTAGTTAGTTCTACATCCCTGGAAACATTATAAATTAATTTTCTTATCAGATTAGGCTGTGGGCATGCCTCTGAGACACTGTCCTAATTGCCAACTGATATAGAAGTATACATCCCACTATGGGTGTTACCGTTCCCTATGAAGGGAGTGCTAGGATGTGTTGGAAAGCTAGCTAAGCATAAACCTGAGCAAGCCACCAAGCAGCATCATTTCCTACACAGTTTCTTTAGGTTCTGGGTTTTGGCTCTGACTTCTCTCAGTGACGGACTATATATATATATATGCCAAAGTCAAATAAGTATTCTCCTCCTAAATGCCCTTGGTCATCACATTTGACATGGCAACAGGGATTGTTAGAGTAAGTTTACCACAGTGAGTCATCAGGTCCTCATGGAAATCCAGGAGTTGGTCTCGGATTTCTTCAGGACAGGGGCATTCACTTTTGTCATCCTTAAAATTGAGAAGCATGTTAATCTGGAAGAGGAAAACAACAAGAGAGGACCAACAAGAGAGGAAAGAATGGTAAGTTGGAATTCAGAACCATTCAAAATCACATTTCTCATGTGCACAAATTACTCCCCTCAATAAGTGACAAGCCATTGTCTATCATTCAATCCAATTAACATCACAAAAAGTCCATTTCTCCTGGATGTTGGGAGATAGAAAATAGTTATAATCGTGTAGAATCCTCTTCAGGTCTACTAAATGTTAGACTCATGCACATTATAATCCTTAACCGCAGGTGGTTTTAGGGGCTAGGTAGGTAAGAACGCTTTCGGTTCTTTCAAAGGACACCAGTTTAGTTCCCAGTGTCCATATCAGGTAACTTATAACTTCCTGTCACATTCCTCCAGGGGATCTGGCACCTTGTTCTGGCTTCAAGGGCACCTACACATACAAAGACTACACTCTCGTACACATACATACACACATACGCACACACACACACACACACACACACATACACACACACACACATGTGTATGTGTGTGTGAAAAACCTTTTTGAAGTATTTGATTATATATTCTTTGCAATTTATTATGCTCCACACACCCATGCTTTTCTAACCAGGGCACTTTGTGCATACTTTAAAGAAAGCTTTTGAAAAGGATACCAATTCAAAGAGAGGGAAAGGTCTGAATACAATAGGAAAGCCACACAATAGCTATGCTGATGCGGATATTCATGTTTCCTTCAAACTCGGGACTCTTCCTTCCATCTACTTCAGTTCAGTATCAGTAATATTAACTTTACAAACTAAGATAAGAGGGTTTTAATGTCCTCCTGTGTTTTTCTTTTGAAAATGTTTATAGTTTATAATGTCCTGTTATTACAGATTTGAGATAGTAACAGATTCATATGCTTTTAGGAGACATAATACAGAGAGATCGCACATGCCTTTATGTATAACTTAGCTGCTGGTGCCAGCATTTCTCCAGTTGGGAAGAATTCTAAAGTCTTATCTCTACTCCTGTCCCTTTAATCTCCATTTACAATACAATTATCTTAAATTCTCTACACACCCGTTAGAACAGCAAAAGATAGTTGCATAAGGTCTACTTAACCCCTAAACGATATTTGAATAAAGCTAAGAGGTAAGAAAATGTGTTTTTATTTACAAGTGTAAGCCTAATGCTTTCTAGTGTTTTGTTTTGTTTTGTTTTTTCTTTCTCTATTCTCTTCTGTCATTTTTATTTCCTTTCTGTTAAAAAAAATCTTCTTTAGCTTTTTTTTTTAAAAATAGCATGTCCAAGATTCCCTAACTTCTTTACATTTCATTGTATTTAAGAGTGTGTGTGTGTGTGTGTGTGTGTGTGTGTGTGTGTGTGTGTGTGTGTGTGTGTGTAGTGTGTGCAGATGCCTTAGAGGTCAGAAAAGGTTATCATATCCAGTGGAGCTAGAGTTACAGGTGGTTGTGAGCCACTACGTGTGGAAGCTTTGAACCAAACTTGAGTCTTCCTAAAGAGGAGGAGGCAAACTTAACCTCCGTCTCATCTCTCCACCCTCGTCTCTTTTTTTGTTTTGTTTTTTTTTTTTTTAAAGATTTATTTATTTATTATATGTAAGTACACTATAGCTGTCTTCAGACACCCCAGCAGAGGGCATCAGCTCTCATTAAGGATGGTTGTGAGCCACCATGTGGTTGCTGGGATTTGAACTCAGAACCTTCGGAAGAGCAGTCAGTGCTCTTACCCGCTGAGCTATCTCTCCAGCACCCACCCTCTTCTCTTTAAGTGCCTTAAGTGCCTCAATGCTCACTTCCTCTGAAAGGTCTTTTGCACAGCATGTAGAACTGTGAGCTGACAGGTTTTCTTTCAGTGGTGGGGACACACCTTCCACCTCTTGCTGATCCCATCTTCTCTGAAAGCAACCTACTGCTACTCAGACTTATCTTCTCTCTGCATGTTAGACTTCATTTCTTTCAAAACCTTTTCCTTGCCTGTGATTTTCAGAAATTTGGCTCTAATATACATTGGTGTGAAATCCTTTGGGTTTTCCTGTTGAGGCCTTCGCTGGTTCTTGAATCTCTAGTTGCATATCCTTTAGAGCAGCAGTTCTTGAATGACTCCTCCATGGGGGTCACATACCACATATCCTGAATATCAGATATTTATATCACAATTCATAACAGTAACAAACTTAGTTATGAAGTAGAAATGACATGATTGTATGGGTGGGGGTCACCACAACATGAGGAACTATATTCAAGGGCTGCAGCTTTAGGAAGGCTAAGAGCCACCACTTTAGAGAATTTGATGTTTTAAGACATTTTCTTCAGTGACCTTTGTGTCAGTCTGCCTATTGCTCCTCCTTTGCAGCTCGGTATCATGCTGAGATCCTTCTCTCTCTTTGCTGTCTCTCTTCTCTCCCTTCCTCCAAGGATTATTCTGCACTGCTGTTCTCTGCCAAGTTAAATGCCACCTCTGCCTCTCCATCCTTTTCTCCAGCTCACTTCTCTAGCTATTGGAATTTTTTAATCTAAAATTTCCTGGCTTTTTCTTTGGCTCTTTCTTCTTTGCTAAGCTCCTTCTGATTTTTTCCTTATTCTAGAGAAGGTTAGTGAGCATAGCTTTGTCATGATAGTAAGAACAGCAGCCTCAGGGTTGGCATTTTCTTTGTTCACTTACACCTTTACTGTCTGTAGGTTAAAGGGGAGATTTTTAAATCAGATATGAACATTTTCAGTGTGATGCAACAAACTCTGGATCTTACTCAAACTCCCATAATAGCTAGCTTTCTCTGACACTAGCCAATGGAAGACTTAGAGAAAGGGCCCTGGGGCTACTGGCCCTTTCTTCTACAAGAGTGCCAAAGTCAAAGAACCAAGTGTCTGCTCCTGGAGTGGAAGGTTTTTATTATTTGAAGTGACCCAGGCCAGTAAAAGTTGACCCATCTTGGTTGAATATTATAACTATTTATGGAACCTCAAGTTGTGGCATCCTGACTTCCTTGAACCAACTTTAGTTGATCTGATGCCTTTTAGTGATTAGTTACTTATTTATCAAATAGTATAACAATATCTCATTAAATGATTAGTAATACTTTATTGTAACCAGGTAAATTCTTTTGGTGAAACTGAGACTATTGATCAAATGAACATAGCTAATTTCAACAGAACAGAAAAGAAAAAGCTACCCATAACTTATCATGCAATTTTGTAATGCACAGATCCTGACTGCTCCAAAACTCTAAATGAAAAAGAAGCTGTTCAATTTCACTCTGGTACCTGTTCCTGTGGTGGTGACCGGAACTCCTTGGTTTTCCTGGCAGTGAGTGCGGCAGACATGTTTAAGGCTTGCATGACTTCATTATACCTGAACCGTTGATTGTCTTGGAGTTTAGCTACAAAGTCATCTGAAAAGGCTACAATGGCTTCGATCCGGTGCCGAACCTGGCAGTCACAGAGGTACTGAAGCAAGAGGCACATCTGAGAGGATAATTTAAAAGACATAGCATTAATATTTAATGCATATCAAGTCATAAACAGTGTTAAATGTTCTTAGTTTCCTACTCTCTCTAAAACACAGAATCCTAACACTTGATAAGCAGAAATGTGTTTAGTCTTACTGAATGAAGCTAACATATATAAGCCAACATAGTAGATACATGCCCCTGGAGGAGGTAATCAGGTATCACAGGCAGAGCAGCCAATGATAAATAAGAAAGAGTTTACAAAGAGATCTTCTGGGAGGGTTTTCAGGATTGGTTGGAAAATAGAACGCCTTTCTTTCAAAATGCGATAATTGGGTTATAAGTCAATTGTTGGAGGAAGGGTGTGGTAATGTCCCTTTATGAGAAAGAACACAGAGTGAACACTGCTGAGCAGAAAGACATCAATAAATTCCTGATCCAGGGCCAGCTGATTATGAGGTGAAATCTCACTGCTTAAGTGGCTAGCTTGGTGATTTCTTATAGAAGACCAAACAAATTTTAACTAGTAGAGTATGTATTGAGAACTGTTGATAAATGTGTCTGTGTCTGGAGGTGTAGCTTTGGGTAGAATGCTTGCCCAGGAAGTACGAGGCCATGGGCAGCACATGAAAAAAATGCACAAAAACTCAGGGGCTGAAGAGATGGCTCAGAGTTAAGAGAGCTTGTTGCTCTACCAGAGGCCCTGAGTCAAGTTCTCAGCACCCGTGCCAGGTGGCTACAACTTCCTAACTCCAGCTCTAGGGGATCTGGTGCTCTATTACAGCTTCTGTGGGTACCCGTTCTCATATGCCTACACCCCCACACAGATACATACATGTAAACAAAACCAAATAGTTTAGAAAGTAAGTTGCCTATTAAAGAATATGAGTCTAATTTAGAAAAACCACTACTATACTTAACACCCTTTGTAGCAAATACACAGTGGTCCAAAAGAAAACTTTTAAAAATTTTGTATGTCAAAGTGGTATGATCATTTCAACTCAATCTTGTCTTCCTTCTCCAAGTCTTTTGTCAAAGTCCAGGACGCAGTGAGGGCACTATGCCCTGCGTCTGGACAAGTCTGATTGGGCTGCTATATTTATCTCATCTCTCCTTTCCTTGGATCAATCACAGGCCTTGTGCTATGCTGCCTACTGTGTGTATAAAGCTCCTGGGACCCTCTACCCAATCCCCCTGGTTGCCCCTATGGAACTTCAGCTTCTCTACCTGACCTCAGCTTTAAAATAACCACCTGCAAAGACCCTTCTTTTTCTTCCTGACAGAACTCTGAGAGATCTTTCTCCTAGCGATTTATCTTTGGCAACGACATTAAAAAGAAATTCATGAACAGGTGCAAATTTCCCAAGAGATTGTGCACTTCTGGAAGGCAGAACTCAAACCTGTTTTCTTCTTTCTACACAAAGCACATGGCCCAGAATACAACTTCTATTGATGCTGACTGAGTTGATGAGCAAGACTAATGCCAATGATTCAAATGTCAGACTAAAGCATCAAAGAAGTATGAATTAAGCAAACTCCATAAACCTTGGCAAACACAAAGCCAGACTCCTTACATACATGCTGGAGAAGGACACTGCTTTCTAAGAAGAGGGGTATGTGCGAGTTCTAACACGGACAACAGAGGAGGTGGGGAGGAAGGGACACTTGTGCCTCAAATTCACACAACTATCACGTGGGGGAAATGCTTATGAAGAAACATGGGGAGACACACAAATGAATGGCTAGTGAATTGTCAAGAACGTATATTTATAAAGAGTAATACAAAGAGAAAGGAAGCCAGGTGGAGTTTACTACTTTAACACAACTCTGGAAGTCCTCCAGTTTTTCCACAGTTACCTGTAGTTTAACGGGCTCTGGGAGTTTCATCTGGAGCAAGCCTTCCTTAGGCCTTTTGCCCCCTTTGGCTTCTTCTTCACCTTCCAGCTTAGAGTCTTCTATACTAATCTCCTTCTCTGGGGCACCTCCTTCCTCCTCTGAAGCCGCAGCTTCCTTAAACACACTGGGCTCAATCAACTGCAGGATGTGCTTCAGATCCTCATTGTGAAAGATGCCCATGATGAGCAGGGTGTAGAAGAGCTTGATGAGAGGCACGAAGAGCAACTCCGTGGTCCCACCCACAGGATCCCGCACATGGAGGCTGCCCTCCTTCACCGCTTCTGTAAGCATCTGGATGGTCTTGGCCTTGAGGATGTCCAGTGGAAACTCGGGACTGTACTGATAACATTCGTTGCTAATGCTCACAAAACTAGGGGAGGAAAAGTGCATCCGAGGCCGGAGCGAGGTGCTGAGGCCTATGCCGGGGAGGCCGTGTTTCTTGTTCTCATCAGGGAAGAGGGTGATGCTCTTTGTCTCCTCTGTCATAGGGACGATGAACTCGTTGTTCATCATGAGCCTGGCGGTGGCATAGGAGCTGAGGTGGATGTCAATCAACAGGTCATAGTAGCCAGCTCGCAGCAAGCCAGGCATGTACTTGTTCTCGATGGCATAGAGCAGCTGAGGTTCATCCACATGGCTGCACAGCGCGTGAGCCACCCGGTGATTCCCAAGGGCACAGACAGCAGAGTAGAGGCGGAGGGTGTGATAGTGGAACTGCAACAACTCCTCCTGCTCTGTCAGCTCTAGGATATCAACAGATCTGTGGGAGGGAGGGGGAGAGTTAAGGCAGCAGGCACCTACATCTTCTAATTTTCTGACATTTACTGGCTTCACAGTATTTGTAAATCATTTCTAGTTGGCTTACATATTTTCTTACTTAGAGGAGTTAAGCTGAATGTGTCAATCCTGAGTTCATCTAGAACTTCCTTCATCCTCCCTGGTAGTGAGGCTGTAAGCACCCGTTTAAACATGGGTGTTTTAGCCCAAGCCTGGGCATCCCCAATTTCAGAGCCTGAGAATTCTTGGGAGAAATTCTGCCTTTCCTTTTACAAGCTAACATGATGTGAGAAAAAAAAAAAAAAAAAAAAAGGCTTTTCCTTGGGTCATAGTGCAACTATCTCTGCACTATGACCCTATCAGGGCAGAAATGGGTGAACGGAGTTCTCATTCTCTGATGCCTAGCCTCAGGCATACTGCACAGACCCTGCATCACCCACCAGAACTTCCTATGGTCCTACAGGGTACATGCATGCAGCTCATGAAAACAAGACGTGCAAATGGTATTTTCCTCTTAGCAAAATAAAAGAATAACTTCCTGAACTCTTTTTTTAAATTGTCTATTCTTTGTTAATTTCATATATTCATGGGTGTGAGGGCATCCACTGGAGTGTGATAGGCCTACTAGGGACCACAGACCCTTAAACACATTAAAACTGACTCTCCTTTTCCCAGTAGCCATTAACTGCCATGACTCTATTAGGGGCTTTGTGAGGCCTGTCCAGTCCATCCTAAAATGCTGATTGGCCTGATCTCGTGCAGGTCATATGCAGATGGCCTCCACAGCTGCTTGGAATTTGTAAGTACAGGAATTCAGTCAGACACAGAAGACCGTGCTTTGCTCTGATCCACCATGATCTTCGGCCCTTTAATCCACTACCACAGGGTTCCCTGAGCCTTGGGGGAGGGGTAATAAAGATGTCTCATCTGGGGGCTGAGCACTCCCCAGTCCCATATTCTCTTTACTTTGACCAGTGGTGAGTCTCCCAGATCCCACCCTCCACTGCTGTAAGTAGCATCTCTAATGGCAGTGACCTCATCTATGTCAGCCTGGGCCCTTAGATCTGCTTCTCTTAAACCACATGGCCAGATAATACCTAACATGTCATTTCTGCTAATGCACATGGTTTCTTATATATGTCCATATGCCCTAGTGAGTTTAAATCATACAGACAGTGCACAGGAGACACTGGCATTAAAGACAGAACCACGGCATGACTTTCATGAAAAGAAGGACCTGCTCATTCAGAAAGGCCTTCCTCCACTCTTTTCTTCCTTAGCTGTCAGCCTGGAAGAGCCATAGAGGATCCATGACCCACAGAATTTGAGCCAGAAACAAATGCTCACTTGAGAGCTACTGAATTCTCTAGGTTGTTTGTTAGTATGTCAAAGTCTACCAAATATAACTCATATCTCTAACAGCTCCTGAGGGAAGAACTATTTCATATCTCAGTAATATTCCTTTATTCATCAGACATTGCTGTGTAGAACATATTAAGCACTGTGTACAGACAGTGTGAAGAGCACAAGCAAGCTTGCAGCCATTGAAGAGCTTCCTTTCCAGTGGAGGAGACAAAGCCACATTCCTCCCCAAAGGAAAAAACTAAATAATAATTGCAAGGCTGGAGAGATGGCTCAGAAGAGTCTTCGCTGCTCTTCCTGGACCCACAACAGACAACTCACAACTGCCAAGAACTCCAACTCCAGGGAATCCAATGGCCCTGGCTGGCCTCCACAGGAACCTGAACACCCATGGCTTACACACATATAAAGAAAAAAAAAAAAAAACAGAATACTGGCCATGATGGTTCATGCCTTCAATACTAGCACCAGGGAGGCAGAGGTAGATAGATCTCTTTGCCATTGAAGGCATCTAGGTTTCCATGACAAGTTCCAGGCTGGCCAGGTCTTAAAATTAAATAACAATTACAATGTACATTAGGTAAAACACAAAATGCTGGCACATACCTACTTCAGTCCCCAACTTTCAACGATTTCTTATGTCACTGGGGACTCTTCCCCTCACGAAAGCAGGTCTTATCAGATTTCCCTGTGGCTGCAGGGGAGCCTGGCACAGGCCAAGTCATGACTTGTCACTAAGATCAGTAAAGAGGGTGATGTCACCTGAGAACCTGTCTTCCCTTCCTGTGGTTATACTGGTGCCTTTTGCCATCTCAGGAACCTAATTCCAATTACTTTTTTTTTCAATGCAGCTGTGGTCCTCACATTTAGGAAAATTTCAAATCATGCACGAACTCTAGTGAAAGTTTAAATTACTATTTTACATAATATATTTATCACAGACAACAGTGATAAAACACCGTCTGCTTCTGATCATGCCTTCACAAAATATCCTAGTGTGTGTAAAGTTTTCTACCAGTAGAAAGGAGAATCTTTCCTGAGCAAAAGGAATCCTTCTCTGGCATTTTCTTTTCTTCTTTCTTTCTTTTTTAAGTAAATATCATCAATTACAAAATTCTGATAAAAAGCTACCTCACACAGAAAGAAAGAACTAAATCAATCTAATCATCCAAAGAATATGTGTGTATACATACATGCATGCATACATACATACATAACCAATAATAATAAATAAAAAATATCAACATGAGTGCAATCAACTTTCATAGTATCTATCACTTCCCCAAACTCCTTTGGAGTTACAACACACACACACACACACACACACACACACACACACACCACCCCCTTCATGTCCTCTTCTTTCTTTAAAGTATGTATGACATACTTTAAGCTCATATCCTAGTAGTCCAGCTAGTGTTGCCTGCCTACACACAGGAGCAGGACTGACCACTTAGTCATAGGCACCCTATAAAGGGGATCAGGGAGTTCACTCTCCTTCTCTCGCCAAACTTTGATGAAGGTCCAAAATTCAGCCTAACTCCTCTCTTTACTTGTAGACCAGAGTTGAGAAGGAGAGTCAGAGTATATAACGAGTCTTACCTCTGTCTTCAAGCCAAGTTTGCACTTAGTTTATGGCCTAGTGTTTCCATGCTACCTTGATACCTTACCTTGGTCTACAGCCTAAGAACCTTAGCTCCTAACCATAACTAAGATGACTGAAGTGAAACCTGTGTGATTTCCACAGGGAAAGACTGGGAACCAGAAAGCAGGCTTCCTCTGAGCCTTGACATTGCTGCCTAGAACATACCTAAGCCTGCCACCGAAGCGCTCTCATGGTCTTCATGGTTTTGCTCTTTAAGCTTCTTGGACTTGGTGTTTTCACGTGGCTAAAATGAGGAATTTTATAATATGGTTCCTAGCATCTCACCCCGAAGCTCTCCCAGTTCTGGATGTTATTGCTTTAGTAAGTCCCATAAATAACAAAGTGGTTGAGAAATACACTTAAGCCTGAGCTACACAGGCCATTGTGCGTGTGCCTGGGGGGGCGGGGGGGCGGTAGTATATGTGCACATGTTCAGAGGCCAGCCTTGGGTATCATTCCTCATGGGCCTTCACTTTTGGGGTGGAAGCTAGGCTGCCCAGTGAACCCCAGAGCTATGCTTGTCATCTCTACCCTTCCAGCTCTAGAATTACAAACACAGGCCACCATGCCAAGCTTTTTGCACATGGCTTCTGGAGACCTACGACCTCACATTTTACCTTCTGCACCAGACCACTCTTTTGAAACACCCAATCCACTCCTCATGGAGACTCTAATTCCAAACACCACACCAAACAGTGAAAAGTGCCCGAAGCTCACCTGTTCTCCTCTGGAATATGGAGGGACATGAATTGCAGAGGATCCAGACACTGCACCAGCCAGCCTTGGCGTTCACTTATTCGAGAGACATCCACCTTCAAGAACTGGTTGGGCATCCGGCTCCACAGGACATGTGACAGGAACTGTACATGCAGACGTGGAGGACACTGGGGCACAGGGTTTTTGTGCTCACTCTTAAACAATCCCGCTGAGAGAGGCATCACATTCTAGAGCATGGGGAGGCAGAGAGAGGGGGGATCATTGTTCATGTCACTTGGGGCTGATAATACACTGACTTATATTCTGCATAGGAAAGAGCTGGTGTAAATAAATGCACTGTGAGTTTAGATCATGCAGATAGAAATAATAGAAACTTCCTGCAAGAACAAATGGAGAAAAATGTGTCGAAAAAACAGCTGAAATTGCAGGGTTTGGGGCAGGGAAAGCAGTTAGGGGTGTGTATTCCCCATGAGTGCCACGAAAATATGACTGAGTATACCCCCGTGAGTATACTCCCATGTCCATCCTCCTGCTTCCCAGGGCCAGGCCCAAAGGACACAGGCAAGCCTGTTGAGCACCAGACATTTTGACATCAGGAGAGTCTACTAAGCTCTCTTTCATCATCTTCCCACTGTCGCCCCCTCCTCCTATTTTAAGCACATTCTATCTAGCCTGCAATATACAGAAATTGCTGAGTGGATAAACCCATCTAGCTCCCATGAAAGCCAAGAACTTGACTTTAACCAGCACAGTTTATTTTTTCCCAAGCTGGAGTGGGCTGTTTTAGCCAGCCCGATTCCTCTCGTTTACTCAGAAGTATCCTTCCATGTCCGATGCTGACAATCTACCTGCTTGCCTCCATGGGAGCCTATAGCACCAACATATCTGCCATCTCTGCCCCAGATTCACCCTTCCTTCCCTTTGGAGAGCCCTGAACTGCTTTCTCCAGGAGTTCTCCTTCCTGCTATTTCTTATGCCCTCTTACGACTGGAAAAATACATTTACTACAGTGGTCAGGCACTGTTTTAGATACCGAGAATATGTTGACAACCATGCCAAACAGAGCCCTTGCCTCTTACAGCTTTCATTTATCGTGTTGGAGATGTAAAGAAAAGCAGGACAGGAGGCTGCAGAGGAATCCCAAGACAGGCAGGGAATGTGGGCACATGAGAGAGAAAGCCATGTGGAGGAGGGATAGAGATCACGGATGTTTCAGACATGGATTTTCATCCCTGGGAAAACACAGATTTTAGTGCTCGAAGCAATGGAATGCTAAGATCTGACTCATGATTTAAAGCAGTGAGGACGACTCAGATTGTAGTTCGATAAGACGAATAGCAAGGATAAAGGAAACGTCACCAGGAGGCTGCTGAGGCGTTCCGTTCCCTGGGATCCACACTCCTCTTGCCACGCCACATCCCGCCCTAATTCGCCACGATACAGCTTCTCCTACCACTTAGTGAAAATTCTTCTGCTTCCTTCACCAAAAGTCCTCCTTGATAACACATCTACATGTTCCCTCAGCTCAAGGTACACTGACCATTTGTGTCAACTTTGACCTGTGACCATTGCCGCTCACCATCTACACATACAATGGCCACTGTAACCTGCTCCTCAGCTCTCCTCAAATGCTCCTGGTGGCTTACTCTCAGCCTCACTCCCAGATATCCCTTCTTTAGCTGAGTCAACCAGATCCTTCATCCTTCCATCTTCTCCCACTCTATATTAGCATCCCCCACCAACTATCAAAGATAAATCCCACCTAATGTCCTGATGACTAAAATCCTTAACTTTCAGCACAGGACATGCTTCAGTCTGCCTCTGTCTCTCTGTCTTCCTGTCTTGCCCCACCCTCTTTCCCTAGCCCTATCTCCGACTATAGACATGTGTGTACATCCCTGCATGCATTATACATACGTAGTTCTTACCACATAAGGGTGGTAAGATTTTTTACCTATGCTGTTTCCCTCCACTAAACAGACACTGAGAACCACACTGTGTTGTTTAGCCACTGTGCTAAGCAAACTGCAGCTCACTGCTCAGCCTGGAAACACAATCATCCACATTCACCCAGAGAGTGCCTGGCACCCCAGCTTTACAGTCACAAAATGAAATCCAATTTCTTTCCTCAGTTCAACAAGGCTCGTCTAGCTGTGCCATGGACATTCCCAAACACCCAAACTAGAATAAGCCTTAGGTATTCAGCCTTGTTTCCAGGGCCCAAATCCACTTCACTGATCTTATTAAACCAATCTGTTGTCAAGCTCTATTGTCTTCTCCCAGGAAGCAGTATGAACCCTTCTGCTCCTCTCCAGTATGAGTCTCAAGGACCTCAACCCAGCCCCAAGTACACAGTATCAGGTCAGCAGTACACACTTACCAATGGCTGCTCTCACTCTGCACCTCACGTTCCTATAGTCTACTACTCTCCCAGGACAAACTGCACTGAACTCAGCGCCCTTCTTCAAATGGCAGTAAATACCTCGACATAATGTGTGCCAGCTTTTCCTCATAACATGTCCATGTACCTCTCAATGGCAAATGTACCATGTGAACATTGATTAACAGTAATCAACTGAATATCATCTCCACCTCTCCACTCAGTGTAGCTTATCTATTCCCCCATTTATGTTTCCAGAGAACCCCATAGATCACACTCTCCTCAGTGCATGGTTTCAAGGACTGACATCTGGCTACCCCATCAGTGATTACTTTATTTTGTGCAATTTGATGAGGCTGTTTTTTTTCCTCTATAAGCTTTGCTTTATTGAACTATATATTTAAAACAAAGAAATTCTTGAATTATGTTATCACAGTGACCTGAGTTTTTCAAATGTGGCTGTCTTTCCTCTAAAGAATATCTATATTGGTGATTTAGCTATATCTAAATATAGATAAAATAATAAAGAATATCTATATTGGTGAATAATAAAATACTGCATCTGTTTAGAAGCACACACTAGGCACAAATAGAAAATAATAGGAATGCAATACAATGAAAGAGCCTGTCTTGGTTAGCTTTTATTATCATCCTGATACAACCTAAAGTCACTGGGGAAAAGGAAACCTCAGTTAAAGCTATAGACTCCAGGTGGAGTGATAACTCAGCAGTCAAGAGCACTTGAGTTTGGTTCAGAGTACCCAGTTTTAGTTCTCAGCACTGACATGGCAGCTCACAACATCTATAACTCCAGTGTCAGAGATCTGAGGCCTACTTCTCGCCCCTCCGTGGACATCAGGCACATGCAAGGATTGCACACACATACATGCAGCCTAAGCACTCATAAATTATTTTCATAGATACATATATATGTGTGCGTTATATTATATGAATGAGCACTTATATATGTATAAGTCTTCTCAATGGACTCATCTGGTGTAGGAGTGCCTAGCATATTGTGGGTGTAATCAGCACTAGGCTCCTGGCCTGTATAAGAAAGCTTTCTGAACAAGCCCAAGAGGGAGCCAATAAGCAGCATTCCTCAATGGTTCCTCCTCTGATGCATCCTTTCCTCTCCAAGCTTTTCTTGGTCAGAGTGTTTTATTCTATCAACAATAGAAATCTAAAACAGTCTTACCTTTATTCTACCCAACTCAAACTGGAAAACATTGGGACTTGTAGCTTGTGCGAAAACTGCAGGAAATAACTTCGTGCTTGGCTCCACCTAAAATAACAAGTGAGTGTGTTGCCGTTAGTAAAGAGAGGGGAAGAAGAAAAAAGCATTTCATGTACAACAACCGAGAAGCAGGTAACAAGGAGACTTTCCCTCCCATCTTGTGAATATCCTGTTAATTGTCCCTGGACTCACCACAGCTTGGGAAGGAAATGCTGTAACCTCTGAAAGGTTCTGCAGATATGCAACAGAGAACTGTACATGCCATAAGCTCACTTCCGTTTTCCTTCTCTCTTATTGTCTGAGTTTTTCACCTTAGAAAACGCGTTTCTCTTTAGCAGGGGTAAAAGCCCAAGGTTATCTCTGACCGCATACCTGATAGTAAGTGCTCAGCTCCTTGCCATTGGCTATGAATGTGAGCAGCCCACTGGCAGCATCCACCACACAGCCGATCTCCAACCCACTGCTGTTGTTTCGCCCTTGCCCGGGGCTCATACTCTCTCCTGCACACACCATATAGCAGTTGCTACGTTTGATGCTGAATAAAAGAGAAAGAACGATCCACACTTGCATCCTTGTACGGACACGGCTAGTGCAGAAAGTGAGTATATCTTGCAAACTAAGCCTAATTTATGCTGTGCAAGCAACAAGCTCATGCTGTAATGGGAGAGATGCAAAATGGGCCCGAGTCTGTGATTCCGAGCAGTACTTCATTAACTGCAGGGGACAGTCTGCATCAGGTCTGTCGAGTGTCCAAATTTTACACCTAATGGAGACAGGCCAATGATCTTGGCATCAAATAAGAACTGATCTGTACTTCCTCTGCAAAACAAAACAAAAAAACTCAAACCAAACTGGACCCTTTTGTTTTGAGGTTCAAAAAAGTTTAACTATAGAATCATCATCCAAATATGAATTTCCACCCCACACAGCACTACTCATTCTGAGACTGAGAGAAAGTTCACTCTAACCACTATCAAATCCAGTTCTGTGTGAGCCCCGAGTGCAGTAATACAGCTGATCGAGATGATATGCCTTTATATAAGATACTTTCTGGTGATGCTACAAAAATGGTTAAGTAGATAATGCTGACGATAAACTCCAGCTGACTCTACCTTCACCAGAACCTTCATTGGAAAGTTCTATTCCATTCTTCTGTGTTCACTACAGCCACCACATCACATAACTAGCAAGGAAAGCCAGAGGCAGGCAGGAGGGGGAGGGGACATAAACAAAAAGGCTGGAATAAAGTCCTTTTCGGATTGTCCAAATGCAGGTTGCATTTCTCTGCGCTAGGCACCCGGTACTCAGTGATTCTCCCTCATCCTCTGTTTTCAACTCTAATAACCTGTAGTCCCAGAATTCTATGCAAATTGGGGGTTTCCTTACGTCGGTGCCATCTTTGAAAATTAAACACATGCCATTTGGGGTCCCATGCTGACATAAAATACTCTAAGGCTTTTGCAAAAGCCCTCATCTGTCTGCAGTGGTGCCAAGGGAGGGACAGCGCATTTCCCAGGTCACCGAAAAAGGAAGAAGTAAAGCAACACTATGGAAGACTCTCTCTGAGACCTGTCACAGCAGATCAGAGAGGATCGCATGGGCACACAGGGTAGAAGCAAATGGGAGGATCTTCTCTTGTCTTATTCTGCAAGGAAGATGGCCTTCTTCACTTTTTTGAAGGTTTGGTTTGAGTTCGGCGTTTTACAAATGAGAAAGAATGGTACAGAAAGTATAACTGACTTACCCAAGGCCACACAGCGAGTCAAGGGCAAAGCTGAGGAAAGAATCCACTGGTCCTCAGTCGGAGGTCAAAGGTGTGCCCCTGGTCTAACCCTAATCTACCAGCCCACTTCTGTCTGTGAACTCTCCTCCCCGCCGCCGCACAGCCAGTCACCAAGGTTTATCAGACCACAGGCACTCCACCTCACTCACCATTTTTTCTTCGTAATACAAAAGCCAAGTATTGGCAACCTAAGTCCTTAGTTGTACCAGCTGGAGAACATATGATTCTTACCCCAACAGACGCTGTATTCTTATTATATGAATTTTTTTGCTCTTACTATATTTAGATTCTTTGCTGGTTCGTATGGATAAAAAAGAGGTCATTGACATCAATGGCTTAATTACATCATCCTACAAATGGAAATATTCTGAGTACAAAATCCAAGAGACAAGAGTATCTAGACCTATTAAAACTTTTTTTTTCAGAACCTTACTCTGTGTAAAACTCTGTAAAAACCAACCTCTCATGCACTTTTCCTTTTTCATCTCCTAGGGTTACTGTCACTGTGCGCACTCTGTCCAAATCGAAGCCTGTGTCGTACTGGTGGAAGTCAGATGTAATCCAGCCCACCCAGACATTAGCTGGTTCTTGTCCAGGAAAGATCCTCACCGAGTAATAGTACTGTAGAAACAGAGGAACCAAGTGTGGGCAAGGTGAAGCAAGACAAAACAAATTATGGGTGTCATCTGAGCCTTTGGATTGTCCAAGAGTATACTTCTTTATTTAAGATTGCTTGGCTGAAGCCTCTTCCAGAGGATCAAGAACCCACATTGGATGGCTTACAGCTGTCATCACTGCAGCTTCAAGTGATTTAATGCCCTCTTCTGACCTCCATAGACAACCCCCTACACACAGCATTCTCTCTCTCTCTCTCTCTCTCTCTCTCTCTCTCTCTCTCTCTCATTCTCTCTTTCTTTCTCTCTCTCTCTCTCTCATACACACACAAATAAAATATTAAGATTATCTATGACAATAATGAGAGGTTTGTACATAGGAACACATATGTACATGTAGATAGGTAGATGGATAGATACATAGATGATAGATAGATAGATAGATAGATAGATAGATAGATAGATAGATAGATATGTAAATTTTCAATTTTTCGAATGTCTGTAAGCACATTAGAGTTGCACCTCAGCCACAGGCCTCTTTGCATATGGGCAGCTTCTCCTTTGTCATATATGTAACATTTCAAAATCTGAAGTCACTGGTTTGGATCTAACACATGAATATCACACTCAAACATAGAAGCACTCAGGGACTAGAAAGACAGCTCAGCAGTTAAAGCATTGGCTGCTCCTGTAGAGGACTTGGGTTCAGTTCACAGAACTCTCATGGGAGATTACAACTGCCTGTGACTCAGTTCCAATGGATTCAATGCTCTTCTTTGCTGTGTATGCCCTATTGCTGCATGCATATCATGCACACATATACATACAAGCAAACATTTATACACATAAAAGAAAAACAAATAATTTTTAAACACAGAAGCACTCTATAACAGATACAACTATAATTTTTTCTAACTTGCCATTCTAGATATATAGTTCTGAAAAATTAAATGGCAGAAAACAAAAGTTGGGCCCCTTGTAAAGTACAATGAATGACCTGCTCTCAGATAGTTTGTTAAGATGAACTAAACTATATGGACTTCAAAAAGTCCAGTGGAATTGTCAAATTTCATCAGGAACCAGGACATCAAAGCCTTAGTTATAGCTGCCCATAAAGACAATTACTTAAAATAGCTTTTTTTTCTTAACAGATATCACAATGCAATACGTTTTGCTTCAAAATATCCATCCTCCAAATATGCCTAAAATATAACCGAATACTTATTTTTAAAATTTTTAAATGTTAAAATGTTATTCAGCTGAGTATGTGGCACATGCTTATGATGCCTATATTACAGAGGTTGGGGCAAAAGGATCATTAGTTCCAGGTCAGTTTTGACTACATAGTGAGATGCTGTCTCACAAAACAAAATCAGGAAGCCCTGGAGTTCAGTCATCTTCAGATACAAATGAGTTCAAAGCCAGCTTGGGCTACAGGAGACCTTGTCTACCAAAAAGAAAAACAAAACAGAAAGAACACTGCCCATAACAATATACCAACATAGAGTATCTTGAGACACATACTGTGGATGTCTGCATCAGGTACTCATAGTCATCCCGGTCATCAGCAAGGACGTCTTCAGTGAGTCTTGCAGAATGGCTTGTGCTGTAATCTGGCTTGGTCCTTCTAAGTAAGAATCTGCAAAGTGTGAGAGGAGGAATCAGCAATAGCAACATGTTCTGCCCATTTCAGAAACCATCAGCCCAACAGTCTTCAACATAGCAGCTCTCTTCGTGGAGAACACCTGACAATGCTGGGAGATGTCTCTGGTTGCTACAACATGGGGAAGGGAACACTCTGACATCTAGTAGGTATGTGTGAGGGGACTCACTCAACAACATTTAATTCCTAGAAAGGCCCCCTGTGACAAAAGATGGCTTGACCAGAGTGGCAATAATACTGCAATTGATAAACACTGATCAATGCAGGAAGGGATGTCTGTCTGAACATGGAAGATAATATTTAGAGGAAACGCTCTTTAAGTCTCAACCAAGAATATAAACATAGATAACTCTGAACAAATGACATTTGGGCTCACGAGTCAGAAAAACACACATTTTTATGTTCCTCTGTAAAATCCTTTGTGAATGGATAAATGAATGAATGAAGAGTAAGAAGAATATTTTAAAAACAAAAACAAAAAACCTTTGTTATCTACTGCAGATTGGGCCATGTGATAGCCATGTAACTTAAAAGCATACTGTAGTTGAGCATTCACAGGTGTGGTTCACACCTGAAATACCAGCACATAAAAGGCTAAAACAGAAAGATTGGCATGAGTTCCAGTCAAGCCTGGCATATAAGTTCTGAGATTCTATTGAGATGGCTTAAAAGGGGAAACTGTTTTACACACACACATGAGGACCTGAGTCAGGTCATCAGAATCCATTTAAACAGCCAGATACAGAAGTATCTGCCTGTAATCTTAAAACTGGAGAGCCAGAGACAGGCAGATTCCTGACCTTACTGGACAGCCAGTCTAGCAGAAGTGGCAAGCTCCAGGTTCCCTGAGGGACCTTGCACCCAAAAATAATGTAGAGGGTGAGAAGAGTAATAACTGAGTAACCACGTTTGGCCTAAACAAACAAACACACAAGTGCGCGTGCACACACACACACACACACATACATACATATAAACACAAACATACACACAAGCAAGTGCACACACACAAACACACACATAAGCAAGTGCACACACACTCACACACAAACACACACACACTTTCTCTCTCTCAAATGTAAGTGCATCTCCACACCACTGTATACACACACACACAAACAGAACCCCAGACCAGACCAAGCCATCATGCTATCTCTGCTAATCACCTTTGCTTTAGTCGTGAGGGCTTTTCCTGAGCGTAATCTTTGTGGTTATTGAACTCTGGCTTGGGGGTCTCTTTGTCCTTGTCGATGCGGTCAGGCACAAGATGACCATGAGCTGTCTTCATCAGAACTTCAAAGTCAGAGTCCACATCAAAGTCCTCCAAATCATTCTTGGGCCCATAGAAGCCTGCGCTAGGGAGCCCTCCTGTCACTGACTTTGAGAAGACCTCGGCACACTCAATGGGCATACTCAGGCGGTAAAACATGATGTCAGTGTTGCTGTTCTGAGAACCAAAGGACTTCTGAGTGATCTTCAGACATGGAGAACTGTCTATGGTACCATCTATTCTGGTTACCTAACAGATGAAAAAACCAGTTAGTTTTGACTGTCAACTTGACACAACGTGGAATCACCTGAGAAAAGCAATTATCTAGACTATATTGGCCTGGAGGAACATCTATGAGTGGTCTTTGCTGGGCTAATTGAGCTGGGAACACCTGCCCACTGTGAGTGGCACCATTCCTTAGACCAGGAATCCTGGCTTATCTATGGGTGGAGAAAGTGAGTTAAGCAGATATATGCATGCAATCACTATTTTTTCTTCCTAACTATGGATGTGATAAACCAACTCCCTCAAAACTTCCACTGCTGGAAGGAACTCTCTGTGATGAACTAAAACCTGGGATCTGAAGCCCGGAGCTGTGAGCTAAAATAAACTCCTCCTTCCCTAAGATGTTTTTGTAATTTTATCATGGCAACAAGAAACAAAACTAAGATACCAGAGTTCCCATTCTAATCAACATTGTCCATTTCCTGGTCTTAACAATTACCAATGCATTTCCTATAGACAGACACTGAAGATGATCCACACCAAGCAGCATTTTGCAGGAGATTCTAAAGACAGACTGAACAGTTCATGTCACAGCTGTACACAGCCAGATCTATCCCAATGCTGTCTTTGCATAAAACCCAGCTGCTGGATAAAGTGCCCAAGGAGCAGTTAATCCTTTGCTCAGATCTCATTACTATGTAACACATACCAGCTAGCATTTTCATGAAGTAACAATTACATAGAAGTTGTCATTCATAAGATAATGTCCTTCTAGTTTTGAGAACAGGCTTGATTATGAAAGGAAAGGCAAACCTCAATGTGTTCGTGGTTTGATGGGACTTGGAGGAACTGAGGGAGCCGCTTGCTCAGCCACATGGTGATGTCCCTATTTGTATTAACCGCAAATGGCTCATAGCCTTCTTGTAAGCCACAAATGGTAAAATATTTCAAAGTGCTGACATCCTTTCCAAAGTTCATCCTGCCTACTTGTGCCACACCGAGGCTACACACAGGGATGAATCCTGGAACAGAAACAGAAAACCAGGTCTTTAGTAGTGAAGGTGAGATTCTCTTAGCACGGCATAACCAGTGGATTGCTTCACGAGTCCTGGCTTTGAGAAAACCATCAACCTAGAAGGCATACAGAGTGTAATGAAGAAACACCAAACTTATGACAGTAGAGGTCCTGACATTGTGATTTGCTAACTACAGACCTGTGAAAGTCCATTCCTCCACTTGACCTATAAAACTACACTTGGTCTTCCAGGAATCTTGGATTGTGAACATCCCTATCTATTACCTCCACAATCATCAGGAATATATCCCTCTTTCACAAATGAAAGCAAGGACCAAGGACCTAGGACCAAGAACAATGTGGCTCCCTTTGCTTTGTTCTTCAGCTAGCCCAAGGGCTCACAGTCAGTGCTATTGGCTTCATATGTATTCTCAAGGAGAAAATGGCTGGAAAAACATTTAAAAGTTTTCTAGGGCTGGAGAGATGGCTTAGAGGGTAAGAGCACACCCTGCTCTTACAGAGACATCCTAGGTACAGTTCTTAGCACTCTCATGGAAGATCGCAACCATCGGTAATTCTAGTTTCAGGGGATGCAGCACCTGATTCTGGACTCCCTGAACACCAAGTATGTGTGGTATATCCACATACATGCAGGCAAAACACCTATTCACATAAAATGAAAATAAAAATTTTAAACTGTCTGTAGATACTCTCATCTTTGAAGAGATTTTTTTTTTCTCCTGGGATGAGTTAAGACTAGTCAGGGGGAAATATATATATAAATCTATGTGAGAGAACATCCCTTTACATATACATATACACACATATGTGTGTATATTACATATTATATATCATCACGTATGTGCATATACAGATATAATATGCCCAAGTTATATGAACACATATGTACATCACAAATACATATAGACAATAGGACAAAAACTAATAAAATACTTGATCGGCTAATCTAGCAAAAGGCAGATTTAGCTGATCTTTCCATTATTAGACAAGAGACAAAATTGTCATAATTCTGCTGTTTCTTTGAAGTCTTTGGAATCAACTGTGGATGTTGTTAGATAGTATTATTATTTTTTGGCAACAGATGTGGGGTGTCACTTTCCAAGGGGAAAGCGCCCTTTCCACTCCCCATTTCTCACCAATCTGCTTCTCATTAATATTCACAAAATGTTCACATAATGGGTAGTCATCATGCAAGCAAAGTTCATCAGGATGCAGAGAATAGCTTAGAGAGTCCAGCTAGGATTCACACTTCTTTCCTTGTACTAGCAGTTTCAAATTAGACAATGCTTCCATAACAAAAGACACTAAAAGCTACATCAAGGATTCCCCATATTAGATAACCCATCCCCTGGTGCCAGAAGACAGTAAAAGTCATGTCAGTAATTCCCCTGGTGCTGAAGAGATGACTCAGTGGCTAGGAGCAGGTACTGCTCTGCCAGAGGACCTGAATTCAGTTCATAGCAGTCACATGGGGCAGCTCACAACTGCCTATATCTTGAGCTCCAGGGATCCAACTCCCCCCTCTTGCCTCTGGGAACACTAGCACATTGTTCACTTATACACACATAGACATCAGCAAACATACAAAGAAAATATAACAAAATAAAGTCAAAAGTAATAGCATCCAGTGTTTTTCTTCCCGCCTGTTTTCATCAGTATAAACGCAAAGGGATGGCTGCGCAGTGGTGCTATCACCAAGGATGGGAGATGGACACATCCCACTGAGCACCAAGAAGTGTTAATGATCAGTTTGTGATTAAGTTTGTATCAGCTGCAGCTGTGTCTGACAGCCCATGCTCCAGCAGTCAGTAAAGTCACTGCAAATAAGGGTCCCCGGGAAATCAACGGGATGGATCCGGTAAATAGACTAGCTGGGAGACACTTGAAAGTCATTTGTGCAGATTAGAAAGTGTAACCCACTATCTGATACCACTGAAGAGACAATAAGACAGAATCAGCTCCTTGGACAAAGAACATCTATTTATTTCTAATCACTGTGTTTACAGCAGCATTATCAACTGAGAAGATACTAGAGATTTGCAAATATCTCCACGGTAGACCTTTGGGTGTTAATTGTTCTTCTCTGACTTTCGTTGTAAATTTAAAGTAGTTTCATTAAAAAAAAAAAAAAAAGCTAACTAGCAATACATACAAAGAGTTATATATTGAACAAGAAACTGAATCTCTACTCATAGCACTACATTGCTTCAATAATATATATGCCTCTCTGATGAATAAACATTTGATTTTGAGAGTTTATTCTTCAAAGAATCATCTGTACATAGGAGAATAGTCACATCCGTGTATTTCATAGAACAAGCACTCTGTTTGGATAAACTTCCATGTTAACCCAACAGCTTCGAAGTAGAAAGACTCCGGACACTTTTGGGTCTCTTTCTTATGTCCTACAACAAATTTCTCCCAATGAACTTGCACTCTCTTATGGAAACAAAGGATGGCCCCATCACTGCACTTAATAAAACTGTCTGATAACAACCTTTCCAGGAAGGGATGTGTTGGAGTGCACATATACACTTGCTTATATGGCACGTTCTTCAAGCCTAACCCTCAGTGCTGTGTCCAGTAAAGAGACCCTGTACCAGAAACCCTGCTTATTCTCGTGAGATGTTGTGAGATTTATGTGGACCGTCCTCCTCATATTAATTGAGAAACCTCCAACCACACGTGTCTTTATTTGACAAATATCAGCTGCCATGTGCCTAAAACTAAGAATAACACAGAGATACAAGCTCCAAGCTGCTGACCATCTACCAAGGGGCTGGAAGATATGGGAAAAGGTTAACCAAATCCTGTATTATTTTTCCAAGAATGTGGTATTTGGAGCAGAGGAAGGATGGAAAGGGAGGATTCAGTAACATCTCCAGAACAGTTAATATCTAAGATCAGAACATTTAGACAATAGTCCTGTGGAGGGTTTGACAAGAGATACTCAGCAGACTTGGACCTAAGTCTTAGTTCCATTCTGACCCTTAGTTCTACTACTGAACCCTCTGTGTACTGTATACGTTCCCTGAGATTCAATCTTTTCTCTTTAACACATATATGATAGGAATTTTTTCAATAATCAAAGACTTATTATAAAGAACTTGCAAATAACATTGAAGAGCAAGATTAGCCAGATCCAATGTCTATCCATCTCAATGAACTTCTACGCATTTAGAATACTTCAGCTGATATCAACCACAAAAGGATTAAAAGTCCATAACAGAGCTGAACCTAGAGAAATAATTACTTTGAATTATCTTTAATGACTCAGGTGTGCATTACCTGCGCTCTGTCCTTCCTCGTCACTAAGGTTTTCCTTTTCTTGTTCTTTCTACACATTATACTTACACATATACTATAGGCCTGAGGGAAATTATATAGTTGTTTCTGAAAAAAATTCATATTTCTTTTGTACTGAATAGCATTTCATTTTAAACATGCACTAGGTTTTCACACTCCATCTGTTGATGGACAACTAGGTTGGTTTCTTCTCTTTGCTATGGTGAACAGAGCAACAATAAACATGGATTATTGTTCTAAAGTAAAATATGTCTACAACTTATCATAGAAGTTCACTGAATTAAATTACAGATAGAAAAAGAAGTAGAAATCAATTTACCCATAGGAAAAGAATGATTACCTATTCCTTTATTGAGTAATATGATGACTTTTAATGGCTGCCCATATTTCACCAAAGGTAATCATATATATATATGGTGAAATATGGGCAGCCATTAAAAGTCATCATATTACTCAATAAAGGAATAGTTGGGAAGTAAGAAGATGTCTCAGTCAGTAAAGCAACTGCTGCCCAAGCATAAAGACCTGAATTTAAATGATGGCAATCTACATAAGAAAGCCAGGTGTGCTTCCATATGTCTGTAAGCCAAGCTCTGGAGGGGAAAAAGAGAAGACAGCTCCTGGAGCTAACTGGCCAGCCAGTCATAGAAGTCAGAGAGCTCTGGGTTCAGTGAGAGGTCCAGTCTCAAAGGATATGACAGAGAGCAATAGCAGAAGATAGCAATGTCAAAAATGGAATCCTTTTATATGAATCGTGCACAGGAGTGACTGTACCATTTCTTATACAGTTTTACAGTTAACATCTCTCAGGAGTTGGTAAAATAATTCCATTTGAAAATGTTTATGCCTTTGAATAGCATTTATAATAAGCTGAAAAGAGATTTATTTTCACAACATCTTTTCAATTCTTGATAAAGGAGATAAATATACTAAACATCAAATTTCTCTTGTCTTTCATATAATTTTATAAAATGTTTATTTGTAATATTATGTATATATGTGTATTCCTGTATAAATTTTGTACACCACATGTGTCCAAGTACTCACTGAGAACAGAAGAAGATGTCAGATCCCTTAGAACTAGCAATACAGGAGGTAGTCAGCCCCATAATGTAGATGCTGGGAACTGAACTCAGGTCTTCTTTGAGAGCAGTAAGTAGTCTTAATTGACGAGCCATATCTCTAGGCCATTTTTATATAATTTTAATCATATCAATTATAGAAGCAACGAGTGAGCATACTAGTAAGTGGAATATATATATTAATTTTAATGTTAAAATATCATAGACAGAAGGCAAATAGCTGAACATAGCTATAATGTATTAAAATAAAACTTACTTTATAAAAGCAGATGGTAGACAAGGACTTGATCCAAAGCCCTCAGTTTACTACTCCTTGCTCCTGGTTACTCTCTTATTTCAAATACTACTGTACTTGTCCCAGCAAATATTTAGTAAATACTCAGGGCATGCTCTTGATCTACACACTGGGACTATAGATGTGAACAAATTCAAAAGAACCTTTAACTGAGGGCATTTATCAATGAACACACATACATAAAACATAAAATAAGTAAACAAGAAAATAGTCATGGGGTGAAGCTTGGGAGATTGCTCAGTGTCTGAGGGTGCTAACTGCATCAACATGAGGAACTTAGTTCAAATCCCCAGCATTCACATAGGAAGTAGGCTTGACCACACACATCTACCTATAACTCAGAGCTACAGGGACAAAGACAAGAGGCTTGTTGGCTGCCAGATAGCTCCCAGTTCAGGGAGAAACCGTGTATCAAGTGAATACTATCCCAACACAATGAAACAGATTTCCGTAATGCTTTGAACACACCCAACATCTATAAAACGTTTGTCCCACTTCCCTGCCCTTTATATTTGTCATCTTCTAGTCAGTTACCTTAAGTGACATTCTATCAGTAACAGCCTGGTGATATGTTTCTAAAAAAAGTCTTTCTGGCAGTGGGTCTTAGCATAATTAATGCAAATGAGTTCAACTGATTATATCCATCTGAGACATGCCCACCCTGTTTGTAAGTCTGTTCACACAATTTATACATCTTATGGGGAAGTTGCCTTATGTAGTGTTGGACAGATGGCTTTGACAAGACTTTGCTTTCTCTGGTGTGAGCCCCTGGTCCCAAAGCAGAGGTTGTGTGATGAGCATACAAGCACAGCTTTGAAGCTAGCAGCCTCTGGGATGTAAGACAAAACACAACTATGAAAACCTAGAGCTGGGGCTACGACCAAAGAAGCTATACAACAGATCATGAGCATCGCCTAAGGATTAGCAAATACCTCATTCTTTACCCTTCCTGAAATACAGACAGGAAGCCTCATATGCAACCGCACAATATGGGACAAATTTTATTTCATATAAATTTGAATCAAAAGCTAATGCTCCCTTTTAGCTGATGGTGTGACTGTCTCTGTATATGTTACTTAATATTAATCTGATTTTTTTTCTTGTGAGATAACAACCAATGTATTACATCATTTTCTGGAGTCTGACAATTAAGAGGATGCCATAATTTGTGTGCTAATTAGTACTGATACTGTATTAGGTTTCTCTGTGGCATTTGTTATTGTCTTTCCTCCTTTTTCACACACCCTCCTCCTCCACCCCTTGTTCTTCCAGCCCCAGTCTTCCCTTTTCCGTTTCTTCTCTTGTGTGTTCTATGATGCTCAAAACCTCCTTTCTCCCCTCTGATGGTTCCTTTTCCAGTTTCAAGACATATATACATACACACACACACACACACACATACATATATATATATATAACTAGACCCATGTTCATGTATATGCTCATATACAAATATTTAAAACCCACAAATGAGGAAGAACTGATTTGTCTTTTTGAGTCGAAGTGAATTTTCAGTTCTATGCTTTTTTTTTCAGAATTCTTTTTTTCTTACATCTATATAAAATTCCATTGTGCGCATATACCATATTTCCACTATCCGTTCATCAGTTGATGGGCATCTAGGCTGATTCCATTTCCTGCCTGTTGTGAATAGAGCAGCAGCAGTGAACATGTATAAGCAAGCATCTCTGTGGTAAGACAAAGAATTCTCTGAGAATATCCCAAAAGTGAGATAGTTGGCTCACATGGTAGTTCTATTTTTATTTTTTATTTTTTAGTGTTCTGCAAAACCTCCACCCTGATGTCTTTATGGTAGGATTTATCCACTGAATAAAACTTTAAAAATGTCAACCTCTCTGGCAAACACCAATCTATAAGAAAATGAGACCTGAGACCTGGCTTTAGTTATCTTTGTCACTCCAGATTCTGAGAGAGGAACTTCCTGAGCCATGTCAGATTCTCATTCCTGTCTTGTAAAGCTAATAGATATATGAAAAAAAAAAAAAAAAAAAAAAAAAAGAGAAAAGAAAATGCTCTAAAGCACCGATGAACCAGGGATGTTCTGGATGAAGAGCGAATGGTGTGGGACGCCATCCCAGTGGCCACCATTCGTTTTGCTGTACACACAGACATCCCCACCTCATCAAAACTCTAAGTAAGTGGGGTAGGTGTCATTTCTGCTGGAATAATCTTAAGGGTATCTGATCAAATCAGTCACATGTGCCCAGAAATTTGCAGAGGCAACTCATACGCCCACTCACCCTAAAACTACTACTAGGCCTGGTCATGCATTGTACTGCAAACACACATGACAGAACACCATGGCTCTTACCATCACCAACATCAAAGTCCTTGAAAGCCAACTCGGAGCCTGAGTCATCCAGCAGGATCTCACCGTTCAGAGTGAACATCATGGTGTGTTCGTTCATGTCAACCATGCAGCCCACGACATCACCTGCTTGCCAAGAGCGTCCGTAGTGTTCATTGCCCTGGTGCCACCGCTGGGCCTATGGGAGGTAGAAGAGTCCCTTTTCACAGAGTCAGGCAGACCAGCAGTAGCAGGACGATCTCAGCTGGAACTATCAGTTTAGAGACAGGCCAGGGATATGGGGATGTCTGGGGATACAGTCTAAATCCCTGCTGTGTACACAGTGGGAGGGATTGTGAACAAACCAGATGCTATTTCATCCTTCTGAGAGTTGATCTAACTCTATGTACTATGGCCATGGGTTGTTGTTCTTTACTCCCACATGCACAGTTAGGAGCTGAGAATCAAGCTGGGTGCCAACCATTAAAACAAAAAAAGCCTTCTCATGTTTGCCTCTCTCAAAAGAAAATTCCTCTTCCTGATGTTACTTAAACAAAATGAAATTCTGGAAACTTCAGCGTTCCTTTCTAACATCATCAAAGCTTCAAATCACACCTAAAACTACTCTGAAGGTATCTGTGAAAAGAACATGCCCCAAACCGAACATGGATACCAGCCCACTTATAAACACGCTTAGATACAAAGTTTCAAATGTGAGCTTGAGTTACACTCATTTAAAGGTAAAAAGTTACTCATATGAGTTACTTTCTCACAAGAATCCTTTAGATTTATTTGGAAATACCACCTTCATCGTTATTTGTATATAATATGTTACTGCATTTGTGTAAAATACTGATAATAGTCTCAATGTAACATATTGCTTTTAAATTTGTAAACTAAATTATGCAACAAAGGATTACAACTCAGAATTCCCCCCCACCTCTATCGTCCCCTTACCCTACTTGTGCCCCCAAAGTTGAACATCCTTCCTTATCTATAGTCCCTGGGTGTAGCAGGAATGGCACTTCAATTTCTGAAGGTTATTGCTTGTTGGTTCACTATGTCTGCTCACCAACAAGAATGAAACCAAAGCTGCTTTCTTTGTTTGTTTAGATAAGGTCTTTCTAAATGAAGCCCAGGTTGGACCTGAGGTTGTGATCCTCCTGCCTCAGCTTCCATACTGCTGGGATTAAGATATGTACCACAGCACTGGCTTCTTTACCACTTCTGATAGACAGGAAGATCTCATTCTTTGACAACCTTTTGGTAAGTTTCACTGGATCTGTAGGGCAGGAAAGAGTCCTGACTAAAGAGACATGCCCAAGGTTTTCTGTGAGACTAGCAAGGGTTCTGGCATCACACATACAAGGAGGGCTAGGTCAGGTCTCAGCAAGGCTACTCACCTTAAAGCCATCAAAAGCAAAGGCACGTTCATCAGAACCCAGTTCTAGATCTGGTTGGCAGCCTGGCCTGCTCCAGCCTACCCGCATGTCTCCAGCCGTGACAGCCTCAAATTCAAAGTACCAGCGCCCGGCCTTCACCGCATAGGTCTTCTCTGCCCTGAAGATGCGGAACCTCTCCCCGGTACCGCTGCACACCTCGGCTCTCGAGGCTGTGGGTTCAAGAGACTGAAGATCATTGTGTGGAAAGTTAAGAGAAAAAGCAGGGCTTGTCCTAACTCAGTCGTAAAACCCACAGGGAGGCTGACTACCCCACTCCACACCTCCTGCTTCAGCATCTACCCTCTGGTCTGTCAGATAGAACCATGAGTAAAGTAGAAAGCCAGACAGGACTTCCTGGGAAGGCTGGGGAAGAGCTCAGTGACTGACCACATAGGCGGGCTTCCTCCAGCTACCCCTTTCAGAATGTAACTACCTACCTTCCAGAGAGAGAAAGCCATTCAGTCCTGGGTGGTTTAGAAATGGAAGACTACAAGACCACATAAATCTGAACTCTTAGATGAGAAAAAATACATTAAGAAATAGTATTCTAAAAAAAAAAAAAAAAAAAAGCATATACACCCTGCTTTGTGCCTCTCCTGTTGGCTACCACACTATGCAAACAATGGCTCACTAGAAGCGAGGGTACCCCAATCTCCTCCTAGGTGAAGAAAAAAGTTTTGGGGCAGCCAGAGGAAGAACTTCTGTCTGGGAAAAAGATTTACAACTTATCCCTGTATCCTGTTTGAGGACTGGACTGTGAAGATGCTGAGGGTGCAGGGGTGGGGATGCCCCTTTCTGGGGCTGCTTTGTTATGCATGTCACTTGCCTTCTATTGAAACTCAGATGCTGAAGATGGTTGAGGGAAGAGGCTGGATCTATTTGTCCTTCCTCTCAGTTTGGTCACAATAAATCAATCTCCCTCTTCTGCTTTTCACCACTGATTTGGTTTGTTTCATTGGCTTATCAAGGACAGGTGCTAAACTATCTCGTTGGAGCATAGGCTGTGAGCCTTAGCTACTGAAAAGTAGACATGTATGAGTGAGTACAGGAATGAAGGCGCTAGAAAGAGCGGAGAGGGCAAGGGTGAGTACTCTACGAGCAGGCAATGACAGCCCATGATTAATTTTCACCATGGGGTGGCTAACAGGCTCTGGATTACCAAGGAGTTTTCTGTTTTTCCATACTTTCAAAAGAGCCTGCCAC
The DNA here is from genome assembly GCA_028551405.1 of Uromys caudimaculatus. NCBI lineage: Eukaryota > Metazoa > Chordata > Mammalia > Rodentia > Muridae > Uromys > Uromys caudimaculatus. Next base: position 71,952,542 of record CM052714.1, read on the forward strand.
AGCAACACATGGGTCTAGAAATGAAGTGTGGTTCGAGATCAAAGCCAATGGAGTGCAAAGTGGGAAATACATGCTTGATATTCTATACCTGTGCTGTCCGGGGGGGGGGGGGGCTATCTGTTACCTGTGGATGGTAAGCACTTAAATTACTGCTTCTGTGACTGACACGCAATTAACTTTTCTCAGTTTGACTCAAACTGAGACCATACTGAGGTGGGCTTCGAAGAATACATGCTATCCTTTATAGAGATGAACATGCATACATGTTTGTTGGTGTGTGTGTGTGTGTGTGTGTGTGTCTGTTGACCATGAGACTGAGAGGACCAAGCAAAGAACCAGAGTCCACCTAGGCACCTGAAACCTACAGCCAGAGTAACCCTGAGAAGCACAATCCACATTAATCTCAGAGACCTGGGCTGAAGATCTGGTCCACTGGATAGAGGAGGCAGTTAAGAGAAGTGATCACAACTGTAAGGCCTGAGCTGGACCTCAAGGAACAAACTGCAACGACTTCAGGTTTGTCATGCAGTGCATAAGTGGCAGATCGGAGGAGCCACCTGAAGCTACAACTCTCTCTTCCCACTCAGCTGCTGGCAGCGGGCATGGAGTTAACAGGAACCAGATAAACAGCTGCTTTTCATCTATTCCCACTCAAGATTTGTGCAACATTTATAAATTATAAGAGTTCAATAAGTTGGCTATTGAGAAGAAATGATCAACTGAAACTGCAAAAATAAGTAAAGCTGAGCGTGGTAGTCCACTACATGACTGTAATCACAGCACTCCGGACGTACATAAAGAGCCAGAGGCTAGCCTGAGCTACATCCCAGCACTGGAGAAGACAGAGGCAGGTGGATTTCCATGAGTTCTAAGCCAGCTAGAGCCATATAGTGAGATTCTGTCATATTATAAATAAACAAATAGATGGATGGATGGATGATGGATAGAGTGATCGATCGATCTAGATAAACTCTAGAAGTTAACAGTAAAGACGCAGCTCATAAACATGAGAGTGATATAGAGCAAGAGAAGAAACATTGGCTGTCACGTCAGGTGGCTTCCTATTATGAGCTGGATTAACACACTGCTCCATAGCTGTTTCCAGTGATGGTGAAAGTAGCAATTAGAGACATGGTGCTGAAACACCTGCTGGCTAGTTTTTATAGCTAGACCATGTTTCTGAATACAACAGAGAAATGTCTTTAGTTGCATGCCCATTGTTGTGATTAGTAGGTCCAAACAAGATGAATACACATGAATGAGAAGGGAGAGGGGGGGAGAAGATTGGGAGGGGAAGAACAGGGCTGGGAGGGAGGTACAAAAGCAGGTGGGGAGTCATTGATATACTTTGTAAACATTCAGGAAGTTGTCTAAAACAAATTTAGTTAATTCAAAATGGCCAGGTCAATTGCCGAATAAGTACATTTCTAAGGCAAAACATTCTATTTTGATACTTAAAGCAGCTTCCATTGGGAGGTCACTAGTCTGCCATGCTGTGACAGTCAATTCAAAACAGAAAAAGTCAAATAAAATTAAGAATTTATTTTTTGAGCACTCGGGAAGCTGATGCAGGAGGACCCCCCCCCCCCCACCCCTAAGTTCAAGCCCAGCTTGGGCTACAATGAGTTTTAGGCCAGCTGAAACTACTATGAGTCCTTGCCTCAAAAAATGCTCATGTATCCTGAGGAAACCGCTTACTAACCCTTTCTTAAGTAATGGCTTGCAGCCGCACTAAACTAATCTGAGAGATCTAAAACATGAAGCGTGAAGTTCACACATAGAGCTTATTTCTAAAAGTTTCCTGAGTTTTAGTTAAATCAAACCTAAGTATCACTGATAAACTCAAGTCATGCTTTTCCAAGGTATGGGATATTCCATTCTGTAGATAACCAAATTACTAAAATGTTCTGGAGTCATTATCCCCTGTTACATTTCTGGGACATCAGAGCTCATAACTATGACATTTAGGGTTGAGGAACGCAAACAAGAACATTCTTTGATTAAAACAGTCCAAATATTTGGAAGCCAAATTTGACATAAAAACTTATGACAGGATCTGGAGAGATGACTCAGCAGTTAAGAGCACATGCTTCTCTTGGAGAAGACGTGGGTTCAGTTCCCAGCACCCCAAGTCAGGTGGATAACAAACAACTATAACTAAAGCTCCAAAGGATCTTCCTCCCTCTTCTGGGTTCCGTGGGCGCTGCAGTCAGGAGCACATACCCATACAGAGACATGCATACTCACAGAACTAAAAATAAAGGTTTTTAAGGATGACATATCATTTCTTCCAAAACCTACTCCAAGTTTCTCCTTCTGGTTTTGGTTTCTCTGTGGTTTAAAGAACCAACCATTTGGGATTCTGCTTCTTGATAAAAACAAAACAAAACAAAACAAAAAAACCCACTTCAGATAAAACGAAAATCTGGACCAACTGGGATTAAAGCAAACAAGCAATCTGAGATGTATTTGGCATATGTTGGAGCGCTGTACTCAGGAGCTCAAGCACCCGCTGAGCTTGTTTGAGATCAGATCTCTCCCAGCTTCAAGCACAAGACCCGAGGAGGGCCAAAGCCTATCAAAGAGACAAAACCCCTTTCCAAGTAGAAAAGCCACACACTGTGCTTGATTCATAGACACTTAATATGTAGCTCTAACTTTTGTGAGTTTGACAAATGATGCTTATATTGAAATAATAAATAGAATATGTGACTTTGAAAAAAAAAAAAAAGAACCGAACCCTTTAGCAGGTACCTTTCCCCTAGACATGATCAAGGCTATTAGGACTCAAATCTAGAAAACTGGGAAATAGATCTGAACAAAGGCTGTATTCCCTGGACCCTCAGAGCTGGCAAAGAATGGGCACATGGTAACTGATCAGACAAGATTGAGGGTAAAGTCTTGGGTTATGTTCTAATGTCAAATTTTCTCACCAGACCACAGGCTTAGAAGCCACCAACCACTAGAGGGCAGTGAGACCTAACTATGTTTAAAAATGACAAATTACACCCAGCAGCAAGGAAGGCAGCTTTAGTCTCTAAAAGTTTTATACATTATCTAGAATGTGCCAGGTGTATTTATATCATACTTTAAAAATAATTGGTACCGAACCAGCCACCCTTTTAACTTCTAGGCCTTATGTTTAGTAAGTAAAGTAATTCAAATCTCCATAAAAATCTTGTAATGAATAAGAACACATTCTTTCATATGTTTTAATACATAATTGAGAACAATACTCCTAAAGTACCACGGCTCAAATACTGATGCGCGTTTCATTCAGAATATGTGAGCATTCTCCTGAAAAGTGGGGAATAAATCAGAGTTATAACCAGTTACACAAAGTTAGGCTCTAATTTGCAATCTTTTCTGCATTTAACTTGATCAAATGTAAGCCACAGCAGAAGAGGAAGTTACAAACTAATGCTTCCTTTTTAAAAAATCCTTATTTATTGCTATTACTATGGGGGTTAACGTGTGCCACGGTGTACATGTGGAAGTCAGAAGGCAGCTTTGCGAAGTCTAACTCTCTCCTACGTTCATGGGATTCCAGAGACTGAACTCTGGTCTTCAGGCTCTCTGCAGCAGGTGTTTTACCCATGAGCTACCTCTCTGGCCACAAATTGATGCTTTTAATCGTATCTAAGCAATCAATAGACTGAAGTGGTCTTACACCATAAAATCTTTCACACTTTTTAATCTCTACTTTAAAAAAAAAAAAAAATCACAGCTTTTCCCAAAGGCTTCTCAACTATTCTCTCCCCCTCCCAGCATCCTCCCCCACCAATCTGTCCCCTCTCTCTGTTACCATAGTTACATTTCTGTGGTAAACTGGGATGGCATAGCAAGCCTGACAACTTCCTGGGGCTGGTGCTCTCTGCTCAAATATCTCCACGAATCTTAGATAGGATTTCAATATATTCCATGTTTTGCCTTATCTTTCTGTCATACATGGTTGCTGTCTCCTGACCTGTGCCCTACATTTGGCCCAAGGACAGAACCATTTCTCAGGTCTTTCTGTGTGCAATTATGCCATACATAGTCTCTGTTTGGATGAAAATGTTTCACTGTGATCTCCAATTGCTGATGTTTTGATTGGTTCAGATTCTAACTCAGAAAACAATGTGTCCCATCAAGGATACCTTGAATGGGTGAGCTAATCCTTTGGACCTACTTTTTGCAATGTGCTATATGTAATTTACTATGAGGAAGACATATTATTAAGTTGAAGAGTGTAGCCATACATGACAAACATGATCTCACCTCCTATTGCAACAGAACACATCCCCTGCCTCACTGATCACCGCTTCTGTAACTTCAGAACGACAGAAAGTTGTAAACTGTATCTCTGTATGACTGCATGTATTCACATGTAGATGTGCATGTGGTGGGGGATTCAAGAGTGTGCTCACACATGTACAGCTCAGATGCTGATGTTGGGTGTCTCCTTTTATAACTCTCTCCCTTATTCTCTGACACAGGATGTCACACTGAACCTGAAGCTCTCTGGTTCAGTTAGACTAGCTGACCAGCAAGCTTCTGGGATGTTATCTGTCTCCTTCTCCAGGCACTGTGGTTAGAGAACCAGGCCTCAGTTCTTGCCCATTTTATGTGGGTTCTGGGTGTCATTGTTAGCTTACGGAGGATACCATTGGATCCTCCCAGGGACCAAGCAATGGCTTAGGTTACCACCTGCTGCCTGTCAGGTGCTTCAGGTGTGGGCTGCTTATAAAAGAACTGTCTGGCCACTCCAGCTCTCTCCCCCTTTCTGTCCTTCTCTGTGCCCCATCCACTTCCCTGCCCTCATGGCTCTGTTCCCATCTGTCTTCCTATCTCCAAGTCTACTCATCTGCCTCTACCCCTTCTCCAGGTCCTCACTCATCCCTCTTCCCCCAAATAAACCCCCTTATTCCAGATCTGTTGCATGGCATAATTTCTCAGGGACACACCTTGGCATGGGCCCATCAGGTACCCCCTTGCTGCATTATATTCCATAATAGTCACACTCAATTTATCATGCTTGTGTGGCAAGAACATCACTGACTGAGCAGTCTTTATAGCTTTCAACCAACTGCTAATGTCAATCTCTAAATTCTTGTGAGACAACTCAATACCTGATTGTTAGCATTCTGCCTAAACTCCACCCCACAGTTACCTGGCAACAGCCAGGTATGCTCCTCCCCACAGTTGCCTGGCAACAGCCAGGTGGGCCTGGCCCACTATAAAAGGGGCTGCTTGCCCCTCCTCTCTCTCTTTTCTCCTTCTCTTGCCTCTCTCTCTCTCTCTCTCTCTCTCTCTCTCTCTCTCTCTCTTGCATCTCTTATCTCTTACCTCTCCCCATTCCCTTCCCCCCTCTCTCCACGTGGTCATGGCTGGCCTCCACCTCTCTACTTCTCTACTCTCTCCGTCTCTCTGCCTTTCTCTGCCTCTACTATCCTCTTAACTCCCCTCCCCATGCCCTAAATAAACTCTATTTCTATACTATACCTTCGTGTGTGTCTGGTTCCTCTAGGGGAAGGGATGCCTGGGCTTGGGCCTGCACACCCTTCCCCCACACCTACCTCCCCATAACCCCATATAACATATATTTCTTATTATATTTTTATAAACACATCACAGATCACCATCTCTCCTCTTTTTTTCAGTTCTGTATAGGAATATATCCATTTATAAACCCTTCTATTCTTTGTCCCTTTTTTCCTACATTTGTGCATATTTGTGTGTATGTGTGTGTGTGCGCGCGTGCAACCACCACAGAAATCATAGAACAACCTGTGGCAGTCTGTTCACTCCTTCTACCATTTCCACCATGTGGGGTCTGGGTACTGCACTTAAGTCATGAGTCTTGGAAGCAAGAACAAGTCTCACTCATCCCAGTTCCTTCTTTCCTTCTTGAACTATACAGTGCTCTACATTTTCTTGCCTCTTGATCTAGCTCCCTACCTTCTCCGTTAGCCCCAACCCTAAACCAGTTCACTATTCTGCTGAGCTTTCTGGAAATGCATGCACTCATGCACAGGTTGACTCCTCTACTAATACTGTCTCTACATTTCATGAGACCATTAGTGTTTCTCTAGAAACTTCTCATCTATTTGCATTCTTCCCTCTAACCTTTGCTGCTGATGCCATTACCTGAATAATGAAAGCTCAGAATCCTCTGCTCCATCAATCAAGGGACCCTAGTAGCATTCATCCCATCCCGCCAAAGTCCAGAGCGGTAACTGTTAGCATCCTTCTAGGCTCCATCCAACAGTTACCTAGCAACAGCCAGGTAGGCCTGGCTTGCTATAAAAGGGGCTGTTTGGCCTCTCTTCACTCTCTGTCCCTTTTCTCTTGCTGACTTTCTCCCTCTTTCTCCCTCTCTCCCCTCCCTCCTCTCCCCCTCCACGTGTTTCTGGCTGGCCTCAGCCTCTCCTTTCCTCTTTCTCTTTCCTCTCTGTCCCCTCTCTTTCTCTGCATCTACTCCCTTCTCAACTCCGCTTCCTATGCCCCCAAATAAACCCTATTCTATAGTACACCATCATATGGCTGGTACCTAGGGGGTGGGGGAGATGCCTCAACATGGGCCTGCTGAGACAACCCCTCCCACCATATCATATCACGCTCCACAAAACATATCTTTAGTTTTATAAAACATATCAGTAACCTAAGGTGACAGTCCCCACAGCATGGACTTAGTGATATTTTTACCATGTCCATCCTCAGGGCCCTTTCTCCAGCTCCAAAATATACTGAAAAGCATCAAACAGTGCCTCAGGCACAGAAACAAACCAGCTACCCACGATTTTCTGGGGCAGGCAGAACAGGGCTGAAATGCCTCCAAAGGCCAATTCAGAGATAACTGTCAAGATTTTACCTCCAGGTCCTAAATCTCACTTGCAAATTTGTCTGTATTCAACCTGCTTTAAAAGTTAGCTCAACGCAAATACTCTTCTCCACAGGGACAGTTGTTAAAGCCAGCAGGGGCAATTCCTTCACATCACAGCTGCTCAAGGTAGCAGTAACTTTGTAATAAACAACAGCTGAGCAAACAATATGACAGAGACACAGGGCAGGAGTTAGCCACAGCAGGTTGCATGGGGGGGAAAAAACTCTCATTTTCCTAGAAATCTACAGAGTTGTGCTTATGTTCCTGGCTATGCATATAATTCAGGAAAGAACTGAGCAGAATTTCCATCTGGCCTTATCTGTGAAAGACCTTGAGGCTGTGAGCAAGCAGCAACAAATGCTAAGGTGAAATTACAAACTCCTCTGTAGGATGTTAGAAGCCAGTCCCAACAGGAAGCGGCAGCCTCTCCCTGGAGAGATACCTAAGGAAGACTATCCTTAGCTAAGAGACCATTCTACATGACAAACACACTCTACAATATCAACTCTGAAAAATCCTTAAGAAACAGTTACAATATACACGAAAACTAAATTCAGAGTTACTGCAATGTATTGTTTAAAATGCCTAGCTTCTCGCAAAAGTTCTAAGGTATCTAAGAGATCTAAAAGATCTAAGGCATCACACATGGTACTATATACAGGGAGAAAGGAAAAGACAACAGAACTTGACTCTAAAAAAGACTGGGTCCTAAAGAAACACTAAATAATCACTTCAAAACAGTTTAAGCAAGTAAAGAAAACTATGTAAAGAAACTAAATAAAAGTTTAAGAGCTAGCAAAATGGCTCAGGAGGCAAAGTGTCGGGGATGTAGCTCAGTGGTAGCATGCTGCAGGTCCTAGGGTCAATCTCCGATGCCCGTAAATGCAGGAACTGAGCAACTATCAATTTGAAGAGACGAGGTGCTGTTAGCAATAATCCGATAGCCATTAAAACAATGATACAGAGACGTGGATGTCCAGTGCCAGCAAAAACAAGAACCCAACAACCATCAACTTGAAGAGATGAAGTGCTGTTAGCTATAACCCGATAGCCATTAAAACAATGATACAGAGCCATGGATCTCCAGTGCCAGCCAAAACAAGAACCCAATAACCATCAAATTGAAGGGGTGAGGTGATGTTAGCAATAAATCCTGTTGCCATTAAAACAACAATATAGAGGAACGTGGACAACTGTACGCCAGTAAACACAGGTAGTTCAATTGTGCAAATGGATTTATCGGTAAACATAATAAAACTCTTCTCCTAAAGAACAACCTCCAGGTTCAGAGAGTATCAATAAAAAAACTGGTAAAGACTACGAAAAAACAGGAAAAGCAGAAACAAAACAGACAATTCCTCCAGAAGATAGGCTGACAATGGAGAAGCATCCCTACTCTCCACTATGGAGCCAACTTTACAGTCTATTAAAACACAAGGGAATTACAAGAGAGCCCTACACCAACATCCCTTATGAAGATGGATGTGAAGGTTCTGTACAAGTTATTAGCAAACAGCTTTAGCTCTGCACAGGAAAAGGAGATAATATATCAGGACTAACGATGTTAGCATTCTGTCTAAACTCCACCCCACAGTCACCTGGCAACCTACAAATAACAACTGTAACATGACAGAACACCCTACTAAATAAAGTTAAATTTAAACTAGTTTCACCTACAATAGTATTAAACCACTGTAAGAAATAATGTATATAGCCTTTATTCTTAAAAAATCACTGAGAGTAACTAACAAGAAAGTATGCAGTATATCATGTTTATAAATGGGTAAACTATTGTTAAAAGATCAATCTCCCACAATCAATCTTCAAATTTAATTGTCATTTGATCAAAATTAAACAGATAGATTACACATAAAATGAAGAAATGCCAAGCAGAGGAATAACAATTGACTACATGGGAAGGTGAGCCCTGCAGAGATGATGCACAGCCCTGAGCTACCCACTGAGAGATGGGTCTAATCTTTCAGGGGGAAAAAAATCACCTTGCCCATCAGCTTCAAGTGGACACATAGAGTAGAAAAGGCATTCTTACCCTCCCTTTGTATGTGTTCCTTTCGCTCTGAAAACCCACTGCACGCTTTTGCAACCAAGGGTAACAAGGGTAACAAGTACCATGGTCCTGATCAGGGGCTTCCAGGGGGTAGCCATAGCCCAGCAGTGTGCGCACCGCCTCCCGGAGACTGTCCTTGTTGGACTTCTTGGTTCTGTCATCCAGAAGAGTATAGGGAACGAGACGAGGGTTTCTTCTATTCTTCACATCCTGTATCAGGGAGAAGGTTGCAGTCATCTGAGCCATGCAAGCAGTGCTGGGGATAGAAAGTAAGGCTTGGCGCAAGTGAGACAAGCACCGTGCTACAACCCCACAGCCAAAGTCTCCATTTAAGGTAGCACCAGCAGCTTCTACTCTATCTTAGCTTAGGAGGAGCTGTAAGGTAGTGAAACACACCCCCCCCTCATACACACACATGTACACATGCGCACACGCGCACACACACACTGTAGGGAAAACGATCTAAGCTTGGAGTCACACGCCTATAATCCTGTAATCTCAGGACTTAGGAAACTGAAGCATGAGGATTTCAAGTTCAGTGTTATCCTTGACTGCACATAGAGAAAACAAAACAAGCTAAAGGGCTGGACTGGACAGGTACAGGAATTCTGTTGTGTCCCTTCTACCTCCCCTTCTGCCCACAGTTTATAATGGATGCCTGACCATCCATTGCTATCTGGAAACAAGTCACATGGGTTGTTTGTGGGAACAGTGCCATTCCAAAGCTATTCTCTCTCAAAACAAGTCACATCTCAGGGACCTTCCCAACAACACAGCTTCAAAGCCTACGGCCTGCTCCCCTCACTTCTGCCATGATGCTGAGTTCTTCCACTTCAGCTTCCCAATCTAGAACCCTGGAAGCCACATGGAGTCATAGTCTGTGGACTGTCATTAGCAAGGGTCTGCCTGCTGACAGAGCTTGCCTGGTTTCTGTGCACACATGTGTTTTAGACCAACTGTGAGAGAATAAACAAGGGAGGAAACTACCAGCCAACTCTCTCCTGGCGTTCACAGCCTGCTTCTGAACCAGACGTCATCAAAAAGAAAATGAAACCCCCCCCCACACACACACACCCACACATATACTATTCTATTCTTCAAAATGGTAAAGGCCTTCCAAATATATTTTTAAACAATCTTTCAGTCTTTATATGGAAACACATTCTAAGTCTTTGAGCAATTATCCATTTTTCCCCTGAAAATCTTCTAGTATAGGTGTTCTACCATAAGCTATCAAGAGACATCCTAAGAAGAAAGTGAAGATCTTTGGCTGGTGTCAGACTTGACTCTAGTCCTGTTCTCTGACCTGCTGGCTGGACAGCGTTGGGCAAACTCTTCTTCCTATGGTCCTGTGTCTACTATATGTGAAGTGGGAACGAGACTCTTTCTTCCTTGTAGAAATGTTGTGAGTTACACTCAGTAACTATGAAATTCTAAGCTTGGTAGCAGCATCTAATAAAAGATGGTTGTGGAATTTATCAGTTGCCAGGCACTGCTGTTGCCTTTTGCGCTACACAATGAAGTCAGATATTTTGTTAATGTGGGCAACAGTGGTACACAGAATTTTAATAGCAAGGCAGATTAAGATGTGGTTAAAGGATGAGGCTAAATTTTGCTTTCACCCTCTGCTGTGCTGCCTCCACCTCTCCAGCTACTCCTGTGAGTCCTTCTGTTCAGGAAATAATCCATGACCATTAATAAATATTTGACTCAAAATCTAGAAAATTCTGAACATTGTTTTCCTCCTACATTGAAAAAAAAAAAAACCCATTTGGTGTCCTTAACAGATGCAAGGCTGTTCACAGACTTTTCCTATCCTTCGGGGTGTTGTCATACTCAGATTGTACTGAAGAAGTAATTTACAGACTACTGCCCCCTGAGGGTGTTCTGTAACATCATCTTACTATTCAGAAAAACAACGCAGAACAAAATCTTAAATGGAATTCTGATACTCAGAGTTGGACTCAGGAACTCTGGATCTATTTATTATTACTGTAGTTTAGTCTTTGTATTTCAAAAGTCCCTTCTAAACCATCTCAAGGGAGGAAACGCCCAAAACCAGAGTACAAACCACTCTTGTAATATGTCCCCTTGGTGCAAGCGCAGGGGTCATAGCTCAGCATGTGCTGTCATGATACCAAACACAGAGCTATGGTTACCTAATTTCTTTTTTTTAAATGTAATTATTATTGTTGTATATATGGTTGGAGGTGGGGCATTACATGCCACAGTACACAAATGGAAGTCAGGGGCCAATCTTGTAGAGTTCGTTTTCCCAGTCTACCTTTGCCTGGGTGGTAGGGGTGCAGCTCAGGTGGTAAAGCTTGAGAAGGAAGCACTTTAACTACTGTACCTACAGAGTCACCTCAGCAGTCTAGTGGTGCAGAGATGCTTCATCCAGATGCATAAGCACACTAAGGAGTATCTAGATGAGACATCTGTAAAAAGCTCTGACTCATGGCTTCAGTTGGAAACAATGCTGCCTACACTCAGAGACTCCTGGGTACCTGCTGAATGCCGTAAGTCCAGCCCTGCCGGATTCGGTCCCGGGCCCACACATTGTGGGCATTTTCAGCCAGCTTGTCCACCATTGCTTCCTGAGACGGGGTTAGTTTTATAAAGCTCAGATCCATTGGGGCAGGCTTGTATCCGCTGGTCAGCTGGTAACTACAAAGCAAACAGAGAAACTTCAAATTGATCTTTTTGTTGAAATCTTGTGACAGTCCTGTCCTGGTCCATCCAATCCCAATTGTTCTGCTGAAGACTGTGGTGACCAGACCTATAGAGCAGTCAGCAAGCTTGAGCCCCTTTTGTTTCAGCTGCTGCCTGGGTAGCTAGGAAAAGCCACAGGATCCTTATGTTTCTGTTTACATGCCAGCAAAATGTAGAGAGAGACTGATTACCTAGCTCTGAAAGGCACAGGACCTACGGCTGTGTGCTCTTAATAGTTGAGGCTTTGGGGGCTCAAAACAAAAGTATCGATTATTTAAAGTGAGCAACACTTAAGGGCTTTCTCTTCATGTAATTTTTTTTTTTTAAGATTTAGACAGGAGGGAGGGGAGAGGGAGGGGAAGGAAGAGCAAGAGGGGGTGGGGAGAGAAAGAGAGAGAGAGACAGAGAGAGAGAGAATGCACAAGTAACTACAGAGGCCAGAAGAGAGCATCAGATCCCCCTGGAGCTGGACTTGCATGTGGTTATGATCTGCCTGACATGGGTGCTGGGAAACTAATCCAGGTGTTCTATAAAAGTACTATGTATCCTTAACTACTGGGCCATCGCTCCAATCCTATTACTGCTTTTCTTCAACTTTTGGTGTGTATGCAGGTTCGGTGTGACTTTTGCTCTGTGTGTGTATGCGTGTTATGTGTTCCTGCTTGTAGAGGCCTATGATGATGTCACGTGTTTTTATCTATCTCCATCTTGTGTTTTCTGAGACAAGTTTTCTCAATAGCCCTGGAGCTCACTGATACAACTAGTCTGGTTGGCTAGTGAGCTCCCAAGGATTCAACTATTTCGCCACTTCCTCTATGCTGGGATTCCATGAACACTCCAGCATACCTGGCTTCTAAGTGGGCACTGAGAGACCTAAACAGAACTAGCTATCAGCAAGGGCACACCAATAGTAAAGATTGAAGATTGATCTATAAATCATTGACAAAAGCCAACACTCATGCAAGCCATCCTCAAAGAGAAAACGATGGGCAAACGAAGCTAACAGAGAGCATTCCTGCTGTATGCAACCGTACCAAGGAGGCTCTTTTGATTGTTGGGAAGAGGGAGGGATGCCTTCTGCACACACGTATGCACATATACATATGTGAAGAATAGATGTCACCACTCAGGTGTCATGTTCCTTGGTTTTTGATACAGCATCTCTCACTGACTGGGAACTCACTAAGAAGACTAGGCACGATAACCAGAAAGCCCCAGAAATCCACCTGTCTCAGTTGTCCCAGGTCTGTGTTTATAAGTGTGCACCACCTTGCCCAGCCTTTTAAACATGGGTTCCAGGAAATCAAATTCAGTTCCTCATGCATGCAAGGAAAGTAATTTACCAACTGAGCTATCATCCCAGACTGTAAACTATACGTTATTTCACCTGAGTTTGTATCACCCTGTGCAAGGTTTAAAAAGACAGGTAGCTTTAAAGGAGTTTGTTTGAGTAATTAACTATCTCTTCACCCAAACCTCTTCACATCTGCTTGGTAATTTCAAATCATCTCATGCAGTAAAGATAAATACAACTGTTTTTGAAAGGTATACATTCAATGGGCTGGGTTTGAGGCTGCTGACATAATACATGCTTCACAGGAAGCTAGATATTTTCAAAACCATTTTTCTATCTGTAGTCATCCTAAGACAGAAACTAGGGATCAATTCAGGGACTGAGTTAAAGTCCTTGCCATGCAAGAGTAGGGACCTGAGTTTGGATCCCTAAAACCAATAATAAAACTGGATACAGTTGTGCCCATGTCTGCAATCCTAGCACTTGTAAGTAAAGGGAGATACAGAGCCAGAAAAAATCTCTGAAGCTCATGGGCCAGCTAGCCTGGTGCACACAGTGGTGGATGACAAGAGAGACCTTGCTTCAAACAAAGTGAAAGGTAAGAATGGGAACCTAAGGCTGCACTTTGACCTCTACATGCAGGCTTTAGCACATGCATGACCATATTCATATATATAAACACACACATATACATACATACACATTAAATCATTAAATCAAAATGTGTATTTTAAAGAAACATACAAATGTACTTTGGCTAAAAACACCCATTTCATCAAATTAATGCTATTTGATTAGGTACACAGTGATCAATTGATGGCTCGTATGAAGTACTATCTTGATAAAACAAAGAGCTCAAATTTTTGAATAAAAGGAAATTGCTATTAATCCTGGAAGCTAAATAGCTTGAAATAAAGCTTCAGATTGACTCCTGAAAATTCACAGGCAATAAAGAAATAATTCTTGTAACAATTCTTGCAATTTAGCAAAATCCTCTAGCCTTTCAATTACAGACTTTCTATACAATATATACTACCTTCTAGAACTTTCTGGAAATGTCCTAACAGACTCAGCTACTATAGCTATCTCTCCTTTCATATATTTCTTGAACAGTAGCTTTTAGTACACCCAATTCAACAAGCCCTGTGACAATAACTTTATAAAATTAGCTCATTAGGTGTGTGTGTATGTATGTATGTGTGTGTGTGTGTATATATATATATATATATATATGCATTATATACATAATATATAACTAAGAATATATGTAACCCCAATCCATTCACTTGACAAAGAACCAACATTCTTTTGTAATTATTATCTTTTTTTTTTTTGGTTTTTCGAGACAGGGTTTCTCTGTGTAGCCCTGGCTGTCCTGGAACTCACTCTGTAGACCAGGCTGGCCTTGAACTCAGAAATCCGCCTACCTCTGCCTCCCAAGTACTGGGATTAAAGGCATGCCCCACCACTGCCCGGCTGTAATTATTATCTTACAGTTTTATTTTGACATGTATAAAATCTACTAAAATAAAATAAAAATTATAGTCTGGGCACTGGTTTTCTTTAAAGTAGAGTTTCTTTTTAAAATACGCTGTAAAAAAGAAAACAAAAGTAAACCAGCTAAATCCTGTTGAACTACCCATTCTACTTGCATCAAATCCCTGAAGATGTAAACAAAAAAACTTGACATCACTTGGGTATGCAGATGGGGGTCCTGTTGAGTGGCAGACTGGTTTTATACTCCATTCCCAGAGGACCCATAAACTTCCTAAGGGGTACTGTGAATGAGCCTAAAAGAAACCAGCTGACATGTGGTAGCCAAAGCGTGGCAGAGCACTAGCAACACTCAGAGAGTCTTGAGTTTCCCAGCCACCCTCACCCTGCATAGCGTGAATCAAGTTAAATGAAGCTGGGACCGCCCTGTGTGGTGGACGATACATGATAAACACGAGAAGATGAAGTCAGGGTTAAGTGGGTGTTAGCTTTAGATGTGAGAAGCAAATTGCCCTCTGAAACAAATAGGCACACTCCAGATGACTGCACACTGGAGATGTGAACAGCATGTCTTGCTGGAAGTGTATCTAGAAATGAGTGCTTGGCTGACCTTTTCATAGAAAGGGTATAAAGCATACTCAAACAACACTCTCCAGAAAACAACTAGAGCAGAATTAATTTAAAACAGAAATTAGAATTGGGAATGTCAAGGCATAAATTTCTTCTATTATTTCGTTTACTTTTGTTTGTTTTTTTAAAGAAATATTGATGTGGTGAAGTGCGCCTGCACCTTGGTTCCCTTTGGCTCAGGGAGTTTCCTTTACTCCTTGGCATTCTTGAGTCAAGACAAAGAGGGAAAGACTGGTCATTAAGAACACTCAGCAGACAGCATCTTTTCAAAGAGAGGGCAGAGAACGCAATGCAGTGTGTGCAGATGGATTGGAGATGAAGTTTGAAGAGAAAACGGAAACAATTCCCAGTAGACTGTGATTTGGATGTCTAGACACTATATATCTCTTTCCTTGAGATACATGGCAAATGAATAAAAGGTATCACTCCAAACCACAGCACAAGGGGCTGGGGAAATGGCTCAGTGGGTCAAGTACAAGCCAGGTGACCCAAGCTTGGAACCCCCAGAGCTGGGAGAAGCCAGGTATAGAGTGCAAGTGTCTGTGACACGAGCGCTCCCTACTGGGAGATGACACAGAGAGTCTCCAAGAGTTCAGCTGGCCTGATTTATGCAGTAGCAGAGAGTCAAGGTAGAAAGATTGTCCAGTAACCATGCATGAATCTGCACTACACACATGAACATGTATACACACACACACACACACACACACAGTATGCACACGTGTGGTGTACATGTGGGCACATGTTTCTGTATGTGTACAGACACCACTTGTGCGTGTACACAGGAACATTTGTTTGTAAGTATGTGGATACCCAAGATCGATGCCCAGATTCATCCTCTATCCCTTGTTCATTTTGCTCACTAAGTGAGGCAGGGCCTCTCAATAAAAATAAGAGTTCACTACCATATGGCAAGTCTTGCTAGCCAGCTTGTTCAAGGAACACTGTCTCTACCTTCTAAGGCTGAAATTACAAGGGAGGTCATCATGCCCACTGGGTATTCAGGAGGATCCCTAGAAATCTACACTTCTAACTACATTCCTGAAGGCAAGTGTTTTGACTACTAAGTTCAGTCTATTTAAATTGTGAAATCTGCGCTGCAAAGCCAACAGTGAGAGCTTATCTGTCCCTTCAAGGTTCATTCCAGTGCACTGAAGATACACATCAGTTACCAGCTACAGGACAGCCATTCAACTTACTTCTTGGGCAGCTTCATTTTCTTTACCTTCTCTTCAGCGTGCTCATCCGCTATACCCACGTGACAGCCCAATGCCAGCAAAGTCCTGGAAAGCAACAACAGAGAGATAAGCCTGAAGAGCCAAGTCCCTACATCCAAAGCAGCCAGCATAAGACCATGTGGGGCGCGACCACATCATCCGCCTTGCAAGAAGAGTGCGAGGCTCTCCTTCCAAAGGTGAAGGAAACACGTGCCCCCCAGTCTACTTTCAGGGAAGGGGAAAAGCAATGAACATTGGAACGGCTCAAACCTTTAGCACTGGGAAGCTGAACTCTCCCCCACCCCAGCCTTTTCTAATAGCTCTGTTTCTGTCTCTAAACACCCAGTGTTTCTAGTTCCTCTGTGTGGTTCTGAAGTGGAGATCTCTACATATGGCAAATCAGATCCCGGGTTTGCACATGAGGGCTGGCACTGCTGTGTTCTACTGTTCACCCCAGTGAGTACACACAGGAGCTATTTCTCTGTAAGTTGATATTTCCATCTTCTACTACAATCTTATCAGCATTGCTCTCTCCCATAAAGCTGATTACATTTAAATCCCCAAAGAGACTTATTTATTGGACTTTACATTTTTTAAGATTTATTTTATGTGTATAAGTGGTCTTAATGTATGTATGTGTACTGTATGCATATCTGGTGACTGTGGAGATCAGAGAAGTAAACAGATTCCCTGGAAGTGGAGTTACAGTTATCAGTGTACAGTCACTTTAGCTATTTTATCGCTAAAGTGGGTTATTTGTTGTTATTGTTGGAACTATTTAAGGTATTTCCTCTTAATAGTCTTTCAAGGCAATTTTCGTTCTTTGACTGTTTCAAACAATGCTACAATGAATATACTTAATACATACTAGAACACATGACTGCCTGATCCATATATCTATCTAGACATACACATACATGATGTCTGCCTATATATTTTATCTAGTCATCTAGATATAATTGCATGGGTAGATGAGTGAGTGGAGAAATATTATTAATAAAATAAAGAATTTAACAATTAAAACAAGTTAACCAGCAACAGAAGAGCAGAAAATTGTCAAATGGAGTGGGTGAATCCAAGTTGTGTTTATTCAATAACAGTGTCCTGAAGCAGAAAGTGTGTTAAGCATTCTCCTCTGTTCAGTTCTCCATTTGTAAGTAGTTGTTAAATGCCTAAGTGCTGACTCCTGTGCAGTGGACAGTAGAAACTTATGATCCAGGTCTTGGGATCAATGAAACGTTCAGAGGGCTAGAAAACTATCAACTGGGAATGCCAAAGCCAACTTAGACAATAATGTTTGGACTTATTTTCGATTTAGGTAATCAGCCTGTGAGTACATGTCCACCAAGAAATCGGATTATAGCATAATTCCTTAAGCCAGTGACTGTGTAGATGTACACCCTAGATGGATTTTAACAGCTCTTAAGCTCCTATCAAGGAAAATTGGTACCTCGACATTACACTTTGCAGAGGTAGAGACTGAGTCTATGCTGACAAAGTCACATCGATGGTGATATTAAAGGTCCCTAACCCATGGAAAATTCAGCTGTATGCATCATCTTTTATGGGCTTAATTCTTTATAATTTTGTTTTAACTATGTGCCTATGTGTGGGTTTTCCACATGAGTGCAGTACCTAGAACTGGATTTACAGGAGGTTGTGGATCTTCTGTGGGAGAAGTATGTATTCATAATTACTATGCCGTCTCTCCAGCCCTTTCCTATGGGCTCTAAAGAGAGCCAGTGGCTTCTGCAAACTGTGGTGTGACCTTCTCAGTAGAGATTCACACAGCCTTTTAATCCTCTTCCCAGCAAACACTTCCTAGAAAAAGTGTAGCTTCATCTCACACGGAGAGTAGACCATCACAAGCCGGGCCTGAACAAAGACAGGGCAGTGGGGATCCATCAGTTTAGCACTTTAGTAAGGCGTGCTCCAAGGTACAGAGCTTCTGCAGCTCTCACACTGAGAGCAAAAAGGTGCTTACAAAGAATTTCAGTAAACCAGAGAAAGTTCTAACTATGGCAAGTTACATTTTTTATAAATAGCTTTGAGATCTATCATAATAAGAATAACTAATATCTAAAAAATAAAGCTCTGTTGGCATAAAGGGTTAGGTAAGGAGGAAAATACTCCAGGCAGACAATACAGCCCAGGTCTGTGGATGTGTGTGGTGGGGAGAGCAGAGCTGAGCAGACAAGAGGGACATTTGTAGGTTACAGGAAAAAAGAAACCCTGGGCAGGCTTGACATCTACTCTAAGCTTAGTAATGTCTCTTGTCTATTGACCCATTGTGTATGTGTTAACTTTAGTGAGTCACATTATGCAGGTATGTGGTCAAACATTACTCCAGATCATTCCACGAAACTGTTTTTCTTTTTCTTTTTTCTTTTTTCTTTTTTTTTTTTGGTTAACAACATTTAAATAGACTGACTTTAGACCATGTGAAAGCATAAGACTGACCCCCCTCCAGCCAAAAACTATGTTTCAGGAAGAGTACACTGGACTCTGAGCACTGCTGTTTGATTCTATGGGCTAGCCCATTCCAACTATACACACATACAGCCCAGTGTGTGTCTCTCTGTCCATGTTTCTTTCTCTCTGTATCTGAATATTTCTCCATGTCTCTACTATGTCTCTTTCTGTCTATCCCTGTGTGTTTGTGTTTGTGTTTATCTGTGTGTGTGTATATATATATCTGTCTTTCTGTATACAGGTGAATCTGTTTGTGTCTGTTCATCTGCCTCTGTGTGCATGTATTTAAGTGTGTGTGTGTGTATGTGTGTGTGTGTGTGTGTGTGTGTGTGTGTGTGTGTGTGTGTGTGTGTGTTAGGGGTGTCTGTCTGGTCTATCTTTCTTTATCTCTCTGTCTCTTGGCGTAAGCATGTCTACCTTTGTCTGTCTGCCTGCCCTACTCCCTCTCCTCATAATGATTATTATGTGTGTCTGTCTTGAAGCAGTTTCTCTCCTAACACTGTCTCTCTCTCTTCCTCTCTCTCTCTCTCTCTCTCTCTCTCTCTCTCTCTCTCTCTCTCTCTCAGTGTGTGGCATGTGTGCATGCATTCCAAGAACCTGATGTGTAGGAGAAGCAAGCTTTTTCTCCTTGACTCTTTTATAAAAAACATATACACGAACCCAAGTTAGCTGTGAGATGCAATAAGGATATGTTCAGAATAAACTCATGAGCAGAACCATTAGCATTCCCTTCAGGAAAAAACACTACACACAGGCGTCTACTGCTTCATCAAACCAGCCCCCAGGAGCCATTAGAAAGGGGATTAGATTAGACAGAGCAGTCAAAGGGTTAGCACACTCCATGCAAATTTGTACATTTCTACACTCAGCTGGCCCAGCAGTCAATTGTTAAAGTGACAAGGGATGCCCTGCAAATTTAACTAAATTATACTGTAAAATACGAGGAAATAAGCCACCATGAATTATGGAACACAATGTATGAATGCTATGTCATGACTACAAACCAAGGCCAGAGCTGCAGAGTGCCAGAGATGCTCATGGTGACAGAGAATACATTCCTTAGCTCAATCATCCTGGTCACAGTCTGCCTTCAATAGGTTCTTCATTGACCTATGGTGCACACACCCCTTCCAGGAAGAGACCAACAGAGTCTAAGATGACTCCTAAGGTGTCTGTTTGCCCTGAGCCCTAGCTGATCATTTGGGTTTTATACTCTGCATCTGTGGTAAGTAGTTTCAGTGTGAATTACTCCTTGTTCTTAGCAAACAGGAAACATACGGACAAATACAGAAGCACATTAATATAAGGGACTAATTTGACTGAAACTAGTTCTATAAAACACTAAGGATGGATATGAAGATGGGCAGGGAACACAGGGATTGGAGACAGGGCTCAGCAGTTAAGAACTCTTGCTGTTCTCCTAGAGCACACAAATCCAGTTCCCAGGACCTGTGTCAGGCATCTCACTACTACCTGTAGTGTAACTCCAGGTCCAAGGGATCTACACCTCTTCTTGCCTCCACAGTGTACACACACAAACACACATGCACACACACGCACACATGAGCACACTACAAATAATATTAAAAGTTATGCAATTTTTCAAAAACATTAAATTTTTAAAATAAAATTTGAAAACATATCTCTTTATTTATTCTACCACAGCCACACTATTTATTCACAGGAGATGGCATATCCCAAATCTCTACTGGCCAAGTAACAAAAAAAAAATAAAGATTCTGTGGGAACAGAGAGATGGCTCTGAGTCAAGTGCTTGTTTTGCAAGCATGAAGACTTCAATGGGATACTCAGAACACACGTTTTAAAAGGGCCCGTGTGGCAGTGCATGTCTATAAACACAGCACCAAGGAGATAGAGGGGGGGAAAGTTCTCTGGGGCTTGCTGGCCAGCTAGTCTAGATGAACTGGTGAGCTCCAGGTTCAGTGAGAGAATCTGTCTCAGGGAATAAGGTGGAGAGTACTTCAAAAAGGCACTGGTATCAAACTCTGGCGTGTGTGTGTGTGTGTGTGTGTGTGTGTGTGTGTGTGTGTGTGCACAGAGATGTACACACATATACCGTACACACAGATACTGGAAAGCTCCCTTTATCAAAAATGAAAGTCTGGTTAACTCTTATAAGTAACTCTCCAAAATACATTAAATCGGTACTCTTTAAGATAACTGTGGTGAAGGGCTAACTTTCTCTTCATTTCTATTTTATCAGTCTGATGCTGTGGTAAATAAATATAATTAAAAACTGTCATGTAAAATTAAAACATTTAAATCAAGATATATAATGTATATGCCTCTATTCTTAAGTTGTTACATTTATGAAAGTTTCTCCTTTAAATTGTCATGAATATTTCCAAACATTTAATTTGCATATCTAAAATCAGCATAGACGTGTAAAAGTTTGTGACTAGCCCAGTCTCTGGTTCACACTCCAAGCAGTATGGTTAGATTCTAGAACTCTTGTATTCTTTAATTCCCTTAAGCAATCATAGGCTTTCCTCTGGGAAATGCTGACATACAAGAATACATAAAAATAAGAGGGACCATTGTATCTCACAGGGCCTTCAGTAGAAACCATGGAGTAGTAAGACCAGATCTGACCCAGGTTAGATAGGCCTATGTGGACTTTCATTGTGCCTAGCTGCCAAAGCTGTGGACCCAGGGAAGAATGCCAAGTGGTTCAGGAATTAGGCCCACAGGCATAGGGAATTCTTTGCCTCCAGTTCATGGTGCAGACCCAGGAAGGATGTCAAAGTTGACCAGCACAGTACAGTTCCTGACCCTCTGATAAAGACTAAAAACAGAGCTTCTGTCTATCCATAGCCATCCTACATAGGAAGAGAACACCCTACTCTACTAAGACTTGCCCTCTTAGGAACATTGTAAATACCTCACAGATAGAAAAAAATTGAACTTGAAAAAAGATGATAGATAGATAGATAGATAGATAGATAGATAGATAGATAGATAGATAGATAGATAGGTCAAATAATAAATAAATAAATAAATAAATAAATAAATAAATAAATAAATAAATAAATAAATAAATAAATGAAAGATTCAACCATCAAACAACTCTAGAGCCATGTATGAGCAAAGAAACAAAACCAACTCAAAGTAAAATTCCCAACAAATATTGATCCAATCCACCTGCACTTCATGGAACGTTCTACAGTAGAAATAGCTTCCCAGAAGAATCAAGGTGGCAATGTCAATACTTGGCAACCCGAATGTTATAAACTATAAAGGCACTCACTTGAGGGTCTCAAGCGACATCTGTAAATTGTAGTTGCGTTCCTGTTCCGGAAGCTTGCAGAACTCCACCAGACACGGGTGCTGTCTCTTGTTGTCATCTCTAACCTGAAACAGGACAGGAAATCAGCATAGAGGAGCCTCCGGAGTGGAACACAGCTGTATGGGGACAAGTGGGGCGGCAGAACTTCCTGACAGCTGGCCCTGGGAAGCTTCTGGAATCTTCCAGTGTCTATTGAAAGGTTGGCATGGTCTACACTCCATACTCTCTTCCCCTTGGCATAGCTTAGTTCTCAAATCCCACACACTTCTGCCATGCTGGCTCCATGAGCCCATAAGCATGCACACTGGGTTCCTTCCCGAATCTGCTCAAATCTCCCATTTTCCCAGGAAGTTTACTCCATCTGCCTTCTTAATGTAGGAATCTGCCCACTGGCCCTACTGTCTATTTCTTTTAATTACTTGGTAATAAATTAGGTCATTTGGAAGGGAGGGCTTTTGTAGCCCAGACGATCCTTGAATTCACTTTGTAGCCCAGACAGGTCTCATATTCAGGATCCTCCTGCCTTAGCCTCCTGTATGCTGGGATTGCAGGCCTGCAACACCATGCCTACTTGATTTATTGTCTATTTCATTTCACTAGAAAATAAAAGCAGGCATTCTAGCTCTTGGATAATATCCAGGCCCCTGACACACACAGCATTAACATAGATATGAACTCTATGAGAAGATACGGCGATGACTTTAGATTTACTTAGTAGTACTTTTTGTATATAGAATTAATCTGCTCAGGGACATGAATAAGCCACATGATTGGACACACCTAAACTCTGAGGTGGTTTTGTTTGCTCATCAAAGTCTTCATAATAACCTTCTGAGCTCACAAATGAACCCATAACCTTAACAGACTGATCAGCACAGTAAAGACTTTCTTCATAGGAATCTTTGCCAATGTTCCTTGATGTCCACTGAGGTTTGGGTGTAGGATTTTATCAAGCTTGCTAGAACCCAGATCCAAAATTACCCATGGATGCTCAAGTCCCTTCTCTGAGATAGCAATGTCGGTACACAGAGCCCATGAAATGAGTCCCCTCCCCATGCATGTTTTAAGTCACCTCTGAATGACTTCTAACACCTGTTGAACTCAAAGTTAACACAGATGGAAATTGTTTTTCCAGTTTTTTTTTTAACCTACATATGATTGAATCCTAGAATATAAAATCCAATGGTAAGAGCTAAGTGCATTAGTGGTCACACTACATTCAAGATTACAGGAAGGAGTTAATGAAGATGTCCTGTATTCGTGACTAAGTAATTTAATTTTTGTAATCTTTGTAAAGACCTAAATTACACAGATACCCCTCCCCTGTTGGCACCTTGATGATAGCCTAAGCCGGGAGGGAACAAATTACTCCATGGGAATAATTACCAGATTCTATATATACCACTGAAAAAGTGTGCAAACATGAACTCTTTTTTTCTTTAGAGCCAAATTAGAAATCATGACTTTATTCCTTTCTCTGGATCATTAGAAATGAATAGGAATTGCAAATGAAGCAGAGTTACAAAACTGAACTGAAGACTCCAATTCTGGAGTCCTAAATTCTAAACATGAAAGCAAAAATGCATTAGTCCCCAACATAACCCCCTTTCTGTGTAGTCTCCATTTCTTCTCTACTCTGTTCCAGGGAAGAGACAGAACTGCCATTCTTTCCAGCAGATAGAATGAGTATTACCTTGCCTATCCCTTCCCTTTCCTACCGAAGCCTAGTCTTGACTTTGGAGACATGCCTGCAATATCTTACCATCCCCATCTAGGCACCAGGGTATCAGAAACCCATCCCTCCTCCAATACCTGTTTTACCCTCTCTGCCCCTGCCATGTTAGTTTCACGCTTTCATACTATCAGAGTTCTGTGGGCCCCAGTGCAGGAACAAACATGTCACCCCTCACCACTTTAGCCCCCTATAAAATAAAATCACACTGTGAGCAAAGCTCTTTGTCACATGCTTCATCTCTCTTCCTCTGTACCATGGCCCTTGGGTCTCTAGCTTGTGACCACACTGTGCCACTGGCAGGTCACTGGGAATGTCCCATTTCTTCTTCTGCCTCCTTTGACACATGCTGAGTCTCTGCCTAGACCATAACTCTGATCTCTGCTTGCCAAATTATCTCCCGTGCCTTTAATATTTGAGTTCACCTAGAAGCCTTCTTTGATTTCTAAAAGGAGGTCTACCTATTTCTTTTTCACTTTGAGGTTGTATGTCTATCACTCATCTAAACACAAAGTCTCCAAAAGCCAAAGTAAAACCCAGTGGTACAGGTCTATCATCTCAGCTACCCATGAGGCTAAATCAGGGAAATTTCAAGATCAAGGTCAGTCTAGGCCACAGAGTGAATTCAAGGCCAGCTAGGTCAACTTGATAAGATGAGGGCTCAACAGAGAAAGAGAAAAGAGGAATGCAGGATGCATCTTAGCAGAAGAGCACACTATTTTCTTTAGTACCTGGAAACTCAGAAGGCTTGAGGTGTAGCATGAAGAGCTTATGTGATGTTAAATGGAACTAGATTTAACCAAAGTGTTGTGAGAATTATTTCATTCTGTTGTTAAACGAAACAAAACACATAACTAGGAGTTATTAGAAATCATATGTCTGAGGTCATCTTATGATCTTTGAGAAACCATCTCGTCTAAGCATGGGCCCAGTAAATGGCTGCTGCTATGTGGGAATTCATTTTCTCTTCTGCACAAAGTCTTTTTTTTTTTTAATTAATTATTTATTTTTTGATACTTTATTTACATTTCCAATGTTTCCCCCTTTCCAGGTCTCTTCTTTGGAAACCGCCATCACCTCCCCCTCCCCCGCCTCTATGAGGGTATTCCACCTACCACCCATACGCCCACCCACTCCCGTATTCTCACCTTGACATTTCCCTTTACTGGGGCCTCAAACACCCCCAGGCCCAAGGGCCTCTCCTCTTCCTGATGGCCAACAAGGCCCTCTTCTGCCACATTGTGGTCCGAGCCATGGGCCCCTCAATGTGTATTCTTTGGTAGGTGGTCCAGCCTCCAGGAGGACCAGGGGGGGAGAGGTCGGGCCAGTTGACACTGTTGCTCCCTCCATGTGACTGCAAACTCCCTCAGCTCCTTCAGTCCCTTCTCCAACTCCTCCATCTGGGACCTCACTCTCAGTCCAGTGGTTACTGTAAATTGAAACTTGGGTATTCCAAACTTTTGGGCTAATATCCAGTTATCAGTGAGTATATACCATATTCATTCTTTTGTGACTGAGTTACCTCTCTCAGGATGATATTTTCAAGTTCCATCCATTTGCCTGCAAATTCCATTAAATCATTGTTTTTAATAGCCGAGTAGTACTCCATTGTTTAAATGTACCACATTTTCTGTATCCATTCCTCTGATGAGGGACATCTGGGTTGTTTACAGCTTCTGGCTATTATAAATATGGCTGCTATGAACATAGTGGAGCATGTGTCTTTATTACATGTTGGAGCATCTTTTGGGTATATGCCCAGGAGTGGTATAGCTAGGTTCTCAGGTAGTATTATGTCCATTTTTCTGAGGGTCCACCAAACTGATTTCCAGAGTGGTTGTACCAGCTTGCAATCCCACCAGCAATGGAGGAGTGTTCCTCTTTCTCCACA
>CM052714.1:71978723-72033655 GCA_028551405.1 Uromys caudimaculatus
TTGTTCCAGATGAATTTGAGAATTGCTCTTTCTAAGTCTATGAAGAATTGAGTTGGAATTTTAATGGGGATTGCATTGAATTTGTAGATTGCTTTTGGTTGGATGGCCATTTTTACTATATTAATCCTTCCAATCCATGAGCATGGCAGATCTTTCCAACTTCTGAGGTCTTCGATTTCTTTCTTCAGAGACATGAAGTTCTTGTCATACAGATCTTCCACTTGCTTGGTTAGAGTCACACCAAGATACTTTATATTGTTTGTGACAATTGTGAAGGGTGTCATTTCCCTAATTTCTTTCTCAGCCTGTTTATCCTTTGAGTATGGGAAAGCTACTGATTTGTTTGAGTTAATTTTATATCCGGCCACTTTGCTAAAGTTGTTTATCAGTTGCAGCAGTTCTCTGGTGGAGTTTCTCGGGTCACTTAAGTATATGTTCATATCATCTGCAAATAGTAATATTTTGATTTCTTCCTTACCAATTTGTATCCCTTTGACCTCCTTCTGTTGTCTAACTCCTCTAGCTAGAACTTCAATTACTATATTGAATAGATAAGGAGAGAGAGGGCAGCCTTGCCTAGTCCCTGATTTTAGTGGGATTGCTTCGAGTTTCTCTCCATTTAGTTTGATGTTGGCTACTGGTTTGCTGTATATTGCTTTTACTATGTTTAGGTATGGGCCTTGAATTCCTGATCTTTCCAAGACTTTTATCATGAAGGGATGTTGAATTTTGTCAAATGCTTTTTCAGCATCTAAGGAGATGACCATGTGGTTTTTTTCTTTGAGTTTCTTTATGTAGTGGATTACATTGATGGATTTCCGGGTATCGAACCATCCCTGCATCCCTGGGATGAAGCCTACTTGATCATGATGAATGATCGTTTTGATGTGTTCTTGGATTCGGTTTGTGAGAATTTTATTGAGTATTTTTGCATCGATATTCATAAGGGAAATTGGTCTGAAGTTTTCTTTCTTTGTTGGGTCTTTGTGAGGCTTTGGTATCAGTGTGATTGTGGCCTCATAGAAGGAATTGGGTAGTGTTCCTTCTGTTTCTATTTTGTGGAATAGATTGAAGAGTATTGGTATTAGGTCTTCTTGGAAGGTCTCATAGAATTCTGCAGTGAACCCATTTGGTCCTGGGCTTCTTTCGGTCGGGAGACTTTTAATGACTGCTTCTATTTGTTTAGGCATTATGGGACTGTTTAGATAGTTTATCTGATCCTGACTTAACTTTGGCATTTGATATCTGTCTAGAAAATTGTCCATTTCATTCAGATTTTGCAGTTTTGTTGAGTATTGGCTTTTGTAGTAGGATCTGATGATTTTTTGAATTTGCTCAGAATCTGTTGTTATGCCTCCCTTTTCATTTCTAATTTTGTTAATTTGGATCCTGTCTCTGTGCCCTTTGGTTACTCTGGCTAAGGGTGTATCTATTTTGTTGATTTTCTCAAAGAACCAACTCCTGGTTTTGTTGATTCTTTGTATAGTTCTTTTTGTTTCTATTTGGTTGATTTCAGCCCTGAGTTTATTTCCTGCCTTCTACTCCTCTTGGTTGCATTAGCTTCTTTTTGTTCTAGAGCTTTCAGGTGTGCTGTTAAGCTGCTAGTGTATTCTCTCTCCATTTTCTTTTTGGAGGCACTCAGAGCTATGAGTTTTCCTCTTAACACTACTTTCATTGTGTCCCATAAGTTTGGGTAGGTTGTACTTTCATTGTCATTAAATTCTAGGAAGTCTTTAATTTCTTTCTTTATTTCTTCCTTAACCAAGTTATCATTGAGTAGAGCGTTGTTCACCTTCCATGTGTATGTGGGATTTCTGTTATTACTGTTGCCATTGAAGACCAGTCTTAATCCATAGTGATCTGATAGGAGGCATGGGATTATTTCAATCTTCTTGTATCTGTGGAGGTTTGTTTTTTGATCGATTATATGGTCAATTTTGGAGAAGGTACCATGAGGTGCTGAGAAGAAGCTATATTCCTTTGATTTAGGATGAAATGTTCTATAGATATCTGTTACATCCATTTGGTTCATAACATCTGTTAGTTTCACTGTGTCTCTGTTTAGTTTGTGATTCCAAGATCTGTCCATTGATGATAATGGGGTGTTGAAGTCTCCTACTATTATTATGTGAGGTGCTATGTGTGCTTTGAGCTTTAGTAAAGTTTCTTTTATGAATGTGGGTGCCCTTTTATTTGGAGCATAGATGTTCAGAATTGAGAGTTCTTCTTGGTATATTTTTTCCTTTGATGAGTATGAAGTGTCCTTCCTTATCTTTTTTGAAAGTCAATTTTATCGGATATTAGAATGGCCACTCCAGCCCATTTCTTGGGACCATTTGCCTGGAAAATTGTTTTCCAGCCGTTTACTCTGAGGTAGTGTTTGTCTTTATCATGGAGGTGTGTTTCCTGAATACAGCAAAATGCTGAGTCCTCTTTATGGATCCAGTCTGTCAGTCTATATCTTTTTATTGGAGAATTGAGTCCATTGATGTTAAGAGATATTAAGAAATAGTGATTGTTGGTTCTTGTTATTTTCAATGTTACTTTTAGGTTTGTGTGGCTATTTTCTTTTCAGTTTATTGAAAAATTACTTTCTTGCTTTTTCTAGGGTGTAGTTTCCCTCTTTGAGTTGACGTTTACCATCTATTATCCTTTGTAGTGCTGGGTTTGTGGAAACTAATTGTGTAAATTTGGTTTTGTCATAGAATATTTTGTTTTCACCATCTATGTTAATTGAGAGTTTTGCTGGGTATAGCAGCCTGGGCTGGCAGTTGTGTTCTCTTAGGGTCTGTATGAGTTCTGCTCAGGATCTTCTAGCTTTCATAGTCTCTGGTGAGAAGTCTGGTGTAAATCTGAAAGGTCTGCCTTTATATGTTACTTGACCTTTTTTCCTTACTGCTTTTAAAATTCTTTCCTTGTTTTGTGTATTTGGTGTTTTCATTATAATCTGACAGGACATCCTATCTATTTAGAGTTCTGTAAGCTTCTTGTATATTTATGTTCATGTCTTTCTTTAAGTTAGGGAAGTATTTTTTCTACAATTTTGTTGAAGGTATTTACTGGTCCTTTAAGTTGGGAATCTTTACTCTCTTTAATAACTATTATCCTTAGGTTCTGTCTTCTCATTGTGTCCTGGATTTCATGGATGTTTTGGGTTAGGAGCTTTTTTGCATTTTGTATGTTCTTTCACTGTTGTGTCAATGTTGTCTATGGTATCTTCTGCTCATGAGATTCTCTCTTCTATCTCTTGTATTCTGTTGGTTATGCTT
This sequence comes from Uromys caudimaculatus, assembly GCA_028551405.1. Taxonomy (NCBI): domain Eukaryota; kingdom Metazoa; phylum Chordata; class Mammalia; order Rodentia; family Muridae; genus Uromys; species Uromys caudimaculatus. The sequence continues at coordinate 71,981,993 of CM052714.1, forward strand.
GCATCTATGACTCCTGATCTCTTTCCTAGGTTTTCTAACTCCAGGGTAGTCTCCCTTTATGATTTCTTCATTGTTTCTATTTCTATTTTTAGTTCCTGGATGGTTTTGTTCATTTCCTTTGTCTGTTTGATTGTGTTTTCCTGTAATTCCGCCTGTTTGATTTTGTTTTCCTGTAATTCTTTAATGGATTCTTGTGTTTCCTCTTTAAGGGCTTCTAGCTGTTTACCTGTGTTCTCTTGTATTTCTTTAAGGGAGTTATTTATGTTCTTCTTAAAGTCTTCTATCATCATCATGAGAACTGATTTTAAATCTGAGTCTTGCTTTTCTGGTGTGTTGGGATATCCAGGGCTTGCTGTGGTGGGAGAGCTGGGTTCTGATGATGCCAAGTAGCCTTGGTTTCTGTTCCTTATGTTCTTACCCTTGCCTTTTGCCATCTTGTTAACTCTGATGTTAGCTGATCTTACTCTATTTGGCTGTGACTTGGCCCTCCTACAGGCCTCTGTATCAATACTCCTTGAAGACCAGCTCTCTCTGAGAGGTGTTTGGGTTTAGAGTGCTATGGCACAGGATCAGCTCTGGGTGCAGACAGAAACCAGAAGGATCTTGTCTCCAGCAGTCCTTTGGTTCCTGTGTCCTGATGGCTCTGCAAGGGTCCCTCTTGATCCAGTGAGTTTGAACAGAACGGTTTTGCCTATGCTCGAAGGTGTCAGCACTCCTGGGATACCAGCTCTCTCCTGGAGCTCTGTGGCCCAGGCTGAGTTCTCCAGGTCCCGGTGAGCAGTGGTGCTTGTCTTAGCCCCACTCACGGCTTTTCCGTGCTCCTGGTAGGGTGAATTTCTCCCGGCACTGCTTGGCTATGGAACCCTGGTGGCCTAGGCATAGGTCTCCTGCCACAGATGGAACTCGGAAGGTTCCTATGCTCGACTTTACCTCAGTCCCTATGTCCTGCGTGTTTCGGGCGGGTCCCAGTGAGCAGTGGTGCTCATCTTAACCCCACTCACGGCTTTTCTACGCTTCTGGGAGGGTAGCTTTCTCCCGGCGCTGCTTGGCTGTGGGACCCTGGTGGCCCAGGCAGAGGTCTCCTGCCACAGATGGAAACTGGAAGGTTCCTATGCCCTACTTTACCTCAGTCCCTGTGTCTGCTGGGTCCCGGTGAGCAGTGGTGCTTGTCTTATCCCCACTCATGGCTTTTCCACACTCCTGGGAGGGTAACTTTCTCCCGGCACTGCTTGGCTATGGAACTCTGGTGCCCAGGAAGAGCACAAACTCTTTTTTAATCTTCCAAGCCTATAACCATCCTTGTTTCATACTGAAACTTTTAGTGAATTTTGCCCATGGTTCCTCTGACAGCTGATACATTGAAAACCTCTCTCCCTGGTGATTTTAGCCAGTGGTTCAATCTTATATTTAGCATTTATCTATTTCCTCATCTTTTAATGAATGCAAGCAAGACTCACCTCTGTATACCCAGCAAATGAGAGGTTAAGATAGGAAGATGGCCATGGAGTTCAGTGCCAGCTCAGGCCACACAGTGAATTCCTATCATCTCACAAAAAAACTAAAGTAAGCAAAGAACAAAAAGCCAAACGATGATGCCCAAAGGAAGGTATTCAGTCTTTACCAGTTTGAGCAATGTCTGAACATTATTTTATGGAGGATGGAGTCTTTATTTATAACTGAGTTTCAGAAGTTATACAGTTAAAAAAAAAAGAGTATCATGCTCTAGCAACTGAGCTAGCGTGGAATGTTGCAGAGCTATTCAAGAGTTTCCCCAATCATACAGCCTATTGCTGTTGTCCTTGATTGATGCCCCTCAGAGGTATAAAGTATGTCTATTGCTGAAGACACCATGTATCTCACAAACACGGCCCAGAGACCCAGGAGCTGGAACTGAACAGGATGCCTCCTCCCCAAGGACTACCTTGCATGGTTCCAGAAGGTACCATGCAAGCTTCCAAAGTAGAGAGACCACCAATAATTGTACCTGCCCATGACATCTATGAACCAAACCAACAACCAGCACATCAATAATCCTACAGGAAGTAGTGGCACAAATATACTCGCAGTAACCAACAGCTCTATAATTAGACTCAAGATCTATCCAATAAGATCAAAAACATGCCTGGTACTAGACACCTAGCAAACTACTCAGTGCTAGTAAAGTCATGGATATTTAAGAAGACCCCACAACCACTGCTTTACTAAATCAGCATAATCCTTAACAATTTATCTAAACATTTGTCCTAATACCTACAGATAAGTGTAGTCTTCACCCTTTATCAAGAATACTTTTCTTTGCAACAGATGGAGACCATTAGAGAAAACCACAACCAAACAAAATGCAAAGTTGTAGAGCCCAGTCCCAATGGCATCTACAAAACACATGCACCTAAGGCTCAGGGAATATTGCAGAATAAGGAGCACAAAGATTGTTAAGAGCCAGAAGATAAGGGAGTTTGATGTGAGTTTGTGGAACTACAGGCAACTAAGGGATGCTGAGATCAGGTCAGAGAATCATACCCGATACCAAATGGTTAGCCTTGAAAACATACACTCAAGTAACATTATACAGACTACACAGGTTATACTTAGGAACAAATTTCATGCACACATATGTTTTCCATATATATGGTGTGTGTGTGTAGCAGAATTTTCCCTGTCCAATCACTTTAAGTATTAATATAACATGAAGCCTGTGATTGGACAGGGAAAAGGGCGGTGGAGCTAAGAGTTTCAGAGACAGGGGATGTTGGGCCCCATTTTGGTCCTGGTTCGGGCCTTGAGGACAAACCTGAGCCTGGCTCGAGTTTCTGTGGCCTTGTGGGAGAGCCTAAGCCTGGCTCGAGTTTTGAGACCTGTCTCAGTCACTTCCATATTGGGGTGACTCAGCATGACCTGTTTGACCCTGCCTCTGCCCCACCATTGCTGATGTGAAGCTTTGCCATTGGCCATGTCAGTTATCCCTTACCCTCCGTCACCCTTCCCTGCCTCCTACGTCATCTCTTCCTATACCTAAGTGCCCACCTCCTTGCCTTCTCTATATAAGCAAGTGCCTAGTTTAATAAAGTTGAGTTCCTGCTTTGACAAGACTCCTGGCCTGGCGTGTTTCTTTTGGGCCGTCAACAATCACCATCCCACTCAGCCCCGGACAGACTCTGCTGGACTGGGTTCTCTCCTCTCGCCTGGACCTGCCAGCAAGGGACAGAATGGTGCTCTGTGTGAGGAACTTCTCCCTCCTCCTTATGGAAGAATGCTGACAGGCTAATCTGTCTGTGGGTGAGTGTACCTCCATAAATTATGGGGCAGTTTTCCTCCAAGTCTGATCCCACCCTTGAACCTCTTTATCCCTCTTTGGACCCCTCAAACAACCCTTTTCAGAGTCCTTCTGTGCAGCCTGAGGCCCTGCCACCTTACAATAGGGAGGGGCTCAGCACCCAGTACACCACCAGCCTTTACCCAGTGAATGTCAATCCCCAGCCTTTACCCAGTGAATGTCAACCCCCATGGTAATTGGCTGGTGGCTTGGTATCCTTAGGATCCCCAAGAGATTAAAGAACTCAAGAAGGCAGTAGCTGAGGACAGCCCCAATTTCCCCTGGGCTGAGACTATCCTTGAGGGCCTGGCACATCACATGTGTGTCACCCAAGACTGGAAGGATTTGGCTAAGGCAATCCTCTCCAGGCCGGCCTACCTTGAATGGACCACCTACTTTCATGAGGAGTGTCGAGTCCTGAGGGAGCAGAACCAAAGTGCTCAGCCCCCAGTCCCCATCCCTGCTGGCATGCTTGCTAAGCACAGCTGATCTGTACTCTACAGGCACCCAGCAGGGAGTCATCTCCCCACCCCTTACCGAGATCAGGTTAGAGCCATTGGCCTTACCACCTGGAGGAAGCTTGACCTACTGGGTCTCCCATCCTGGGAATTAACTAAAAGCCCGCTGAGGATCTTGCCTCCTTTATAGATAGAGTTCAAAAGAGTTTACAGAGAAAATTCCCTGCAGGCGAACTCTAAGACCAGTTCGTTCACTCACTGGTCTGGAATGTAATGAATGCTGATCACAAGCTTGCATGTGCTGGGTTATGCAGCCAGGATATTGACAAATGGATTATTGCCTCCAAAGATGTCAACTCCTCCTCCTTTCAGACTAGGGCCTTGGCTGTTGCTTAAAAGGAGGCCCATAAGGAAGATATGGCCGTTCTTGTTAACACCCTCCAACAAATCCTGGTCAGCCAGGATGGACTTGTTTTGGGTGTGGTAAAGAGGGCCATTTTAAAAGGGAGCGCCCCAATCTGACAAAAGCTACCCTACCAGCAGTCTGCTGTGCACCCCTTGCCCCGGGTGCAAGAAGGGCTTCCACTGGGCCAGGGCCTGTAAGTCTAAGTTCAACCTAAATGGTCAGCCTTTAAACTCTCCCAGGGGCTGACCCTAGCCCCGTTAAATAAAGGGAAGCCTCCAGTTAGTGCTAACTGGACTGTGCCTCTTGTCCCTAGGCTCTGCCCTAAGATGACCCTTGTCATAGGCAGAAAAACTTTCCAGTTCCTCATTGACACTGGCGCAGATCAAATGGAGATTAGTGAGCAGGAAGTAGCAACCACTTTGGACTCATCAGTAGCACATATGTGTATCAGAGGGTGGAGGAAATACAGAATGGGTAGTAGAGGAAGGTGGTTATAAATAAGACCACATAACCAGTTGCAAAAACGAGGATTATAAAGTAATATGAATGCTTCTGTTTTATTTTGTTAAGAACATATTTGTCTTTCTTCCAATTTCTTTAAAAACAATTGGTATTTACATTGAGATACTAAAGGAATGTTCCCAAGGGACATTGCCCCATTGTAAGTTTACAAATGCATTTGCCATTGAAAGAGGAATAGTTATATCATGTTAGGTGTATTCATGACCTTCTTGTTGTTTCATGTGGACATGAGATATTATTTGTGTGAAGTTGACAAGGGGTGGATTGTAGTGGCTATTCCTGATTGTCAACTTGACTATATCTGGAGTGAACTACAATCCAGAATTAGAAGGCTCAACTGTGGTCCAGATCTTGAGGCTGGAAGATACAAGTTTCTGACCTGGATCTTGGCATGGAGATCTTGAGGCATAGTAGCCATGAAAAGCTTAGGCCCAGGCACAGTAGCCCCAGGAGACTGAAGCAAGGAGATCTCTGAGTTCAAGGTCAGTCTGGGGCAAAGCAAGTCCCAGATCCAGGCAGGGTGGTGCACACCTTTAATCTGGGCCACACCTTTTGCTGGAGACCTACATAAGGACATTGGAAGAAGGAAGATTCGTTCCCTCTTTGCCTGCATGCCTTGTGGTACTGAGCAACTGCTAGATCCTTGGACTTTCATTCACAGCTGCTGCTGACCATTGTTGGGGAGTTGGACTACAGACTCTAAGTCATCAACAAATTCCCTTATTATATAGAGACTACCTATAAGTTCTGTGACTCTAGAGAACCATGACTAATACAGAAGTTGGTGCTGGGAGTAGTTCTAGAGGAGCAGAAAACAGAAGTATAAGGATGAATCTTTTAAGAATCTGGAGTTGGTTTAATAATTCACAAGCACCTTCAACTGCTGAAACCTCTCCAAATACGCTCTCTCCTGGGAGCTTGAAGAATATTGAAGACCCGTGGTTGAAAATATATTTCAAACTTAAAGAAGTTAATGCCATTGAGCTTCTTGATGAATTAGGTGATTGTGTGTATAAAACTTTCTACAAGTTGAGGAAAATTAATGAAAGGATGGTTCTCTTTGGGATCCCCAAGAGGGGGCTCTCATGGATCCCAGCTATCCCCAGCACTTATTATTTGACAATCATTGATAGTAGAGATTGTTTTTTTCCTGTATTCCCCTATGCCCTGAAGATTGTGAAAAGTTTGCCTTTTCTATTCCTTCTGTTAATTTTGGCAGGCTTGATTCTAGATTTGAGTGGACGGTCCTACCCCAAGGCATGGCCAATAACCCCCCCCCCCATGTGTCAATATTATATGCTTAATATCTTTTCATCCTTTTTTAAGTGATTCCAGTATTTTATTTTACATTTATATGGACGATATTATTTTGGGTGCCCCTAGCTTTTCAGACCTTCAGGAGCTTACTGATAAGTGTCTTTCCATCATTGAATATAATAATTTTTGGGTGGCTCCTGAAAAGGTTCAGAGGGTGCCACCATTTAAGATTCTGGGCTCCATCTTGTCCTTGGCTATTGTGTCCCCTGTTAAGCCTCAACTTCAAATTCAAGATTCTTGTACCCTCCCACAGTGACAAAAGATTTTAGGAGAAATCAACTAGATGAGGTCTTGGATCTCCATTGCCACAGAAGATTGTTTGACCTCCTTAAAGGAAGTGACCTCTGCACCCCTAGAGTGCTGACATCTGATCATATCCAGCTATTGAAGAAGATTCAACAAGCCATTGATTTGGCAACCCTTAAACAATATGATCCCGACCTACCTCTTATTTTATATATTTTACCCAGAGAAATGCTGTGTACTGCTACTTGGCCAGGAAGGCGGATCCATCTTTCAGTGGGAGGGGCCCCTCAAGTTTATCCTATGGCTAATCAGCTAGCCTATTGCATTGTTAAGGGAAGAGATCTTTCCATTAGGCTCTTTGGGGCAGAGCTTTCCACCCTTATTACCCCATTTAAAAATACAGATTTCCTTTGGTTACAGAGAAACAATAGCCGGGTTGCTCTGGCCTTAGAGGGCTTTCCCGGTGAAATTAATTGCCACTTTGGACCACATAAGTGCATGAGTTCCTTCTCCAGACTTGAGTGGAGGCCCCCTAGACTTTTTCTTTCTAGCCCCAATCCAAATTATGGCACCTTGGATCCTCCATTGTTGTGTACCCCCCCTTTAGACAGGGTGACCTGCCTACCCCCATAAAATCAGATGCTCATGTTGTTGAGGGATCTGCACAGTTTAAAGAACTGTTTGTGGTATTGGTGGTGCTGGATTCTGTGCTTGAGCCTTTCCATCTGTTTTCTGATGGCCTTTATGTGGTAAATTTGCTGCCCAACTTGACTGAGGCTCATATTAGGCTAGATTCTAATCCTATCACCCCCTTGATGATACAGGCCCACACCTTACTTACACAGACACAAAGCCCTATCTATATCCAACATTTTTGAGGCCACCGAAACTTCCCCAGATTTTTATTCCAGGGGAATTGCTTGGCTGACCAACTAGTTTTTACATTACAGTGTCATACTGTCTCTGAGGCCACACAGTTCCACTCATTGACCCACCTCAACTGGAGGGGCCTTAGACATAAATTCCCACATGTTCTGATTAAAGACCTTAAAAAGATGATAGTGCATACCTGTAAATCTTGCCAGCCATTTCTATAGGTGCCTCCCCTCCAAACAACGGGGAGTAATTCCTGGGGGTTCCACTCTAATAATCTTTGGCAGCTCTATGTTACTCACTATTCCCCATTTGGGAAGCTAAAATATATATGTGTGACTGTTGATACCTTCTCCCATGCGTGCTGGGTGTCGGCCCATGTTGAAGAAAAATCTTAACATGTTATTAGCCATATGCTTCAATGTTTTGCCATTCTCAGACTTCCAGATCAAATTAAAACAGATAATGGCCCGTGTTTTACAAGCAAACCTTTTTCAGAGTTTCTCCACATGTGGAAGATCTCCCACATTATGGGCATCCTTTACAACCCAAGAGGACAAGCAATTGTTGAAAGACAAAATCAAATTTTAAAGTCTCCGTTACAAAAACAAAAGGGGGAGTCTTTAACCCCACATGATCAGCTAAAAAGGGCATTATTCACTTTAAATATTTTAAATTTTTTAAAAGAAAATCCTCAGTTGTCCCCATTTCAAAGACATTGGACCTCCTCCATCTCCTATAGCTGGATACAAGTTAGGTTGGAAGGATCCACTGACAGGAGCCTGGAGAGGACCAGATCTGCTCCTGACAGCTGGAAGGGGATTTGGCTGCATATTTCTACAAAGTAAAAAAGATCAATCTGGATACCAGCCAGAGACATAAAGTATATGCCTCAACAAGGGGAGGCTAACAATTACATTTCCAGGGAGTCCGCCTGCCCTGAGAAACCCCCCTATGCTTCTCCCTCAGGAGACCAAGATGATCAAGAAAACGACCCTACTGCTGACATGGATGCTGCTCCCCTTCTTGATTGAGGGAGAATCTGGTGACACCCGAGGAGTATGAGAGATCCTCAAAAAACATTTGGGAGCCCTCCCTGTGACTGTAAAGGAGGTGTAGAGAGTTCCAGGGCAACACATTGTAGACCGGACTTCATGGCCTATTACCCTATTTCCTCCCCTCCCTCGGCCCCTTCCTTCTTCTCCTTATCTTGACTGTCGGGACATGTGTGCTTAATAAGCTCACTCCGTTTATCCATCAGAGGCTAGAGGCAGTCCGGCTTCATAAAGTTGAGGTCCATTATCAAAGACTTGCCTCTTCCGAGCCAGGCTCTACGTATCCCTCTGCCTATGAGCACTCCTACTCAGTTCTCCACCTGACCAACAATGGGTAAGATCTCAGATGTGCTGAAACAACCTAGGACAGGTCATGAAGCACCCCCTCCCCCTTGAGCCAGAGTGACACATGGTATCCAGAGACCGGTAAGATCCCCATGTGGGGGACAACATAAGACAGGAGCCATGTAACCTGTTAATTACAAAAACAAAAGGGGGAGAAGTTGGGCCCCATTTTGGCCCTGGTTTGGGCCTTGAGGACAAACCCGAGCCTGGCTCGAGTTTCTGTGGCCTTGTGGGAGAGTCTAAGCCTGGCTTGAGTTTTGAGACCTGTTTCAGTCACTTCTGTATCAGAGTGACTCAGCAAGACCTGTTTGACCCTGCCTCTGCCCCACCATTGCTGATGTGAAGCTTTGCCATTGGCCCTGTCAGTTACCCTTTACCCCATTACCCTTCCCTGCCTCCTATGTCATTTCTTCCCATACATAAGTGCCTACCTCCTTGCCTTCTCTATATAAGCAAGAGCCTAGTTTAATAAAGTGAGTTCCTGCTTCAACAAGACTCCTAGCCTGCCGTGTTTCTTTTGGGCCTTTGACACTTACCATCCCACTCACCCCCGGACAGACCAGGCTGGATCTGGTTTTCTCCTCTTGCCTGGACCTGCTGGCAAGGAGCCAACAAGGAAGTAACACAGGAGGAAGAGAGGAGAGGAAGATGGAGGGAGAGAAAGAAGATCCAGATTCCACATGGTTTTAAATAGCCACAGGTAGTTATGAATATCACACAGGGATAGGATAATTGGGATAACTTGTCTAATCTAGGTGGACAGCTTGTATCATTATCAGTTGGCTCTGAAATTATTGTGTGGGCATCTTGTAAATTGAAATTTTATTGATATATAAATCTGATTGATTAATTATAAGCTGTAGAGTTTGCTTTACTGGGTTCCTGGAATTTTGGGACTGCCGATCACAGGGGCTTTATTGCTGGGTGGCTAGGAGACAGGCAAACTGGAGAAGAGAAGGCTGCTGACTGGGGCTAGCTAGAGGCAGCAAGACCTCCAGGCAGAGTAGCTGAGTATAGCATGGGAACTTGCTGTTCTTTTTTAATACTTTAATACCGTAACATATATACATACACATATATATAAAATGGGAAAAGAGCTACATATTTGAAAAAGAGCAAGGAGAAGTATATGGGAGGAAAGATCAAGGAAAAATGATGTAATTATATTCTCAAAAAAAAAAAAAAAAAAAAAAAAAGGAAAATAAGAACTATGTAAAGTAGAAGGCAGAAAATGTAATCTCCAGTTGATGAAATGTTCCTCACAACTATGTAACCTCTGCCAAGATGACTCTATGGAAATTTTCTGTATGACACCCATTGAGGAGACTGAAATAATGACCAGAGTCCAGTGCTCTGTAACAACAGTCCAAGCTGATAGTCTCTTTACATGAGAGTCTAAATCAAAGGACAAACTACATGAACAGTTAGCACGACTACCAACACTAATCATGTACTCCATTCAGAGCTCAACATGACACACTGATGTGTCATGGATGAAAGTACTAATTTCCATACTGAATCAATCATGGAAAAGCATACCAGTCATTGGGATACTTTAGCATAGTAGGATTCTAAAAACAGTATCACCAAGATCCTGATAAAATACATTTATCACAAACTGAGATATCATAGAGTTGTATGCTTATTTTAAGCAAAGTTTTACTCACAAATTATAAATCAAAACCCTCATTTAGTATTTAGAAACATATATAATTATTGGCAACACCACCCTCAAACCATGGAGCCAACTGTGAACATCTGCCCACAAGTCTGTGCTGCTACATGTTTTGGACTAAGAAGAGAATATCAGAGAAAAAAAGAAAATGACATACTTATTTTCATTCCAATTTTGACTTTTGTTTTTGTTGTTTTCTAGCTGGGAAATAAAGGCTCATTATCTATATCTAACTTGATTTTTAAAGTAAACTTCCAATCCATATACTGGTAACTTTCGAGTCAGGGAGTCTGCCATTACTACATTCCCTTTGGCTTTTAAAAAGACACACTAAAAAAAAAAAAAAAAAAAAAAAAAAAGACACTAAGATGCCTCAAAAACAAAAATCAATTCTATTGATTCATGTCACACTGTAGCAGGTTCAACAAGAAAATGTTATTTTTCCAAGTGATTTATGAACAGAATCTGAGGATAAATTTCAAAATCATATACCGGACCATACTGCCAGCCAAGCTCAATTTTATTCATAACCCAGAGCTCGTGGATATTCTCCGCCAGCCTTTCTCTTATCCTTTCCAGGTGAGGAGGCAACACAATCTAGAAAAGAAGGAAGAGAAAGCACTCATCAGAAACAAATGCTGGAAGGTACCGTGCCAACTAGCCTTGCTCAGTGCCCAGAGAAATGCCTCATAGGGCATTAAGATACAACAAAATCATTGGACTCTAAACCAGCTATTTCATCGTGTGTGTGTGTGTGTGTGTGTGTGTGTGTGTGTGTGTGTGTGTGTGTACGCATTTAGGATTGCAAGTAAATTAATGGACAAAGAGAACAGAGTAAAGTACAATAAGGTAGAAAAGACCAATTATTGGATTCTGATTGATTGATTTATTTAGTGATTTACCGGAAGCACTGCTCTCACTGACTATTTGCCAAGCATGACTTCATTTGCTACCTGGAACAGAATGACCTGGAGAAGGAGCTGAAATGATGGATCGTTGCCATTAACAACCCGCTGACTGTCACACAGGCTTCTGTAAAATCTTGTACCTTGCGATTTTACAGTATAAAATGAAAATACAAACTAGACCCAGCCTGGAAGCCTTTCGGGAGCTGTTCTGCCTTCAGCCCATTTCCTCTTCTACTCTCCTTGGTGTCAGGATGCTTATTCCAGAAAAATCCCCAAGAGCACTGGTGGAGACAACTGAGAGGTACGAGTGGATATGGGCCAATATCAAAGTGTGCATCAGTCAGAAAAAGAAATTACCCCAGCACTCTAAGGCAACCCAGCTAGTGTCACAGGCCCAACTGAGGGCAAGTCAGGAGGTTGCAGATAATTCCCTGGCTCCATGATCCTGAGCATCTGACAACCATGACAGGTTTACCATAAAATCTGCTGTGCGCCTTTCAGTGTGTCCCCAACATACACTCAAGGAGGAGGACAGGCCATCCTCTACACTTTCCTATTAGAAGGAGCAAGCAGTTCAGGAGCCCTCGATAAACACCAAGGTGGCATACCAAATGAGGAGAGGATGATGGAAGGAATGGCTGATAAAAACAGAAGTTTCTGACACCTGGTATTAAGTCAACTTTAGATTTCAGAAATGCCTTCCTTGTTCCAAACTAATAAACAGACTGAATGATCTAATCAACATCACCGAAGCTTTTATATCATTATAGAGCAGTATTTAATTCACTTTCAAACTTAGGATATTGCTACATGTATCACACACACACACACACACACACACACACACACACACACACACACACACACACACACTCATCCCCAAGGTCACAGCCCTTAGTCATCTATTTGTGATGTAATGGGTGATAACTTAGGTGAAATATTCCATGCATCCCAACTGGCAAGTGGCTACTGTCCCCAAAGCAAGGTTCGTTTCTGGGCATTTTCAACCTGGAGCCACAACCTCAATCTCAACCCAACATAAAAGTCAGTTAAATATCTTCAACACTGTAATTGTATCTATATGGAAGGAGACTGAATCCTCTGCATCTGCACTGAAAAATCAAACACATCTGTTCCAAAATTAGTGTGTCAATGTGGTATTAGTTCATGTGTGGCACATTATTTCAGCTATTAAATCACATCTTAAAGTCACTTACCTAGTTTGCAAATAAGTCCATCATGTTTCTATACTTAGTTTTTAAAAGTATAATGTGCATTTGTATACTTATTTTTTATTTTTCTTATTTGAATTTCTCTATCGTGTGTGTGTGTGTGTGTGTGTGTGTGTGTGTGTGTGTGTGTGTGTGTGTGTGTGTGCGCGTGTGTGTGTGTGCATTCAGGCATGCATGTGGAGGTCATAGAACAATTTGAAGTAATCAGTTCTTTCCTTCTATGTGGGTACCAGGGACTGAAATCAGGTCATCCTTGATGGCAAGTGCCTTTACCTGGAGAGCCACCTCTCCAGCCCCAACATTAATTGCTATAACAAAACTTTCAAAACTATCCAGGACACAGACTTAAGAAAAACAATTTAACATTGTGATACGTTGGAGCACTACGAAAGCAGCATAGTAGATTGAGACACTACTTTATGGAATTCCAAAACACAGAGTAGAAAACATATGATTGGAGAACAAAGAAGAGTACATTATTTATAAGATCTTTTAGTTGCATGGCTAAAACGTACACTACTGTGAGCTGCAATACAAGCTTGAGAGCCTTTGCAATTTGGTAGCCACCTGTGTCCCTTTTGGTACCTGGCTGGTGTCCACAGGAACAGGTGTGAAGGCAGCTTGGGTCAGGGACACTGTAGGCCCCAGCAGGTCTCGTGTGTACGTCCTCTCTTGCTTATATTCTCGGCTGTGTTCCACCTTTAATTTCTCTTTGGGCAGAACAGCTTCATAGCAAGCTGCATAGCCAGGTGGAGGGAGAAACTTGAATTCTCCATGTCTCCCCCCAAGCAAAAATCGAACCCTGAAAAGGAAGTAAGTTTGCGTCAATGATATCTTTGATATACATGTAAATTTTCTAATTAAAAATATTAGTAACATTTATTAGTACAAAATTAACTTTGTCACAAGCCACATTCTCCCCAAATATGGCTTAAAAGAAAAATGCCCCTCATAGCCTTGTACATCTGAATGCACGGTCCCTAGTCGGTGATACTGTTTGGAGGAGGTTTTGGAACCCTTAGGGGGCGTGGCCTTGGTGGAGGAAATGCATTACTAGAGATGGGCTTTCAGGTTTATTGCCTCACTCCACTTCCTGCTCTGGCTCTGTTTCCTGTATAGAATGAAAATGTGACCATTCTCTTTCTACTTTATGCCATGTCTTGCCTGCCATTTTGAACTCTAACCTTTGGAACTATGAGTCAAGATAACCAAATCATTGCTCTTTGTCACAGTATTTTATCACAACAACAGCAAAGTAACTAATACAATATCATAATAGTCTCTAGGAATCTAAGAGCCTTTCTGAATAAGAGGTGAAACACAAGAGCATCATCATGACCAAAGAGGAAAACTTAGTTCAAGTGTATTCATAAGTCAGTGATGACCCAGCACCTGATGACCTAGAAAGAACAGTTTCATGATGGAAGGTGCATTACCATCTTTCCATGAGTGAGGGACATGTTTTCAGTCACTCCATGTCCCAAGGCACCCAAAGACTAATCAGACACAGTGATGATTGGACCTAACTATCTGTGTGCTTGCAATGATAGGACAGCTGTTAGAAAAAACAGCCACTGTGTCAAATCTGATTTCCTAGAGAAACGGCCTAAAGAAGCCCTAAGTGTCACCTCTGCCAATTTCAACAACAAAAAAGTATTCACTAAGAGTCTATGCGCATTGTATTCAATTACATACAATGTGAGCCTTATTGAAGGAGCTTTGAACCAGTCACCTGACAATAATGATGTATGTGTTCAGTTTACAAGAAACAATTAACATTTTTAACTCCTTACAATCAATTTTTGGTTTTTTGATTTCTATTCTCCAAAAAGGAAGTAGAATAAAATAATGCAAAACCTTTAAATAATCCACAGACTTGGAGGAAAAAAGCATACTTTGTATAAATACACCAGAAATGTTCATATCTTCATGGATAGCTAATGTCTCTGGATTACTTTTCTTCAGTATGCTGCTTTATAACTAGATATATTCCTTCAAAATCATTGTAACTCTAAGAGCAACCAAATCAAAAAAGACAGTTGGTAGGAATAAGAGAATTTCTCCTATTAGAGAGACATACAAATATACTAATTGGTGACAACATGGGAAGCTACTATGACACATCATCATGGAATTAAAGTGGTTTTTGTTTGTTTGTTTTTTGTAGAATTTTATCTGTCCTCCTTTATAAAACAACATGATAAACTTGAGAAATGGGTGTGAAGTTTCAGGTCACTGAAAGCAGGAGAGCCCCAAAGTGTTCCACAGGGCAAGAACATGTGGGCAAGACATGGAGCGCTATGGTGGACATCCTTAGGGAAATAGACATCTCAGGACAAAGGACTAAGGTTAGTGAGGGAAGGGAGAGTCCTCTGTGGAAGTGTGAGAAGTAAGAATGGAAACAGACTAAGCAACAGAGAAATACTAACTTTATTCCCGCAGAGAAGCTGACAACTGGAAAGAACAGGCCATCGATATTGAAGTTCTCAAACATTCCTTGCACAGGTTGTCCATTAATGCGAAACGAGATGCTCGGGGCACTTAGATCTAAACAGCAACTGATGACGTCGTCAGTTCTCAGCAGGTGCTGGTTGGGGGAGCTCACAGTTCGAGCTATACAACCTGTTGAGGGAAAAGATAAGTAAAGTAAGGTTTAACATGAAGAATCATCCTTAGTCATACAGTAAGAGTGATGGACCAAAGCCAAGGGAAGAATCCACTATGAAGGTTAATGTGCACTGTCAACTGGGCATGACTCAGAATCACCAAAGTAACAGGCCTCAGGCATTATCTAGACCTTAAAGATGGGCAGCAGTATCCCCTAGGCTGCAATCTCAAACTATATGAGGAGTAAGTACAAAGAGAGCTGACATCAGCAATGATGCTCTTTGCTTCCTGGCTCTGAACATAGTATCACCAGTTGCTTCCTGCTTCCTGCTTCCTGCTTCCTGTCATCATGCTTTTCCACACCATGATGGACTGTATCACCTGGAACTGTAAGCCAAAATGGATGCTTCCTCACTGAAATTGTTTTTTGATGGGTATCTTGTGTGTGAATTTCCAAAATAAGTATCATGTGATATAAAAGAAAGAGAGAAGGAAGGAAGGAAGGAAGGAAGGAAGGAAGGAAGGAAGGAAGGAAGGAAACAAAGAAACAAAGAAACAAAGAAACAAAGAAACAAAGAAACAAAGAAACAAAGAAAGAAAATTGTCTTTTGGGGGGGATTGGGAAGGCATGGGCTACAGAGCTTGGGTAAAAAATGGGTCTTGTCATTTCTAGAAGTTTCTGTGTGCATATGAATGCTATTTGTTGCAGAAACTATCCCAGAGAAAATAAAATGATGTCAGAGGATATCTACAAAAAGCATCTAACTTCCAATAGCACCTAACTACCTACCATTTGACTTGTATAATCCTTGGCAAATGCCTTATCTTCTGAACCAATCTTCCTTTCTTCCTTCCTTCCTTCCTTCCTTCCTTCCTTCCTTCCTTCCTTCCTTCCTTCCTTCCTTCCTTCCTTCCTTGTTGTTTTTTTTTAGCAGGTTTTTTGCTTTGTTTTGTTTTTCAAGACAGGGTTTTTCTGTGTAGCCCTGTCTTTCCTAGAACTCTCTGTAGATCAGAGTGGTCTTAAACTCAGAGATTCATCTCCCTTTGCCTCCTGAGTTCTAGGATTGAAGGCATGTGCTACCATGCCTGGCATTGATTTATTACAAGCAGAAGACCAAATGCTACCACCTTCTAGGATTAGTATGTTGAAAGAGTAATGATTTAGAATCAGCAGTCTTGGGCACAGTGATGGTTGGTACCTCTTCTCTTACACACCCTTGTAATTTTAAAAATCTAAAATAAAGCCAGGATAGTGAAAGCAGGAACTGTCACTGCCCTTGCAACATATTGCTTATTATGAGAGAACTGAAGGCCAATTTGCTTTTGTTTTATAACAAAACTTATTTTACACATGGTTTGAGTTGGCATCTTCAGTCCAGCAGGATACACTCAGAGACATGAAGTTATTTGACAAATGATGTACTTTTCCCCGGACAACCAATAGTATCAGCTCACTCTTGATGACACCACAAATCCTCAGCTAATTAGTTCCAAGGGGCATCTACTACACATAGCATACTACAAAAAGAGGTTAGCCTAAGCTGACAGGCACACGCGTATTCATAATTAGAGCAAAGATAAAAACAGACTTCATGAATCATGCTTTGCCTTAAATTTTTATTTCATTTCTCATTTACTTATTATGTGTTTATTTATGGATGTTATGGTGGTTTAAATAAGAATGACCTCCATAGGCTAATATATTTTAATGCTTAGTCATCAAGGAATGGCACTATTTAAAAAGGATTAGGCGGTATGGCCTTGTTGGAGGAAATATGTTATTGGGGATGAGCTTTGAGGTTTCAAAAGCCCACACCATGTCCAGTGTCTCTCTCTTTCTTACTGCAGATCAGAATGTAGCTCTCAAGTACTTCTCCAGCACCATGTCTGCCTTCCATGCCTGCTGCTATGTTCCTTGCTATGATAATAAAGGACTAAACCTCTGAATTGTAAGCAGGCCCCCAATTAAATGCTTTCTTTTATAAGAGCTGCCTTGGCCTTAGTGTTTCTTCACAGTAATAGAAAAGAAACTACGAGAGATGCATATGCACACATGCACTGTGATGTGTTTCTGGAGGTTAGAGAACAGCTTGTGCAAGTCTGTTCTGTCGTGTGTCTCACGGGGTCAGGTCTTCCGAACCAACTGAGACATCACTCCATCTCTCTCCCCCATGCTTTTCACACACACACACACACACACACACACACACACACACACACACAAACTTTTATGTCTCACATGTGTTCTTAGAACACCTTTAAAACACCAGTGGTAGACAGCCTCCACTTTGTAAACTGTGGACACTGTTTTGATCTTATCAATCTGCAACTCTACCAGCATCAGAATCATTATTAGGTACATCTTCCAGAACGCCATGAAGATTGTAAGAGCAGCTTTCAAAACAAGAAGAACCAAAAATATGACAGCAAAGAAGCTCTTAGGAAAATGTTGATTCCCTTGTTAATGTCAAGACCCACAGCTAATAAGAATGTTTCTATTTTAGCCATGATACTAAAATTACACATCTACTACAATCCAATATATTGTTCAGTTTGATTGACATTGCTGTGATGAAGCTAATGAAAACTGAAGGGTCATCCATGTCCTTTGCTCTGGAAAGTCTGTAGCTAAGGCAGAGAGTCAGTGAAGAATGTGAGGCCATGGTTTAAAGGACACACAAAGAGTGGGAGGTGCATGGTCCCATCTCCAGGCAGAGGGCCTCTCCTTGCATACTCAACTCCATTGAACTACCCTTGTTTTCTGCTTTAGTATACAGGGAGTAGGACAGCAGGCAGACACACAGCCTAGGTGATGAATCCACACTGATCTTCTTGCTTCACAGCCTCCTCCACAGATTTTTTTTAATTTCAATTCCCTAAAAGTACCCAGAGTTCCCCATTCTTGTCCTCATCTGGGATGCTTCAATAACAATGGTGTACATAGTTGAGTGTCAGAGAATAAATAAAGATGTCACTCAAAACTTGACTTCGAGTCAAATCCCTGATCCTAGGAATACTGGTCTCTAATTATACAATGTTCAGTGGTAAAACATGTGTTCTCCCCTAGAAACTCCCAGTTTGATGCTTTAAAGTCCTACAGCAACTGTTCAAAAGAAGAAAAATACGAGAGCAACTCCAGGGAAGTTGTCTCAATTGGTATGTGATGTAGAACGTATGCAAATTCCACCAATTTTTCATTGGTCCTTGTTGACAGAACCTCAAATTAGTAAAGCATGCCATAAGCTCCTAAGTGGAATAAACAGTGCTCTTCACTACAACCATAATGATGACTCATTTCTTGACACTTTAAAAGATGGACAAGGGGCCAAGGAAATGGCTCAGTGTTGACAAAGGCTTGTCACATATTCATGAGGACACAAGTTCAGATCCCCAGAACCCATGTAAATGACAGACACAGTAGCATGCATGACTGTCATACCAGCACCCTACGATGAGACATGAAAATCTTTGGAGGCTGTGGGTCTTCAAACAGTAGTAATGAGGTCTTGTCTCAAATTGGGTGGAAGACAAAGACTGACATCAGAGGTAGTCCTTTGGCCTCTACACACACACACACACACACACACACACAAAACAAACAAACAACCCTCACACCAAGTTAAAAAACAAGTTCTCCTGACTACAGACAGAGCTTCAGGATAATTTTCTCCAGGCATCCTGTGACCTGTCATCTTTCCTGTGGCACCCACAACAGACATCATGCTCTGTCCTTGTTTTCCCATGTAGTGCTTTGTCATAAGGGCATAAAGCACAGGGCTCAGTTACAACAGCACGGAGCTCTTCTAATATGTCAAAAGGAAAAGTCTCAAGGCGAATACAAGGTCAGAAGTAGTGAAATGCCCTATAAAGCAGTTCAAGGATAGATCTGAGCAACACTTTCCCCCAACCACTGCCTAGAAGAGAACACCTTAACATGGCTCATTCGTCCAGCAGAGGGCCCATTTCCCATGAAGCAATTCTCAGAAGTGAGGGTGATGGAGTTCAGAGCATTATAGATCAAACATACCATAAAACAGAACTTAGCCCTATGCTTGGCTGAGCACATTTTTCCTGACCTTGGGATAACATATTATTACTTTGGGATCAAGGAAGACATTACAGCTCCGATCTGATTGGTTCATATACCTGGAAGAAGACAATATAAGCTTTCTGGGACCTCTAGCCGCAAACTCCAAGAATTAGGTGAGGTATCCAAAGCATGACATTTGAACTGGATGGAAGAGGGCCAATAACTCTTACCATGCAGATGTAACTCTCCAGAGTGCTTTGAGTTCATTTATCTCGTTACTATCAACTCTTGGATTTAATTCACTTAAATTTTAAACCCTCTTCCCAGAATTTGCTAGGCCTCTACGCTGTTAAATGAGCATCACTCACAACCAAGAGACAAAGTTCACAACTTAAGGTAACTTTCTCTGTCTCCTACACACTTAGTGTAAGATATGTCAAGGTCACCCCAGAACTGTCTCATAAATGCAACTTCCTGAACTGAGCATGCCTGAAACATCCAGGTGAACCCTAGCATCTGAAAGCAATAATATTATGCAAAAATAATACCATTTACTATGCAAGAACTAAACTTTGACATAAGCTGAATTATACCTATTTGTGATCTGGAGAGAGAGCAGCTTTTTAGCATATACATTTGCAATAGGTATTCAAATGAGTACTGAGACCCGGCAGGCAGCTTCTTGGGTATTCATTTAGTTTGAAGTTTTCCACATGCATCAAGCGTGTCATACACGGACTAATGCCGTGAAGCGTCCATCTGACTGGCTCTGCTTTCCAGTGACTCCCAGGGATCTAAACTAGTTATTGTATTATATGACTGTTTTATGATGAACATTGAGTCTTTGTACATACCAGTTAAAGTAACTCAGAAACACATGAGATTCTTGTAGGTCTTTCACTAGAATGCCATTTTTAAACACATATTCATGAGCTTTACAACCCCTTAGAAATGTACTATTAATACAAATATTTTCTTTTTCTGTAGTAAAATATATCTGCTTTTTGTTAAACGCTTGGACTCATCCTCTCAGCGTTGAAGTTCTGACCAACAAACGTTCCCAGCTTGCAGACATGTGCAACGGAGTCATAAGACTACTATTTGGAAATTGTTTAAGGAAAAGGGATAGTGCCTACCTGACCAGAGGTGAAGGCCATCAAACCCATAGGAGAAGAGGTCATCACCAACACCATTGCCACCCCACTCTTCACCTCCGCCTGGGTATGGGGAATACCCTTCAGTGGAAGCCCAGCCCACTCGCAGGTGAGTGGCTTCTGCTGTCACAAAGGGTTCCGTGTGGTCCACCATGAGCTCGTAGTACCACTTCTTATACTGTGCTGATCCTTCGCTGACACCCAGGAAAATATTAGGCCTCATGCTTTTAGACAGAAAACGACAAAGAAAAATTCCATTGGTTTCATTACTCTTTATTTTAAATATTATTCCTAATTCTCTGTGATGTACATCTCTGATGTCCGATGTTGTCAATGTGGTTGGATCTAGAATCATTTAGGATCCAACTTATGGACATGTCTTGGATTGTGTTTCTAGATTTAGTTCACTGAGGTGGGCACTGCTATCCCAAGTGTCTGGGTCATGAGCTAAATAAACATGAGAAAGCAAGCTAAGTGCCAGCATTCATCTCTCTGCTTCCTGAATGCAGATACAGAGAGCTCATCCATCTCATGTACCTGTTGCCATGCCTTCTCCCACCTGTACCTGCAAACTGCCAGCCAGAATAAATACTCTCTTCCCAAGCTGTTTTAGTCACGTATGACAACAAGTATGTAACTCCAGCTCAGGGAACCTGATGCCTTCCTCTGTCCTCTAAGCATGCATGTGGTACACACACATACCATACACCCAAACTCATAAACTGGAAATAACTAAATCTTTTGGACACTGCTGCACACCTAGAGGCTGGGCATCTAGGTCTCCCACCACCTCTGTTGATAGAAGAATGAAGTAGCCAGAAGCTTCAGGAAGCCCTAGTTACTCTACCACACAGAAACATTTGGTTGTTTTTTCTAGCTCACTGATTTCTTTATCTAGACAGATAATAGCCCAGCATGGTTCTCACTAGCTCAGCTTCTGCAGACAGACCCAAGAGCTGCCTAAGCCTCACCCTCAACATCTACAAAAGTTAGACAAGAGCAGTACCAAAAAGAGCTCACAAAATATAGACAGCACAAGCCAGAGGCAAATCACAGCACTAAGTAGCTTGTGGGTAACATTCATAACTATCAGATTCCCTAAAAGGCAGATCTGGTGGAATATGCCATTTCATTAGCTATTTAGTTTGAGATGTCTTAGGCTTGGAGCACTGCTGTTTTTATCACCTGTAGTAGGCTCACTCATGGACTACTGAAGAACAAACAGTGCAGCTACAGCCTGCTTCTCAAGGCGCCAGTGGCAATCCGTCTACATATGAAAGTGAACAGAAACTCTCACACACACGTTTTCAGTAAGTCCACATTTTGCTGGGCTCAGCTATTATTTTATTAACCCATTGGTAGAAACAATACTTGCTTAGTGAGGGAAACACATGCAAGTTCTTAGGAAACCAAACAGACCTTCTGCTGCCTTCCTAGGAAGAGAGTTCCTTGGCTGTGGTGTGAAGAGATAACAATGTCTGTGGGAACTCACTTACCTGCTGACATGATTCACAAGACGGGTCTGCAGTAAGAGATCTCGGCCTGGCAGGAGATTATCACAGATGAGGTGCTGATTAGAACGGACAGCAACCCCATGGCATACACAGAGAGAACACAGCACATCCAGGACCTGGGGAGAGACAGCACTTCCAGCTGACTGTGACTCAAGCATCAGGAGGCTTCCCACAAAGCAAACACAACCCCAACTATGATTAATTTTTATTTACCCATCTCTGTCTCTGCCTCTCTCTGTCTCTGTCTCTCTTTCTCTCTCTCTCTCTCTCTCTCTCTCTCTCTCTCTCTCTCTCTCTCTCTCTCTCTCTGTGTGTAAGAGAGAGAGAGAGAGAGAGAGAGGTGCATGTGTATGTGTGGTGTGCATGCATGTATGTATGCATGTTCAAATATGTGTTTGTACATGCATGTGTGCATGTGCATGTAAAAGACAGGTTGATGTTCTGAATCATTCTCTCCACCTTACATGCTGAGGCAGGGTCTCTCACTTGGACCCAGCGCTTACCAATTTGACTACTATAGCTATGCAGCTTGCTCTGGAGGTGGGGGGGAGGGGTTCCTGTCTCTGCTACTGAAGCCCTGGGGTTACTGGAGGAAGCTGTACACATTCCCAGCATTCCTACAGAAGAGGGAGGTCTGAACCCCGGTTCTCACGCTTTCAGGAGCACTTTATCTCGCCTGTCCTTGGTCATTTTAACATGACAGTGGGTATCTCAATGACTCCCTAGCTTTCTTTCACATACAAGGCAAGAACTGGGTGTGCTCCCACAGCTGAGATGACCACACACTGGACAGTCTTACTCCATGGAAACTAAGGATGGAGAATACTCATGACAATTTCAACACATCTTGAAGTCATGTTACGTTAACATATCTCTTAATTTACTAATTATTTTTAACTGATACATGAAGACAAAAGTCACACTGATGTGTGGGCTACCAGGTACTGATATGATGCATTTATACGTAGTATCATGTTCAAATCATGATAAATGAATCAATCTCCTCATACATTTATCATTTATTTTATTAGTATCATTTCATTTTCTAATTATAAAGTAGGAAATTAGTAAAATGCTCAAAGTACCTGTTAAATAACAAAAAAGATAATATTTTTGTTTTCCCTTATTTTAAATCATTATATAACATGTTAGATATTTTGTGCTCTCAGTATTTTATTCCTTTTTGGCTTGTTAGACATTTATCCAATTTTTTCCCTGGTTTATATTTATTATGGCAAAGGCATTTAAAATCTTCCCTTCTAGCCCTTTGCAATATAGAGTCCAGTCTTCACCATTTAATGATTCTAGAGTTCACTCATGGAATCAGACAGCTAACTTACCTTGTGGTTTCTCCCATGCTTGTCTAAAAGCGAGATAATGGACTTGATGTGTCCTTCTTTGATGATATTCAGAGCTTCCGGGCTCTCCACTAACACACAGTGGAGGACCTCCAGGATACCTACAGAGGAGAAAAAGCAGAAAGAAGGTTGACATTTAGCAACCAGTCACTTTTTATTTTCACTCAACCACACTCTCTCTGCCTGACATGTCATTACTTAGTGCTCAATCTGTTTGCCATGGGGCACTGTGGGAAGCAATAGGTGCCATTTCCAAGAACAGACAGATATCTAAAGATGACAAATCCCAGTGAAGGGAGGTGTGGAACTTAGCTGAAGAAGGTGATTGTATCTTGGGAGTAAAATAGAGAGTGGTCTGGCTGGCTTGGGGAACTCAGCAAATGTATCCCCTCCAGATAGTCACAGAGAGGAGGGGGGCAGAACAGCAGAACAGGCCTGAGTGGCAGGCACACAGGGTGGGCCAGTATTCAAAACAAGCATGGATAGACAGTAGCGTAGGGCAGACTCTGAGGTCTTCTGGCATTTAAAACAGACCCTGCGCCAGCAAGAGGGATCGATGGGACTGCGGCCAAGCCTGACGAAGCTGGGCCCCACCCCAAATAAAGTTTTCATTTAAAAATGAAATAAATAAACTAGTATAGAAATGAAAAATATGAACTATAACCATCACAAAAAGTAGAATATACCTTTTTCTGTTTTTATAAAAGAGCAAAGACAAAATGGATTTCATTTTGAGACTGTTTAGTGTATACTTGAAAAGGTATACACTAAACCATATTCTTTTTCTTTTTCTATCGCCCTGTCATTGGGTCAGCAAAATGGCTCACGCTGATATAAAGGTGCTTGCTGCCAACCCAGATAACCTGAGTATGTATCTCCAGGATATACATGGTAGAAACCTCAAGTTGTCCCCTCTGACCTCTACAAGTGCACTGTGGCATGCTTGACCTCACACATACACACTTATGTGCACACATAAACACAATCAAGTGTAATTTCAATAATAATAAAGACATAAACAAATTAGCCATCCATTGTTGCTCATCTCTGCCAATAATTGGTGCCAATTGTGTGGAACCACGCCAAGCAGAGCTCTCTCTCTCTCTCTCTCTCTCTCTCTCTCTCTCTCTCTCTCTCTCAGAATGGCACAGAATTGGGAAGAAACTTCTAAAATCCCATAGAAAAGTTCTTCTGTCTCAAGTGGAATTCACTTTCTTAGAACAGATGCTTATGATGTCAGGTTCACAAAAGGATGTAGAAGTCATTCCCTCAGATTCTCAGGAGCTACACTTGACCCAAAACCCTTGTCCTCTGCAGGTGAGGGCAATGGATGGTAGCTTCTCTTCTGTGAGTTAATGTGTTAAAATAGTCATGAATATTCAACTTATATAGTACCTCAAACTCTGGGGCTAATTTAGCAGTTGTCTGACAAACTGATGATAATGAAAGAAAACAGAGATTCAGGAAGCCAAGAGGTGAGATAGAGATGCTGACATTTTACCAAAGCTGCCCACGGCTGTCACCAATATCTAAACTGCAGCAATAAAACAAACGCGTCATCCTGCGCCTGTATAGAATATGATACCCTGATGGGGAATCACTGTTAGGAGATTTCCCACACTATCCTACTGGCTTTTTTCTCTCCATTATTTATTACTGCAGAGCACATGAGTGCCTACTTTTATTAACATAGTTTTATTGTGCTGTCTTAATGAATTCATTCACTGACTGTGGCTGCTCCCTACTACAAATCAGAACTGAGGGGCTGTACTCAAGGCCTGGGAGTACACTGGCTCTAAAATATTTATCCAGATGCTATAAAACCTGAAGGAATTAGGAGGGCTGATTATTTCACAGAGTAGGAAGGCTTTGGGAGAAGGCTTGTCCCTGCCACCCCGGAAAGGATGAGTTGTCAATGATAAGGAGATCCAGACACAAAACTGTCCTGACGCCTCCAGGGTTGAGAACAGTAACACATTTCTGGGACTTGTGATACTCTGAATCAGCAGCCCAGACTGAGGCATTAGCTTTTTATGGGAAGTTGATAACAAAAACAGCAACAAAACAAAATAAAACAAAACACCAAGAAATGGAAAACTCTTAGCAAATAATGGCTCAGAAAGGCTCACAGCAAAACTGGATGCATCCGCAGAGGCATACGTCCAGGCCTGGATGTGAAGAGCATATACTACAAACCAGAAGAACGGTAATGTGAGAACAAAGCACTGACAGCAAGGTGGAGATAGAGAATCTATTAAGACAGAGACTCCTTAGAAGTGCATGGGTCAGCCATACTTGTGTACACAGTGGCCAATGGTAAGGACGACCATCTTGAACAGAGCGAGAAGTTGAGGGCCGGTAATTGTGGAGTCTGTCCTCTGACCTCCACACACATGCCATGACATGTGCACGCTTGTGCTCACGCACACAAACACATGCACAAACACATGCACTTACACACACCATAGGCATACACAAAGACTAAAATAAGAAATGGTTTGAGTTTCAGTATAAGATAAATCACTAATTTATTTTTTAAATCCTCTGGAAATCAGAAAAGGAAAAAAGAAAGAAACAGCATGGAATTTTCTTTCTTGTTATTAAGAGCTAAGTTGTAAAGCAAATGGAAGTTACCGTAAGTAGGGTTTCTATATCTTATATGGAGGAAGAAAATATTTATATATCACATTAGAACTCAAATTCATAAAGTTTAAAAATTGTGACTGCAAGAGCTGTGGCTTCAAGGCTAATGGATAAAAGACAATATCACATATATTTTGATTTTTTTCAGAATGTTTTTGAGGCCAAAGAGGAAAATAAACTAATTATTTCTCAAGCTCCTGTGATATCGAGGAGGGGGGAAAGTTGGCAAAGGTTAAATTTGAAAATAGAACACAGATTTGCAAAGTCAGGAGAGAGGTGAAAATGGGAGCCAGCACATAATATTCCTATGCATACAGAGAGTAGCAGAACTCACTCTGGGACAGGTGTCTGCAAAACAAATGAGCCAAGGAGACTGAAGTTTGGAACTGGAGGTGAGTGAGTGACTCCTGGGGTAAATGTACTGGGGGAAAACACAAATAGAGACTCGGGCAACGATAGTGTACAGTTCAGCCTGATTAGGCCTCTGACAGCTGCTCCTTCAGTGCAAGGAGTCAGGCATCATGAAGAAGGACAAAGAAACACAGATGCCAAAGGACAGTCAGGAAAATGGAATTGCAGTTCTAGACAGCTCGTGACTGAGCAACCAAATGGCCATATCAGAAATTCTATATTATTCAAACTTTTATTTGGATACATTGATATATCTTTAAAAGATAATAAAGGCTGAAGATGTGGCTCAATAAGGTGGTAGTGTTTGCTTAGCAGGCATGAAGCCCAGGGTTTGATTCCCAGCACTGCTTAAAGTGAGCTGTAATGGCGCACACCTGTTATTCAATCCCAGCACTAGGGAACTTCTGCAGGATCAGAAGTTCAAGGCCATCCTCCACTACACACTGAGTTGAAGGCTTGCTTGGGTCACATGAGCCTCAGTCTCAAAGAACAAAAGCTAATCAAATGCTCAGTGGTAACCTGAATCACAAACACTGACAGATGTTCCTATGCCGTTTGGCTTACTCGATTTTCCTCTTTTAGTTTATTGCTTAGGATACGCAGTGGGCTGGTCTCTGTGAGCTCTTGGATCTGAGCACAATGAGGAAAGAGATGACATTACTGTAGAGCTCACAGTGTTGACATAGGCTCAATCCCCCTCTGCTTTCCCTTGACCTCAAACAAGTGCCTGTAAGTGCTTGGCCTTGCCTTCTCCATCTTGGAACGGAAATCTGATGGTAGGATGGCAAGGATCCTGGAAGACAGCATGTTCAAGATGAACTCCCCTTGCCTGCAAGGCCCACATTTACCTGAAGATCCTTGCATCTACAGTTCTTTCTAATACAAAGGAAAAAGTAAGAATCCTAAAATCTAAAGGTTTGGACTTTTGTATTGAGCATATCAGGAGTCATCAGTCTGAGGAGGACAAAGAACCCTAGCTCTTTAGTTGACTTCAGAACTTTATCACTAGCCTTCTTTTATAAATGTAAAAGGAACAGATTTTACAGCTCTCTGCTGTGAACCAATGTTCCCTGGAAAAAAGCTGTGCCTCCCACTGGCCCTTCTGCAAGGCTGAGTAATTGCCTAGGATGTCAGCAATTGTGGTATGGTTGGAATGGTGCAGGTCCAGAGCTTAATTATGATTTATCTTGTGCTATCTTCAGCATCCTTAATAGCCATTCCTTGCACTTCTGACTTGACATCCCTGTACCTAACAGATAAAACCTCTCATAACATATTAATTTAATAGATCACTTGTGTTAGCATTCTTTCTAGGCTCCATCCCACAGTTATCTGGCAACAGACAGGTATGCCTGACTCAGTATAAAAGGAGCTGTTTGCCCCCTCCTCTCTCTCTCTTACTCTCTTACCTTCTTACTATCTTCCCTCTTCTGTCCCCTCTCTCCTCTCTCTCCAACAAGTTCATGGTTGGCCTTTCTTCCCCCCTTCCTTTCTCTGTCTCTACTCCCTCCTCAACTTCCCTCCCCATGCCCTAAATAAACTCTTTTTCATATTATAACCTCAGGGGGAAGGGATGTCTCACCATGGGCCCTGTCTTAGTCAGGGTTTCTATTCCTGCATAAACATCATTACCAAGAAACACGTTGGGGAGGAAAGAGTTTATTCAGCTTACACTTCCACACTGCTGTTCATCACCAAAGGAAGTCAGGACTGGAACTTAAGCAGGAAACACAAGTTGATACAGAGGCCACAGAGGGATGTTACTGACTGGCTTGCTTCCCGTGGCTTGCTCAGCCTGCTTTCTTATAGAGCCCAAGACTACCAGCCCACAGATGGTACCACTCACAAGGGGCCCTCCCCCCTAGATCACTAATTGAGAAAATGCCTTACCGGTGGATCTGCTGGATTTCATGGAGGCATTTCCTCACCTGACGCTCCTTTCTCTGTGATAACTCCAGCTTGTGTCAAGTTGACACACAAAACCAGCCAGAACAGGGCTGTAGAGGCATCCCCTACCCTACCCCATCACTATACCACACCTGTATCAAATATATCCTGGTTCTTTCTTTCTTTTTATAAAACACAGCACCTTGTTTCCACCAACCCAAAGGCCATGTGTCATCAAATAGCTCTGCAGCCTACAGCTGAGCTTTCCTTGTTCCACTGTCAACTCATCTACTTCATGTTTCCATTGAAGCATTTGGAAAGTGCTCTCTTTGTTCTGGTACTATACAAACTTTGAGAAACTGCTTCTGCATTGGAACATAGACTGGAGTAACCTAAATCTGTGTTCTCAGGCCATGCCCACTCATATGTGGATCTAGAATGGACTCTTTCTTCTTTCAGGATCTCTGTTGCTATTTCAAGACTGTTTAGGAACAGCTCAGAACAGCGGTGACACAGTATAAATAAAAAAATACTCAACCAATACAAAGAAAACACATAACACTGAACTTGCAAGTTCGTTTTGTCTTAACGTAAACAGGAAAAAACAGTGTACGCATCAAGGAGAACACTAGGGACATACCAGAGGATGCTTCCAGCCTCTCCAGTCTGCTGATCAGCCAGTCGAGGGAGCCAGAAAATTGAGCACAGTTTTTACGATTTCCTCTAATTAGAGCCGCTGCAAAAGAAGAACTGGAATTAATGTGATTTTCTAGTAAGGACCAAGGTAAGGTCACCGCAAGAGGTGTGAAGTGTGGGAGAGGACAGAGCCCCTCCCAGTCTCATCTAAACCATGTGCGTCTGCAACCACAAACACACCCACACACATAAAACTGACTTCTGTGGGTTTGTTTGTTTGTTTTCCCCATG
This sequence comes from Uromys caudimaculatus, assembly GCA_028551405.1. Taxonomy (NCBI): domain Eukaryota; kingdom Metazoa; phylum Chordata; class Mammalia; order Rodentia; family Muridae; genus Uromys; species Uromys caudimaculatus. The sequence continues at coordinate 72,010,874 of CM052714.1, forward strand.
TCATGGCTTCTCCGGGAGGGGACTGAAAACTTCTCATTAGAAGGCAAACAATTCCAGAAAGCAGGGGTTCACACTGGGAGGTGATAATGAAGAGCGGCAGAAACAGCTCTCTGGAAGTTTCCCCGCTTGGATTCTAACACACATTGCTTTTAATTAGCCATCAGACTGAACTATTTGATCTCTCCAGAGCCCAATTTTCACACCCATACTCCAAAGGAGTTAAGAACGTATCAGATTTCCTGAGACAAAATAGAAGGACATATACAGCTAGCAGGTACATTCTTACAGGTGTGCTGGGAGGTGTGACTAAAGGAAGCATGGGAAAAAATGGCAGGGCCAACTGCTAATAGAGCCATAAGCCACTATGTACCTCTCATCATTTAGAGATCCCTAGTCATCTAAAAATGGTTTAGAGGAACCTATTTTAACTTTGCCTAGGCTTGTGATATCTCAACTTCTTTAACAGAAGATCCGGCTTCACATAAAACTCTGAAATGACATTTATTTCCACCCAGATTATATACCCCCCCCAAAATTCCAACTTTTCCCATTAAAACTCAGCAGATTCAGTTCTGTAACAGCAAACTAGTATATATATATATATATATATATATATACTATTATATATACTAGTATATAAATACTAGTATATATATACTAGTATTTATACTAGTATATATATACTAGTATTTATATACTAGTATATATATACTAGTATTTATATACTAGTATATATATACTAGTATATATATACTAGTATATAAATATATATATATATTTAAAACAAACAAAAGTTCTATTCTTACACCTGTCAGACTGTTCAGAAACAGTGTAAGTGCTCACAGGTGTGTGTGAGATTTTTGAATAGCATGATACTTAAAGGCAGAAAATATGTATGTGAGGGAAAGTCATTATTAACAGTCTGGTCACACTAGGACGTAGATTGAAGGACTGGAGTTGGAGGCTCTTGCCTGGAACCTACTACTTAAGAACAGGAGGGAAAGCCTATAGTTAGCCTGTATAAGCCACAGTAAAGATGCCCTTCATGTCTCCTTCCAAAGTAGCTAGCAAATAAAGCTGATTCCTGCTCTGGCATAAAAAGAGAGAAATACACAAAAGGACAGGAAGAGTTTTCTCCCTTTGCCTAAAAGGGAGCCTCAGGAGCCTCAGGAACAAGATAAAGGAAGTGCACACAGTGATGGGGTCTGAGGACAGTGCGTGCACCGAGCTTGCCGGCCTCGGTCTGATCCTCAAGACCCAGAGATGGCAGAAGAAATGGCAAGTCTCGCAAGCTGCCCTCTGACATGGACCTCGGCATGCTTGTGCCTCTCCCATCCACAACACACAATGCACACAAATAAAATGTAAAAAAGAAAAAATCAATAAAGTTAAGTTTTAATGGCATCCATATTCATCGTACTAGTCTTCATCTGATGACCATTCTTGTCTCCAAGTACAGTGTAACGTGAGCAGAACACTACAATATAGAACACAAGACAAAACTCTTTTCCAATGCTAGAAAACCACAATTCCAACAGCATGCTTTAACTGCTGCATCACTGGCCCTGATGTCTAAGGCTTCATCTTCCCCAAATGGCATTTTCCCTCCGTTGTTAAAGAATTGCTGACATCAGAGTATTGGGTCATGCGTGGCCCTGTGAATGCAAGATAAATAAACTATAACAGTACACAGTGTTGTGCATGTTTTCCTGTGCTGGATGTTAAGTTCTTTTAAATCTAATACTCTGCCTTATTAAACCTCTTCACAATGCAGAAAGTTTACAAGACATTTCTCAGCTACACAAATGAATAACTGGTTGTCAGTGTACACAATTAGAATATCCAGTGCTTAAATAAATACAATTCATCTTGTATACAATAAAAAACAGTCCAACTAAGCTCTTAAGAAGCAAATGCAAGTTCATGGAACTAATTTTTATCAATGCTGAACAATTAAAACTCTTTAAACTTTTATCTAGTCAGAATGTGAAAGTGAACATTATTAGTTTTCTGTGTCTGTGTCATCTTGTGTCTTGTGTCTGTGTCTGTGGGAGGTCAGGCTATGTCACCTTGAAGGTACCGGCACTTGTTGCTAGCTTCTAATTCACCATAATTCTCCCTCCTCAGCCTTCCGGGTGCTGGGTTTATAAGCAGATATCACCATACTCAGCATCATTATTGAAAACTATTTTTAAACATTATTATGTGTTGGTGAGATGGTTCAGTGGGTAGAGACATTTCTTATTGGGCTGGATGAGTCAATCCAGGGACTCACACAGCAGAAGGAGAGGTCAGAGCTTCCCTCTGATTTCCATATGTGCACTGTGGCACTTGAGCCCACATGGGTATACACACATAGTAAATACATGTAATAACAAAATTCTTATTAATCAATTTGGTGGCTTGAATAAAAACATCCCTATCATATCATGTATGTGAATGCTCATGCTCCAGTTGGTGGTGGAATTAGAGGAGGTTTGGGAGAGGTGACCTTGTTGGAGGAAGTATGTCACTAGAGGTGGGCTTTGAGAGTTTAAAGACTCATTGCTTTTACTTGGTATCTCAGGTTCATGTTTGTAGTTCAAGACGGGCATTCTCATCATTCTGCTCCAGCAGCCACACCTGAAATTTCCTGCCATGCCTCCCTGCTGTGATGAAGGCTTATTGACCCTCTGGAACCATGGACCAAATAGACTCTTTCTTCTATAAGTTATCCTGGTCATGACATTGTATCCCAGCAACAGAGAATTAATGTATACAAGTTCTCAGTTATTCTTTTCTTAGCTCATGTGAGTCCCAATTTAAAATAGTCAAATTGACTGAAATCTTTTTGACTTAAAGAAAAAGTAATGTGAATTTCATAGAAGCAGTGCTTTGGGTTTTGAACTCTGTTTCCGGGCTACGGCTATACCATTCAGTGTTCTCTTGTGGTGTTGGGTAATTAGCTCCAGTCTACCAAGTCATCATGAGGGCCAGTGGCTAATGCTCAACAGTATATTATATTAACAGTATTTTGGGGACACAAGTCTTTAATACATTACATGAGCCATCCTTCCTTTTAAATAGGCTTCACACTTGATGGTTGTATCCATTTGTGGGGTAACATCAGTCTGGCTCTGAGCACTTTAAGAAAGGCTGTGCTAAATAATAACGTCTGAGAGGTTAAATGTATTAGACCCATTTTCAACATACTGTATTTTCAACTGCTTATAAAGATGTGACTACCATTCATTGAAGAGCTTTGTGACAGTATTGTGACATCCTGTCTTCATACTCGCATGTCTCTAAGCTTTGACTGAGACTTTCCCAAAAGAATGACAGGCTCAGAGAATTACCAGTGGATTGACAATTCACTGTCAGGACAGGAAACTCTTATTCTTCTGCTCCATTCAGCCAGCACTGAGGACATGATGCGTCCCATATGCTGCACCAAGAAGATGTTGGGAAGCAGCCCAGAGTCAGAAGACATCTCACTAGCCTCTCACACTCACAGTCTGCAAATGTACAGCCAACAGGCTCTCCACAGCATAGGCAGAGGGGCCCAGAGGAGCAGACTCTGAAAGGTTTATGAATGTTTAGATACTACAAAGACACTTTAAGAGCCACTAAAAACTAGAGTTGAAGAATTTAAGAGACTCTTGGAGAAATTCAGACACTGTCACTGAGGATGGGGACCTTGGCAACTACAGCTGGGTGATTCCTGCCTGAAAGATGATGGAGTGAAATAAGTACCCATGGAAGCAAAGATGTGGTATCCCGAGAACATCAGGTTCTCTCTCTGAATCATGAGGAGGAAGTGGCCCTGTGTTTACTCAGTGGGGACATTGAAGCGGCAGAATGACTTTAAGAAAAAGAGGCTGGGCTTGTGTCATTAAGAGTCACCCAGATGAAGGTAGTTGCTGCCTTCACAGGAACTGTAAGACAGATGGACTCTGCTGGGAAGTCCCAATATGCCAGCAAGAGAAAATGGTTCTCAGCTACCACCAGGTGCCCAAGGATGTCAGCCTTGGCCTCCTGCACTAAGTAAGAGTACACAGCCTTATAACCAAGTACTGATAGTGTAATCTCCCTCACCATCCACAACAGATCAGGAGCAACCTTCTGGAGAAAAAGTTACATAGAAAGACAACATCCAGGTCATGTTTGGGTTACAAACACAGAGCCAAGCCAATAGCTTCCAGAACCTATGGGCTTGCACCAGGCTCTGTGCCTTCTTGTTCAACTGTCCAGCCTTCTGAAAGTGTCAAGAGTTAGTGGCCTCATTCCAGGGTGATGGCTCAGCAGGTAAAGGTGCTTGCTGCCAGGCCAGACACCTAAGTTTGACCTGAGACCATCTTCTACAAGTTGTCCTCTGACTTCCACTTGTAAGCTGTAACATGCATGCAATACATGCATAAACAGATAAATAATAAGTAAAAACTTAAAAGAGTAGAGCCCTACACATGTTCAACCACATACAAAAAGGCAAAATCTAAATGTTGCAAATAAAACAAAGTCTGTGACAAATTCCTGCTTCACGGAGATGGGACTCTGACAAGAGAAAAACAGAGAAAGCAGCATACCTTGATTTCAAGTGCAATGTCTTTCCAGAACTATGGGGCATGAGACAGGAAACACCTCTGCAGAGCACGGGGTGACTACTGGCACTTGGGAAGGCCAGGCTCCTGGTTTTCATTGCTTGCAGCCTTACCCAGTGTCCTGGCACCCGGGATGATACACTTCCCAGCAATACTAGGAAACGGTCTAGAGGCGCTGAAGTCCCTAGCTGCTGCATCCTCCTGAGACAGTCACTATCCGTCACTGTGACATAGTCAGAGATAATGGTTTGAAAGGAAGTGAGATTAACTTTGTGTCATCCAGTAGTCTGACTCCACTATTTTTATGCCTGTGGCAAAGATAAATGCATAATAGCCAAGGGGCATGGCCCAGGGAAGCTGCTCTCCCCACGGAAGCCAGGAAGCAGAGAGAAAGGAGGAGGAGCTAAAGATAAAGTACACTCCTTCCCCAGGACACAGTCCCATTGGCCCAAAACCAGGAAGCAGAGAGAAAGGAGGAGGATCTAAAGATAAAGTACACCCCTTGCCCAGGACACAGTCTCATTGGCCCACTTTCTACAAGGGCCTCACCTCATAGCTTCTACCTCCTTAAATGATATCCTTGTGGTGGTTAATCTTCTCAGCTTAGCTGGATCTGAAATGAACTACAAGGCGAGCTGCTGGGGACTCCTGTAGGGGTTTCTTTTGATCAGGTTACCAGAAGTAAGAAGAGTCACCCTAAACATAGGCAGCATTTTCCAGTGGTAGCCCAATAACTGGGGATTTCCCTTTCCTGAAATCAGAACCAAGAATCTTCTGACTTCCAACATACACTGAAGACCACAAACTCTCTAGGGATCGTTCAGTCCCAGCTTGGGACTCCCAATTTACCCAGAATCCTGGACGGAGCAGCTACTGGGTTTTTGGAATTTCCAGTGTGAGGCAGCCATTGCTGGATATCTCTACCTGTATTGTTTGAGTCAATCCAATAATTGCCTTTCAAGATACACTCATTCTATTGGGCTTCTTCCCTAAAAGATCTGTTTATAACATTTCACAAATTATGATTCCATTTTAAATCCATTTAGTAGGTCAAAGCCTCCATAGCCCACACAGATCCCAAAAGCCTCATCTACAATGCTGTGCTGGGAACTAAGCCTTCACCTTCCCAACTCTTCAAGGATTCAGAAACTGGTCACTTCTGCTAAACAAGAAAGAGTGGAAGACTGCTGTTTGTTTTATGCTTCAAGTCTTCAAAAAATGCGTATTCATAGCTTACCAAAGGGCCATTTCTCAGACATCTTTAGAAACCCATGCCAGCTTGTCTGCATCCTACAGATTAATTATGTGGACGTCAGAAAAGATGTATTAAAGAGGGCTGCAGCAATGCTCCTCCAACCCCAAATGCAGGATGTCTATGCCTTCCTGATGTCTTCCCAATGGCAGTTCATAAATCCACCTTCATCAATCTCTACCTAAGACCCAGCCTCGAGAAGCTAATGTCAAGCACCAAATTGTTACAGATTATCACTGTGCTGTCCCTGTTTGCTCTCTGTATGACAAGGACCCCAAAGAAGAGTAGCAACAGCAGGAATAAATCTAGGAGAGGAGCCACTGTCAAGCTACTTAGGGTTGGTTTTTATTCTGTGCTTGTTTTATTTTCTCTCTCTCTCTCTCTCTCTCTCTCTCTCTCTCTCTCTCTCTCTCCCCCTCCCTCCCTTCCTCCCTGCCCCTCCCACCCCCCCTGTGTGTGTGTGTGTGTGTGTGTGTGTGTGTGTGTGTGTGTGTGTGTGTGTGTATACTCTGGGCATAGGACCCAGGCCCTTACACAGGCTATACAAGCATGCTACCTATAAGGTATACTCCTGAATCCTGTCTACTTTTTTTGGAAGAAGCAGGGAGGGAGACAGGAATTGAAGTTGATATTTAAAAGAAATATTTTGAGGCCTGAAAATGGGCTACATAGGACTGTGACATAAAATTACAGAACTCTAAGACTGTGGCAGAATGCAAACTCTTCTAAAGTGAAATGTAAACCCACATGGGCTAAGTCTGGAGTCAATTGAAACTCCTAGAAGTCGGCTTTTAAGTTTCTGAAAGTCAAAATGTAATCTATGTTTTCACTTCTGAAATGCTTTCCTGGTCATGAAATCAGTGGTCACTAGAATGACAGTAAGAATGGAGACAAACCAAAGGAACACTGTAAACTTGAAGCTTCTCATAATTCGCAACACCTAAACCTAAAACACCTCCAAACCATTTATTCTACATTGTGTACAACAGGAATCATTTCGCTGATATATAAATGTTCTAGGGTTTTGAAAAATTAAACTGAAACCAATATATTGATTTTCCTTTTCCCACCACATATTTAATTTGAATGTGTTACTACTTTTGTCAATCACAAAAGGTGTGCATGACAACCAACTATGAATAAATGAGTCCCAGAAGTAGAAACAGGAGCCAAAATTCAAAATCCATGTAACACTTTTCCATATATTCTTACATAATGTCTACTGGACATAAGAAATTCCTTCTATACATCTCTAATTTTATGCTGTTTGGATCATTTTAAAAATAAGAGTTCGTGTGTGTGTGTGTGTGTGTGTGTGTGTGTGTGTGTGTGTGTGTTTACAAGGGATTTTCGGCCACTCAATGTGTGTTCTGAAAAACAAACTTGGGTCTTCTGCAAGAACAGTACCCACTGAGACATCTCTCCAAATCTTACAGTTGGAATTGTAATCCATATGTAAGTAAGCCTTCCTGTTCCTTCCCAAATGATGTCATGCCACAGGCTCCCAAACAGAAAGAGAGAAACAATTTGGTCTGCCTCACACAGTTTTCCAAATGATGGATTTATCTCAATTTTCAGTGATTCCACAGAACTATGCTACATAAGTATACCACAAGCTTTGGAGCCAATCCCCTGTTGATAAAAAGATTGCTTTCAATTTTATGCTATTTACAAGTAATTCTGCAATGGATGCTCTTCTCACATTTATACAAATACACCTGCAGAACATGTTTCTTAAAGCAGAGTACTTGAGAGCAAAGGATCATAGGATCTAAAGTTTTGTATGTGGTCAAAGGAGGGTTGGCCGGGCTATTAAAATTCTATCATTTGTGCTCAAATCCAGAACAAATCCAACCATTTCCCTAACGATAAATACAATCAAAATTATTTTCTGTGCCAACCTAGTCAACACATAGGATTCCTACTTATTATTTTAACTTGCATTTATTGCCGTGGTCAAAATCTTTCATTATTTCATTTACTTTTAGGTTAGTTGTCACTCTTATCTGCTGTCTATTTTCCAACTAGCTATTATTTATTAATTTTTGTTTATATAAAACACCATATTTTAAGAGAACTAATTAGGATTTGACTTTCATGGAAACTATGGCATATTTCTTCCAGCTCTGTAGCTTTTTGATTTTGCAATGATATCATTTATCATACAAATTCTTTATTTTATGACAGCGGTTCTCCACCTTCCTAATACCGTGATCTTTTGATGTAGCTCCTCAGGTTGTGGTGGCCACCAATCACAAAGTTATTTTCATTGCTACTTCATTTCTGTAATTCTGCTACTGTTATGAATAATGATGTAAATCTTTTTTTGGAGATAGAAGTTTGCCAAGAGAGTTGGGACTCACAGGTTGAGAACCTCTGTTTCATGTGACCCTACTCATTGGTCTTTGGTTATTCACTTTGGTTAGTTACTTGATGGTTATGTAATGAGATGGTGAAGGCAGTGCAATCAACAGCTGCTCATATCCTCGCTAGCTTTGTGAGTTCCACTGTCTGCTTCCCCCATGCCACGCTAAATTCCTTGAGAACTTTAGACAGGCACTGTACTTTGGCCACCCCTGTCCCTTAATGCTTACATCAGAGCATCTCTCAAAGCAGATATTTAATGAATAGTTAATCAGTTCATGAAGTCTATCCAATGATCTGCATATTGGGGTCAAACACTCACATGTAACCATCTTAATCCTTAGGGATGACATTGAGAGTCATGGGGTTGGAATGAGGTCATGAGAATGGAGAATTTATGAGAGGAATTAGTGTCCTTATGGATCTTAGAGAGATGCTCACCCCTTCTGAAGAACACAGTCAGAACACATCTCTATTAAATTGTCTCCCAACATCTCTCTGTAGACACAGAGTGCACGGATGCCTTGAACTTGGAGTTCTGCCTCCAAAATCACAGGAAACTGTCATTGGTTGTCCATAAGCCATCTATCTTCACACATTTTGTCACAGCAACTTAAATTTCATGAGAGCTGCTATTGGCATGGAGACATACCAGACTCTAAGTCCATGTTCCCCTGAACATGGATGTCTCTGCTGTACAAGGATGCCTCATCCAGAGACCAGGCAAGAAGCTGAGGTGCTGAGGGTGCAGGCGAAAGGGAAAAGGAAACTTTCCTGAGGTGAGGCCCTTAATTAATATATAGTCAGAACAATCTAGAAGAAATGGGCATGGAGGTAGCTTAACAAAGACTCACTCAAGAACAGCAGCAGAAAAGGCAAATGTCAAGAAGCATGAACGCACTGGTGAAAATACACTTTATCTTCTGCTGCTTTGAAAATCCAGTTTATTTCTTAGTTTTATTTATCTGTGTGCATGAGGGGGGCATTCACATGAGTATAGTATCTGTAGAGCCCCAAAAAGGTATGTCAGGCACCTGGAACTGGGGTCACAGGCGACTATGAGCTGCCTAATGTGGGCCCAGGGAACCCAACTATGATCTCCTGCAAGGGAAGTACATGGGCTTGACCAATGAGCCATGTATTTATCCTAAAAATTAAATTTACAAATAAAATAGATCCATGAGCCCAAAACTATTCAATGATTCTCTGTTCTTAGTACCTTTCAGCTATTATACTTGCAGGATGTAAATTTTGGGGAATTCTAATTATGTCAATATTAAATAATAGCTCCAGCAAATCCTTTCTGAATCAAATGAGCTATAAATAATTAAGGAAGCATGTATAGACATTTAAGAATATTCAAACTTTGCAAATATTAATTAGTAATAGACATTCTGGAAGTATAAACCTTGACTAGAGAAAGTATTGGAAAGAGGCGGTGTAGAGCAGCTGCAGAGTGAGTGAGGTTAGGAGTTAGAAAGGAAGAGGAGGTCACGCATGGGATGCCTCGTTCTAGGAAACACAGAGACTGGTGTTAGAGTCAACAAAGATCTAGTGAGGACATGAGGGTAGGCTCTCCAAGGTCTGAGATTCAGATGGGCAAACAGGAGGACCAGACTTAGAGAGAGTAGCCAGAGATGTCACAGTATCTTGACATCCTGGAGGTCTCAAGCTCAGTCACCCTTGGGTATCCTCGGTAAATCAGTACCACACATCCCAACATTCTCAGGGATCCAACCTCCTCACAGAACCCGATGCCCTTTTCACACAACCTGTGCACATCCTCCCACACACATTGCATCATCTCTGGCTTACGTCCATCAAACTAAGTTAACAGTTGTTACCCTGTATTGTTCAGAGAACGACGACAAGAAAAGAAATCCAGCCATGTTTAGTTCAGACACAGTGTTCTCCTTTTATTTTCAGTCCACAGCCACTTAAAAGTGTGGGTGCTCTGCCTGTGAATATGGAGGGCTTGTCTGTATTGTCTGATAAGCAGCTAGGCACAGGATGCTGCAGGTACAGATGTGGGAAGTAGAGTCACTATTCTCAGAGAATTAGAGTAAGAGAATTGAAAACCTCTGGTGCATCAGGAAGGATAAAGAACATTTGTTTCTCCCCTTTCTTGATGTGAGAACCAAACCCCACTACCTTTTAAGAATAATCTGACTATATAATCCTCTACTTGTCATGTCCAGGAGATGTACATGGGGTTTCTTTCTAAGGCATGCTTGAACTATAGGAGAAGATAAAGACAAAAGTAATGCTGTGTTAACAGGGGGAAGGATGTGTACAGAAAATCGCTCAAAGGAAAGAAGTGCTGGGGATTGAAGAGGAGACAAGAAGAAAGTACCATCCTCTGCTAAGCACACGACATCAAAACCAACTCCCAGCTGCCTAAGAACCTGATGGTGGAATCATTATCACCAGTTAGCATACAGCCCTGCCTGGTAACTCATAGAATTGGTGGAATAACACTAGAAGCAGGGTCCTTTACTTCCTCTATTTTCCCAGTCAGGACACGGAGCTTCATCTGTATCCAAGGTCACATCAGAGGAGGCAGAGGCTCGTGTCTGGGAGGAGGAAGAGCTATTTTCTCAGGAGCTGCTGGCTACAGATGAGCCTAGGCTTTCTCAATGAAATGGCCTAATGGAAAAGGAGTAAGAAAGCTACTGTTTTTTAATAAGGTGAATTAATGGCTGTATCTACCCTGCTACCAAAAATCAATGGGAATCTCTACTACATGTTTATTAAATATGTTAATTTAATGTTGATTGACTGTGACTCTGCCCAATGCACAATGTGAAGCAGAAAATAAAAGCACTCTGCTTAAACCCTTGGTTCATTCAACCTTTTAGATGGAAGAAGCACATGAACTAGCACCTGTGCTGGACAGGCAAGCTTCCCACATAAGGGGAAAGAGAGAGAGAAGGAGAGGGAGAGGGAGGGGGAGAGGGAGAGGGAGGGGGAGGGGGAGGGGAAGAGGGAGAGGGAATGATTCTCTGGGTACAGTGAAGACAGTGCTAAATTCCATGTTAGACTGACATTTATATGAGGCTTAAGGCATGGATCCACCACTCTGCCCTTGCCACCTCTGCCATCTCTCTCTACTGGAATAGGTAGCATTTTAAAATCATATCTCTCACCCTGTTCCAATCAGAGAAGCCACAAAACTCATTACAACCAGGAGCTACCTTGTTGTACAAGTCTCAGCATTTAGTAGAGTATACTAAAGCTATCAATCAACTCTAAAATAATAAAATTAAATCCTCCAAATCTGTGTCGTTATAGACAGTACACCTTGAGATATTTGTAGGTTAGGCTAAAATGGGTCTTAGCTGTAAGGGACTTGAAAGATGAGTTCCCCCAAATCACTATCACTCCCAAGGTTCATTTCTCATGGAAAGGTGACCATGTGACCTGCTGAAGGGACATTTGAGACGTAAAGAGGAATCTAACATCATACTGTCTGGATACCTTAGGACACACCTCTGGCCAGGTATCTAGCTTGTCTAACTCAATCCATGTTATACTAAATAAACATGTTACACTATGTGTTAAAAAGACACCAAACTAGGTTAAAAGCACACCAAACTGAAGGCTTTTTCCTCTGTATCTCCTCCCCCTTTAAAAAAAGAAATTAATGGTACTGCCATTAATTCCATATTTGCAAGGAAATATACTCTCTAGATTTTTGGTTCCACAATATCTTTGTCCTGACAATAGCCTCAGTATCTTCAGTCTTGTTCAGAGGAGGAATGTGAAATCCAGTCCCATGAAAGCACCAAACTGCAAGTGCTTAATTTTAATGACATGCCAACATGCTCACCCAAAGAAAACATTAAAAATTCTAGCAGGGACAATTATGAATAGATTGTCTTATGACTCTATAAATTTTAATGAAGTTTGAATATATTTTAAAGGATTTCCAAATATTTTGACTACCCATTTTTCTTCACATTAAAATTCTTTATTCAGAAATTCTTTCCTATTCCATCATAATCCAGTCATTAATTAATATCAATGTATTAATAGATATTGGGTATCTACGCTACACCAGACATTAAACCAAATGACAGAGACACAAAACCCAGAAAGCTAATCGTCCTGCCTTTGAAACCAACCCCAGTTATCACTTAATAGGAATTGTGATGAGTGATATCATATAGATAAGATGTTAACTGTTGCAAAACCAGCTTGCAATAGGGGAAAACCAGACTGACCCAAGTTCTTGGCAAGAGACCGAAAGAAACTACTGAAATAGTTCAGGTCAAGATAAGGAAGACTGAGCTTAGTTATTAGAGCATGAGACTCTTAATCCCAGGGTTGCGGGTTCAAGTCCCACATTCAACTCCAATTTCTGTGATCATGTCAGTCTCCTCTGATGTCTCCCAGCGAAAGCTTTCCTCCTTCTTCCCAGGATTCCTTTCTTTCTCTCAGAAGTCCCACCTTCTGCTTCCTGCCCATCTAATTGGCCACAAGACTTTTATTAAAGCCAATCAATTACTGCCTTAGGTAGGTGAGGAAGGAGAGAGACACAATCTCACACAGGGTACCCCAACAGAAGACCTACATTTGCACAGTGCCAATTGGAATGTGTTATAAACCACCTCAAGTATTACTCAAAATAAAATATATCTAGAAGTTGGCAAATCAGATCATATTAAACACCACAGAAAGATACTATGAGAACCCCTGGCAATCCAGATCTGAAAGAAAATGGAATCTGTAATACTAACCTGAGAACCAAGAAGGAAATAAGTGATATTGGTTATTATAGGAGCCCTGCAAAAGCTACCTCCCCTAACCAAGACACAGATACTTCTGTGGTGGGTGAACTTCCTCACTCAGAAAAGGGATTATGCACAAAGCATTGTTGGCTTTAAGTTAATTCATTAAAAATTAAAAATCTTGACTAAAACGCATGCTGTAAAATTGCTGTAACTCTTACAAGATCTTTTTGAATAGAAACTCAGCCTTGAACCTTACCCAGCAACTCATACAGAGAATTCAGGATGGATTTCCAAGACTCTCCTGCTTCTCGTCCTGCGACGTCTGCAAAGTGGGCTGCACTGCTGTAGACATGCAGGCGGTCAATGCACTCCAGAACCAGGTTGATCATTCCCTGGAAGAGGGGTAAAAATAAAATCACCATCTGAAACGAATTCTGAGTCAAGCATGGGAGTTCACCTGCACAATCGCAGCATTCAGGAGGCAGAGGCAGGAGGATAACTACAAGTTCAAGGATGGTCTGGGTTAGACAATAAGACTCTGTCTCAAAGAAAAGAAATTAATTATGCTCAGGCCAAAAGGGGAAGAAAAGTGGATGGATTGATTTTTTTTTTTTTTTTTTGCGAGAAGTCTAGCTTAACATTATTAGTTCATTGTAAAGAAAACTAAGATCATTTAATGAAAGGATAAGAAGAAAACGTTTGCCCAAGAAATTAAGTATTCTTCAGATAACTTGGGTTTTTGATCTTTGTTTCTATTCTCAAACAGAAGTGAATGAAAGTTGTATAAATATGTTCTTCACACTGACAAGGTTTCACAGTGGTTGGCACGAACAGGTCGTGAGTGGAGTCCTACTTCTAGTGACCATCCTTGTTTTTAATAAGCATTATAATAACTATTAAAGACACGTTGGGGTAAATTTAAAAAACACTGAAAAGGAATTTTAAAGCAAGTAAAAAAATGATTTGTAAGGTTCTGAAAGAGGCAGCCTCCATGTGAAATGGCACCTTCATGGTTACTGCTGGGCTGAGGCTCACAAAAGGAGGCAGGGTCGTGAAAGCCAAATCTATGAAGTACAGAGTAGTCAACTTCATTCACTGGACAGAATTTCGGCAGCCATGGGCCTTAGAACGCTTCTATGTCCATTCTGGACAGTATTATGTAACAAAACGACAAAGGAAAATATTCCATAACCACAGTAGACTGAAAGTATTCAAATTCATATTTTAAATCGTCATAGCCTAATATTTAGGTTGAATTCCCCCAATATAATATGACTGCGTGTAGAGCGATCAGTCCAGTGTTCTAGCGTATATGAAGATAAGAACTCCGTACAGCTAATTCCTCTCGTTCTTGCCAGTGGCTTGTGTTGACATTCCCAGGATTTTTGTGCCTTTATGATCACAGATCATTTTCCTTTTACAAAGAGAAATAGCTGCAAAATTTAGTGTCAGTTTAAAAAGAACCAGAAAAATAGCATTAAAAGTACAACATAGATTTTGAGACTGTTGAAACTTAACAACATTCTCTACATGTTTTCCTTAGATGCTTATTCTTGTGAGAAAGAATAAAAGAGAAAGAGAGTATGGGAGAAAGAAAGAAAGAAAGAAAGAAAGAAAGAAAGAAAGAAAGAAAGAAAGAAAGAAAGAAAGAAAGAAAGAAAGAAAGAAAGAAAGAAAGAAAGAAAGAAAGAGGGAGGGAGAGAGAAGAAAGAATCGTTTTTACTCATTCATATACATGTCTGAGTATGTAATGTGCAGTGAGTTTAGTTCTTTCAGAGGCCACATGGGGGCACCATATCCCTTAGAGATAGAGGTGCAGGCAGTAGGCCTTCTGATGTGGATGCTGGGAACCGAATTCAGCTTCTAGGTGAGAGCAGCACATGCTTTTAACCTCTGAGCCATATCTCCAGCCCAAGTTAATTCTTTCTTTTTTTAAAAAAATCACTCCTATGTTGGGAACACTTAGAATAGAAATCCTGCTGAGCCCCTAGCTGGCTCTAATCATCCACAACACCCCTCACTCAAGGGATTGAAGCCTGACATGCTAATATTGATACCACCTCAGGACATTAGACTGCCGAACTGGTTGTTTGAATCTAGCATAAGGTGTGGTACATGAGTTTTCCAAAGCAGTGGGACATTTGGTAAAATAAACCATACACACAAAGGCATACATGAGACTCCGTGAAACATTGCTCACTTGTGCAGCACACAGAAGCACCACAAGAAAGTAATAATATACAAAAGGAAAGGGTGGGATACTCTGTTCTTGCAGCAACCTAGAGCTCACCTTCCTCCTTAAGAGTCATTTCCCTTGTTGCTTCTATTCCAAGCCCAGAGACCTCTTGTCCTGAGGCTCTTTCAAGGAGTTTCCAGTAGCCTACTATATAGTTTGCAAGTCCTGATAAGATGTGCGTGTGTGTGTGTGCATGTGTATGTGTTCTGTATTTATGGAGCCAATATAAAACAGTTGGATCAAACTGCATTCCTTTGCTCAGCTTATTGGGGCTGTGTTTTTAAACCTATAGCTTCAAATGTATCTAAGAAGCACCTTCAAGCAATATGCTGCAAATTCAAAACCATTAAAGTCAAGTCTAAGACAATCACAAAACATATCATTAAGTAACACGGCAGTACTTCGACTGGAGTCCACTACAGTAATAAAAATGGCCCAGTGAGAGCTGATGGTAAAGTAAGTGTCCCTCGCCCGGGGAATGACATACAAGTAAAAATAATGACCATGTTTCTCCCAAGCCTGTCCCTCTGCTCAGTAACACCCCTGTTACTCTCAGCTGGGATACTTAAGATGTGGAATGGTCAGTTAATTTTCTTCAGTACAAAGTCATTTTCCCAGGGGAGCAACAGAAAAGGAACAGGTGTGATCTCACCTCCTCCTGGAAGAGGTTCTGCCGGTTCTTCAGGGCTCGCAGCCTGTTCTGCTTGTCTTCATGTTCCAAGTGCTCATCTGGGGGGTGGAAGTAGCCGATGAGGTCCTGCAAACTCAGGCTCACAGACTCGATGGGCAAGTCAATGGCAGGCAGCTTTACTTTCTTGCTGAGAGCATCCAGGCCCCTGAATCATAGCAAACACTTCTCTAGGTTAGTGAGCCACAGTTTCCGTTCCGTGTATTTCGACTGGCAGGTGATTTGGCTTTGACACCCTCTCTTGAAGAAGACATAATCACAGAATGTGTAAGTCATCCTTTCTACCAGCCATGATGGCCATATTCACAATAGAAGTGTGTAACACAGCATCTAAGCATCAGTGTGTCCCAGACTGCAGACATACCTCTATAACACACCCTTTTGGGCCAGTGGAGGAACAGTCCAAATGCAAAGCTGACTGATAGAGAGCACTTCAGAGTGCTAGGTTCCTTAGGCTGTAAGGGTACATCTTCCCTGCTTCAGCCCCTGACATTTGCTTGTTTGAGGTTGGTACTTGGTAGAAGACTGTCATAGGTTTCACTATCATCAACATTAGCTGCTGCTCTAATAGTGAGATAGTGGGCAGTTAAAAATGTTTACTAGGTTCTGTGATAGCATCTGAGTCCAGTGCTCTCTCCTGGACTCTGTGAGTACAAACCCCAACATACACACCTAACTTTTAAATTAAAACTAAATCTTTGCAAAAGTTGTACTCATGAACTCAGTGGTGAGATTATTTACATAGGAGATTCTACCACGGATAGAAAAGAGTCTTAAAGAGGCCTGACCTCTCCATGAGGAGCTACTGGTACTTCATGATTGCTGGCGGAAAAAATCATTTTATTCATTGCTGTAGCACTAGTAACTTTTCCATGTTCTCATAAATAAACCTGCACTCTTGCTTAATGGATCACAGAAATAATAAATAAACAACAAAGAACAAAAAGAATAAAAATACATACATATATATATACAAAAATAAATTGTTAGAAATATTTAAATTAATATTTTATTCATATAAATACTGGTAGTGATATTGGAATAGTTGAATTCAGCTTTTCAATCAGAAGAAATAATAAAACTAAAATTATTCTTGGGTATTTCACTGAAATTTCCTGGCACCTATGCCACCTTACAGGTAACAAAGGGAGCCCTGGGAGGTTAAGTCCAGAGTGTATGTAAATTGTTGATATGAGCACAGCCATGTCCAGGACTCCAAGTCTTCAGCCTCATGGGAATGGCAAAGTCTTCCCCAGGCGAGGCTCAGAGGGAAGGCAGAGCTCTCCTCAGGGGAAGTCTGAGTGTGGGCCATTATGGAGGATTGATCATGGTATGCAGAGACTAATAATTGCAGCTTTCCCCTCCTGGATGTTTACAGTCTGAAACTGCCAGCCTGCAAGGACCTCCTATAAAGACTAACTAACCCTCCCCCTGTGCTATAAATCAGCTGCGATTCCAGTTTTCAGTAGCAGATCTCACCTCTACTCTGTGTGTGTGTGTGTGTGTGCGCGCACTGTCTTTCTGTCTCTCTGCCTTTCTGTCTGTCTGTCTGCCTTTCAGTCTGTCTGCCTTTCTGTCTGTCTGTCTTTCTGTCTGTCTGCCTTTCTTTCTGTCTGTCTCTGTCTCTGTCTGTCTTTCTGTCTGTCTGTATTTCTGCCTGTCTGTCTGCCTTTCTGTCTGTCTGCCTTTCTGTCTGTCTGTCTGCCTTTCTGTCTGTCTTTCTGTCTGCCTTTCTTTCTGTCTGTCTCTGTCTCTGTCTGTCTTTCTGTCTGTCTGTCTATCTTTCTTTCTGTCTGTCTGTCTATCCTTTCTTCATTACCTTGATGCCCCAGCCAGTGTTTCAGAACCCGAGCTTCAGGGGTTGTGGTTCCAACTAAATCACTAGTCATTAGTTTTATCCTCTCTATATGGTTTTCAGATTAATATGAGCAATTGGTCTTGTGTAGAATGGTATAAGAATTTAAGTAATTCTAAACAGAAATCCAAATGATAAATGCAATATGAAGCTGGTTCCCACCTCATCTCTAAGACTTACTCAATCTGATGAAATTCAAGTTTTAAATGAGAGAGACAAATGAAATAAGTAGTAGATAAACATAAGGGTGAAATCCGTGTGCATTTTTAATACACCTGTACACATCCATACTTATACATGTGTACAATGGAACAGTCAATGAAGCAGAAAATAAAGACATTAACTTTAGTATGATCTTGGCTTGGGAAGGTCCTTTGAATGTTGGGAAACAAAAAGGAAAGATTGATGAAAGCAGTAACTATAAAAAATAATTTAGAATTATTTTTTCTAAACTAATAAATTGAGAAAGATACTACACAGGAGATTAATGTCTCTAATGTGAAGGGTTAGGTTTTTTCATTAATTAATTAATTTATTTAATTTACAGACCAATATACACTCCCCTCTCCTCCCAATCCCACCTCACAGCTCTTCCCCATCCCCCCCTTTTTCCTGCCCCCCTTCTCAGAGGTAAAGGGTTGTTAATAATCTAGTAATAATGCTAATAAATAATGGTTTAATTAAAAATAATTATGAGACATATCTATTATCATAATTTGCAATTTTTAAAAAATGTTAAATAATAATATGCACATGATTTTAAAGGTTTTATTACACTTAGTCATATACATATATGCATATAAATTTGTATATTATATAGAAAAAATTCTATCAGGTCTGCAAGCTTAAAGAAACAGAGAGGCCTTCTTCCATCCAGGCTATGTTGTATATGACTGCGCTGTTGCCAGAAAACAGCATGGCCATAGGTTGATTAGTTTCATGAGTAAGCAACTGTTTCAATTATTAAATAGAAAAAAATTGCTCATTTCAAGAATCACAGTATTTTGGGGCTCAGGGGTTAAGAATCACATTATTTTTTAATGTTGTTCAGAATTTGTCAAGTATCTAGATGTCATTATCCTTACTATAACTCAGAATTTAAAAAGTCCAGCAAAAAAAATTAAAAAATTATCATGACCCATAGCTGCCTATCATAATTTCACATTCTGTAAGCTGCAGGTTTAATTCTATTCTGTGAGCCTAGCAAAGCATATATTTATAAGGATAGTGTATTTTAGAATGATCTGTTTATAAATCCAGGGGAAAAGTCAAAAATAAAGTATCAAGCAACTGTCACTCTACACATTACCTTATGAACCTATTAAAGAGGAACACTGTGCTCCGGATGACGCGGGCAGTGCGGGACTCCTCATGCTGCGATCTGGATAAGTTCAAGCCGTCATCCATGTGGCCTTCATGGTGCATAATAGCCTGCGTGGGCATGGTGACAGTGTCATCTCTCCAGCAAAGCAGGCTGAAGAAGATACCTCTTGCCCTGTGTGGAGGCACGCCCCTGTAGCCTCAGCCACCCAGAGGGAAGAGACAGGAGCATTGCGGAAATGGCTGGAGTCTAACCTAGGCAACTTAGTGAGAGTTGTTTCAAATTAAAATAAAAGTGAGAGGTAGGGAGATACCTCAGTGTGGAGTGGTTGCCTAGCACTGGAAAGACCTGGGTTTGGTCCCAGATACTCCTTCTTGATAAACAAGCAAACAAACAAACAAGCCAAAAAACTCAAAAATTTGAGCCAGGAGGGAGGGACCTGGAAAGAATTAGAATCTGAGGAGTAAATCTGAGCACAATAAAATACATCCATGTATGAAGGAAAGAGTAAATTATTTTTAAAAATTGAGACACAAAAATAAATAGAATCAACACCAGGCAAAAGATACCATTGTGTTCAGAGTAAATAACAGACAAAGCAGCCATGTAATATACTGATCATATTATTGTCTCAAAGATGGTTCAATAAATACATTGAGTGGAATGAAACAATGGTAAATCAATGCCTCAGATCTGCATTCGATGCTTTAGCCACAGCCTGACCAACTGGAAACCAACAGAGAAGCCGGCACTACGCATTGCATTCCACTGCTATGGATATCACCAGCTGTACTGTGACCGAACACTAAGTACTAACCACGGACTCTGAGGTATCTAAGCTGTGAACACACACACCACATAAACACACACATAAATACACACACACATATAAACATACACGCTTACGTATACACACAAATACACACATACGCACTCACATACACTCCCACGTGCACACACAAAAACACACCCCAGTTAAACACACACATAAATACACCCACTCACACACATTCATACTGCATAAGCACACACACGAATACATCACTCACACACCTACACACACACTGCATAAGCACGCACACAAATACATACACTCACACATATACATGCATAAGCATACACACACATACACTCACACATGCATTCATGCACACATATAAACACAGACACTCACATATACACACAAATACACATATGCACACTCACATACACTCCCACGTGCACACACACACATATACACCCCACTTAAACACACACATAAATACATCCACTCACACACACACACATACACACTACATAAGCACACACATAAATACATACGCTCGCACATATACACACATAAACATACACACACATACACTCACACATGCACACACTCATGTCCGTTAATTTTTATATTTTGAATATTCCATGAAAGCACAGCACTGAGAGATAAGTGTGCATATCTCCAGTGTACAGGTCAGTGGATTTCCCAGAACGATCACACACGTGCACCAACACGTGCGTCACAAAAGCGAATACTAGAATGGTTTCAAATCTCCCCAGGGCTGCTTTTCTGTTCTGACTGTCACTGCTTTTGCCACTCTCCAGATTTTCGATGGTTCCAGTCAATCAGATACAAAATGTCTGTGAGGAACCATGCCCTATGTCCCTTTAGCTTCCTGCATTCAACACTCACAGTGAGGTAACTCAGTACCATGAATCAACTGTGTGAACCAGAAGTTTACAACTGAAACTAAAAGTATTAAATATCTTGCTTTAAGAAGAACCCCTGAAGCAAAAATCAATGAGATACAGATCTGCACTCAAAACAAGATCCTTCTCTGGCTTGCCTTTATTAATAGGAAAAAAAATAAAAAGAAAACCTATGATAATGTATAAAGCCTCCAAGAAGCACACCTCCCGGAGTAGGAAAGTGAAGCTGATGAGGATACAAGATGAACTTAATGAAATAGAAGAAAGACACTGGAAAGGGTGAGCAAATCCAAAACTCAATTCTCTGAGAAGAGAGATAAACAGACCCCTCACAAACTTGGCTGAAAATAAAATAGAAAGTAAAACACAGAATACAGGAACGATTATGATAATACAGTACTGTGTGAATCTCAATGGCCAAACAAACAGCAAAAGGCCTGGCTAACCCAGAGGAGTAATCAACAGAGGTAGCCATGGTGACACATGCCCACAGTCCCAGCAGTTGAGGCAAGAGGACTGCTGGAACCCAGAAATTCAAAGCTTGCCTGTGGAAACAAAACAAGATTCTATCTCAAAAACAATAGTGAGCCCCAACATTCTAAAGGAATTCCATTTCAGCTAAGTATAAATTAATTATTAATTAACTAATACTTAATTTAATTAATAATTAATTAAAGTAATTAATTTTCAGAAAACTTTGGAAGGATAATTTAAGGCTCACAAGTTAAGAGGCCTCACGACTCGACTGGATGGTTGTGTACGTGAATGCTGATACAGTTTCAAAGAGCAGACATCCCAGACCATGGGTTGGCAAACCATGTCCTGTCATCTGTCTTGTAAGTCTGTGGTCTGGGAGAGGTCATTCCTCTGTCATGTGGCTGAAGAGAGACCAATGAAGAGTGATGCTTCAGCACATGTGGAAATTAATAAACATGCAAATTATATGAAATAAAAACTTAACTACTCATAAAGAGAATTTAATTTTACTCATGAATATATGTAATAATCCTGAATAAAATGAGTTAACTAAATCTAGTAGGATTTTACTGGAATAACGGGCTATGGGCAAGCAGGGTTTAATTCTATGGACGTAAAGATTCTTTAGTAATTAGACGTCTGGTACCTTAATTATATGAACAAATTAAAGAAAGCCAAAACATGGCTTGTTTTGTTTTGATCAGCTTTAACTGATAAAACTCAGAAATCATTGCTAGGTTTAAAAAAATACTGCCAAAAAGTAATAAAATGAGACTTGGAAATAATAATCTCAATTGTTTTAAGGATGCAGAAACCTATAACATCTACAAAATAGGAGCGAAAATTCACAGTAAGGAAACCTATAAAATGAATCAAATAAAAATAGTAAGAAAGTTTAGAAAAGTTAGATGAAAAAAATTTTAAAGGAGGATATAATAATAATAATTCTTAATAATAAATAGGTAAAAGGAAATTTAAATCTCAAAAGAACCGAAAGAAATACAGGTGTTTACTTTGGAGGAACATGGCCAGGACAGAGAAAACCAAGTGTGTTCGTGAGAAGCTGTGAACACCTACTGTGATTCAGCTGGTGAGTCCCGCTTCCACACGCAGGCCTCAGCTTCCCTTCCCTGGCTTTCCAAAGGCAGCGCCAGCAATACTCACCTGTGCTCATCATGGCTTCAGAAGCACCTAAGGGCTTACTGAGGCATGCCTTGGAGGTGTCTAGAAAGGCATTGCCAGAGAGGATTAACCTGCAGGAAATTTCTCATTCAAAGCACAATGCCACAATACTGAGTCAATCAAACTGCACATAGAGTGTACATAACATTTAGTAAGCTCTCTATAAATGCTCTCAGAGCACAGAGAACAGGCAGTGGGCAAGCCGGGAAGGCAAGAATTTCTACTGTGATCATTTAAGTTTAAAATGTGAAGGATGGCTAAGCCTCAGGCTGACAAAACGGGAGTCAGCCACTAAAGAAGCAACCTGTCCAAAAGCTCAGCTGAGAAAAGTTGTGATCTTTCTGAGGGATGGCAAGAGGTGTGCTTAAGCAACACACTGGCCCAGTTTCAACTGATGTCTAG
>CM052714.1:72043606-72069038 GCA_028551405.1 Uromys caudimaculatus
GCGTTTTCCTGTAATTCTTTAATGGATTTCTGTGTTTCCTCTTTAAGGGCTTCTAGTTCTTTACCTCTGTTCTCTTATGTTTCTTTAAGGGTGTTAATTTCTTTCCTAAAGTCTTCTATCATCATCATGAGAACTGATTTTAAATCTGAGTCTTGCTTTTCTGGTGTGTTAGGGAATCCAGGGCTTGCTGTGGTGGGAGAGCTGGGTTCTGATGTTGCCAAGTAGCCTTGGTTTCTGTTCTTAGGTTCTTGCCCTTGCCTTTTGCCATCTTGTTAACTCTGATGTTAGCTGATCTTACTCTGTCTGGCTATGGCTTATCCATTCTGCAGACCTCTGTAGCAATACTCCTTGAAGACCAGCTCTCTCTGAGAGGTGTTTGGGTTTGGAGTGCTGTGGCACAGGGTCAGATCTGGGGTGCAGACAGAAACCAGAGGATCTTGTCCCCAGCTGTTCCTTGGTTCCTATGTCCTGATGGTTCTGCAAAGGTCCCTCTTGATCCAGTGAGTTTGAACGGAAGTGGTGGTTTTGCCTATGCTCGAAGGTGTGTCAGCACTCCTGGGATGCCAGCTCTCTCCTGGAGCCCTGTGGCCCAGGCTGAGTTCCCCAGGTCCCGGTGAGCAGTGGTGCTTGTCTTATTCCCACTCATGGCTTTTCCACCCTTCTGGGAGGGTGACTTTCTCCTAGCACTGCTTGTCTACGTAACCCTGGTTGCCCAGGCACAGGTCTCCTACCACAGATAGAAACCGGAAGGTTCCTGTCCCTTACTTTTCCTCCTCGGTCTATATGTCCTGAGGGCCTGGGAGAGCAATTTTCTTGTGGTACTGCTTGGCTGTGGGACCCTAATGGCCCAGGCAGAGATCTCTTGTCACAGATGGGAACCAGAGGGTTCCTATGCCCGCCTACCTCAGTCCCTGTGTTCCACAGGTTCGGGGCAGTTCCTGGTAAGCAGTGGTGCTCGTCTTGGCCCCACTCCCGGCTTTTCCAAGCTCCTGGGAGGGTATCTTTCTCCCAGCGCTATTTGGCTATGAAGCCCTGTGGCCCAAACTGAGGTCCCCAGCCACACCACTTTTCTTTTTAAATATCAGAAACATCTATATCAAAAACCATTTTCTGCTAATCAAAATTATATAAACATAGCATAAAAATTATACCCTGATTTATCCCTCTTCCACAATAACTCTCAAATGTATTCATATTTCTAAGTGTTTCTGTTAGACAACGTTTAATTCTGATTCCAGCTGTACTTCCCATATGGTTACTGATAAACTTCTGAAAATTTACAATCTGCAATTAAAATATTTAAAATAAGTATCACAGAGGAGAGACTGGAGAAATGGCTCAGCAATTAAGACCACTTACTATTCTCATTCAGCACCCAGTTTCCACATTGAATGGTCTACGACCACCTGTAAGTCCAGGAACTCCAATGGGCATCCATGGGCAGAACCCATATATGTACATATACATACATACTCATAAATAAAACTCATTCTTTTAGAAACCTAAAGTGTCATGTGTTCTAAAATGACTGTGTGATCAAAAAAAAAAAAAAAAAAAAAAAGCACTGATAATTTGGTGAAGAAGGAAAAGGAAGATGTAATAACAGGGGAAAAAAGGTAGACAACAAACAAAGTCACTTCACTACTTTTGAATAGCACAGAATGAACATCTCAACATCTCAGTCATCCAGAATACACCAGAGTCTTGGGAGCTAGGAATTGATGTTGGGAAAAAAATACTTAAGTCTCAATACTCAGAGATAGGCTGACTGGGAAGACAACATGATCAGGAGAAGCCCAGGGCTTGTCAGGTGCAAGGTGTAGTTTAGAAATTAGAAAACTCCAAGGGGGAGGATCAGCAGATCAAAGATCTGCAGACTAGGATTTGAGATATTTCTGGAAATGTGCTCAAGCTTTGGGCTGTTTCTCTGGTCAGCCAAGTACTTAGAGTCTGGCAACTCCCTGATTCAGAGTTACTCTATTTCTGTCTATTTACATTAGGAGTAAGAACACAGTTGAAATATAGATGAAGAACATATATGTAGTGCAATCTCACACATAGAAAAAAAGCCTAAAATAATCTGGGGTAGAGTCTAGACTAAATGCTAGAGGTACTTTCTAGAAGACACTCCAAAGCCACAATTCTAGGAGACAGATAAGCAGCAGGAAGGTGTGGTCCACACTCTTTTTCCCAGAGACACCAGGTTCTACAAACTGTCAAATGAAGGATATGCTTCCTCTCACTGAAGTACTGCAAATGTTATAAAAATGTCTTTAAAATGATGACTTGGGGCAGGAGAGTTGGCTCAGCCTGTAAGGGCATTTGCAGCACACACCTGGTGACTTGAGTCTAATCCCAGGAACCCATGTAAAGGTGGAAAAGGCTGAGAGAGGGAACAGATTTAGCAGGGTTGTCCTATGTCGTCTATAGGCATGGACCACTCCCAATAACAATAAGTTAAATGTACACCTAACAAAACAATGTTATAGCCAAAAGGGGAACATTCATAAACTAGTTTAAAAGATGTAGTGATTTTTATCAAAGTCTCTGTAGTTTCTAAGATCAAAATCCCCTAAAATGTTCCTGTCCTTTGATCAAAACAGTTCAACTTCCAAAAAAGGAAGGAGTCATCAATATTTAAAGACTTTAAATGTGAAATAACCCAAAATTTCAAATGCAAAGCAGTTGCTAAATACATCACCATCAGTCTAAAATACAGAATGTTGAATTGCCCAAATTTCATTATAAAAGAAAAGTTGTAGAATAAGACACTTTATTAAATAATTATTAAGCCCAACAGAGTATATAATTAAGGTTGTTTACTGTTAACATTTCTTAAAAGTTGTAATAAATACAAGGAGTTATTTTTGAATGATAATTTTGAAGGCAAATTATCCTAATTACACCTGTCTCAATTCTCTTCCTGTTGTCTCATTTGGTGTACATGTGCATGGGTGGGGGGGGGTGTGCAAGGGCATCAGAGGATAATCTGCAAGCACTGTTCCTTTTCTTTCAGCATTTGGATCCAGAGGACCACACTCAGGCCATCATGCTCAGAAGCACAGCTTTACCTATTGAGCCATCTTGTTGGTCTCTTTTTTAAATGTACTTTGACAGCTATGTATGAGCTATGTATCAAATGGGTGATTTTAAGCAGAAATAATATAGGCAATTGTCTGCACCCCTTGGAAAAGCCTGTTACCCAATCTTCCAGCGATATTTAATTTTATTATAATTTTTAAAATTAAGTATCTCGCTGAATTCCAGCTCTCCTGTTTGTCATCCTCTCCTCATGTACAGTCGCCACTGAGAATTCCCTATAAAGAGCCTGTGCATGACAACAGGTTCGCAGCAGTCTGCAGGGCTGAGTGGTGCTGTAGACATGGATTTTAATGAGTTTCAGAGAAAAGGCTCATCACCGCCATGTTCAGACAATGGCCTTGCCGACTTCGGTGGAGGTGGCATTATTTGACTGTCGCTTCCAGAATGAGAGTTGCTGAATAGAAACCTTGGCAGAGGACTTAGGCAGTAAAAAGAATTGAACTACAATATCAACTCCAACACTGACAGAATGTTAGCAGGGATTCAGAGGGAAAACATATCAAAACTACAACTGTTGGCAAGATGCACCAAGAGCTTGCAAAGATAGTCTCAGCTGATAAGGCCCAAAGCTGGCAATGTCGTGTGTCTGTCTGCTTATATCCTTCTCCACAATCTTTCACTGAGGCAGAGCCTCTTGCCTGAACCCAAAGCTCACCAACTGACCAGTCTAACTGGTCAGCTTACCAAGGGATTCTCACCCGCTTCCATGGAACTGCCTCCTGAGGGCTGGGATTACAGGTGTCTGCCATACCAAGGCCCAATATAAAATCTCCCCTTCTCCACTCTTATTTTCTGATCTTTCTATAGCTTATGAACTTGAAAGACTAGCATCTATTTTTCCACAGCCCACACAAAAACACAGACTTTGTATTTGCTTTATCTCCTGCAGGTCTATGAGTATCAAGATCAAATCAATTATTAGTGATTTGGTACAATTTTATAACTTACATCGTCAGTGATTTTTCACTCTTTAGTACCATGAAATATGCACATTTTGTCACATGTATTGCTTTCATTTGCCTGGATATTATCCCAGTGTGCATTCCAGTCAACCTCGCTTCTCTATTTGAGTTCATACTGTCCTGGTATTCCAGTAGCCATTGTTTTTCCCAACCTCTCTGAATAAAGTTTCACTGAAGGTCTTTATTATGGCTTCTATTTCATGACCCAATACCAACTTATTCTCATTTAAAATTGTAGTTTTCTATTCATCTATATTGATAAAGTCAATGTATTGGGCCCATGCCCTATCACATGTTGGGTTCTCTGGTTTCCTTCTTATTTGGCAAGTTCTGCTTTCAATGGCCTTGGTTCCCTGGGTGTCTTTGTAAGCAATCTGTACTTGTGGTTCTTCCTGGAAAGTGTCTCATTCATGTCAGGCTGGAGTGTGAACTCAGCATCTTCTTGCTCATCAACCTCTCTTCTATTGCTTACTTTAGTTAACACTACACATAAATTAATGTTTACATTGTCACCATTTTATCTGTGTTTCTAGAGAATGGTTACTCAGGTTGTTGGTATATTTGAAGAGGGTCTATATAGTCTAAGCTAGCTTTGAATTCCTGATTTTCCTGCCTGACTTCTCCCTCAATGCCCCTCTGCTTTTACCTCCCAAGCATTGAGATATCACATACCTGCTGTGGTATTCAACTTGATTTCTCATTTTTAAAACCTTAGAGGGAACAATGAAAGTTTAAAAATGGAGTGGGTGGCAAAGCATGATTATGTCATTTATAAAAATGTCAAAATGAAACCTGTTATTTTGTATGCTAACTAAAAAATCAATAATTCTAAAAAGAAATATATCCACAACACAGAAATTTACTATGACTCTATTTCATAGGTGACCATAACACAGAAGATCATTATGATTCTGTCTCATAGGAGGTGACCATAACATGGAAGTTCACTGTGTCTCTATCTCATAGTAGATGACCATAACACAGAAGATCATTATGATTCTGTCTCATAGGAGGTGACCATAACATGGAAGTTCACTGTGTCTCTATCTCATAGTAGGCGACCATAACACAGAAGATCACGGTAACTCTATCTCATAAGAGGTGACCATGTATTTCCTCACTTTTTCCTCTTTCCTACCAGCTTTGGAGACATGGATTTTTCATTTTAAATGTTATACTTCAGAAAATGTTTTTAGGTTTTCCAATGTAGTTGTGTGGAGTATGTATGTCTCTATGTATGTCTATCTGTGCATGTCTGTGTGTGCCTAAGAGCATGTGTTAGTAGTGCAGATGCACCAACACACATGTGGAAACCAGGGAATGGCCTACTGTATCATTCTCCAGGTTCTAGAAATAGTTTCTCTCTCTCTCCCTCCCCAACACCCCCCCCTTACTTAGACCTGAAGCTCACCAATTCAGCTAATCTGCTGGGACAACAGCCTTGGGAATCCATCTGTCTCTGCTTCCAAGCCACCAAGACTGGTTTTAATGCACAATTGTGCTGTCAGTACATGGGAGGCTGAGGTTGGAGGATAAACACAAGAAAGACAAAGTTTGGGCTATATTCTGTCTTGAAAAAATTGAACAAGTGTATATGTGAGTTCTTCAATTTTTTAAAAATCTAACAGATTTTGTTCCTGTTGTTAGATATGGCTAGAATCCCTGTTTGAACAACATCCTTCCAGGCCTTTCTGGCTTTTGAAATCTCCATTGAGAGTCAGGTGTTATTCTAATAGGTCTGCCTTTATATATGACTTGGTCTTTTTCCTTTGCAGCTTTTACTATTCTTTCTTTGCTCTATACATTTAGTTTTGGTTATTATATACAATGGGGAATTTTGTTTCTGGTCCAGTCAATTTGGTATTCTGTATATTTCTTGTACCTCAATAAGAATCTCTTTCATTAGGTTAGTGTAATTTTCTTCTATTATTTCATTGAAAATGTTTTTTTGTGTCAATCACATGGGTGTCTTCTCCTTCCTCTCCCTATTCTTATTATTCTTAGACTTGGTATCTTCATAGTGTCCTACTTTTTCTGCATATTTTGTGACATAATTATTTTAGATATAACATCTTCTTTGATCAGGGTATCTATTTGTTCTATTGTGTCTTCAATGCTTTTTTCCATTTCTTGTATTCTATCGGTGAGGTTTACCTTTGAGGTTTCTGACTGAGTTCCTAAATTTTTCTTTTCCAGGTATCCCTCAGTTTGGGTATTCTCTATTGATTCTATTTCCACTTTCAAGCATTGAAAGATGGTAGCCCAGAATAATATACTCAGCAAAACTTTCAGTTACAAAAGATAGAGAAAACAAGATATCCCACAATAAAACCAAATTTAAGCAATATAGCTACAAATATTCTAGAAAATATTGACAAGTCTAGTCCGACAGGAGGAACTAGAAGGAATACGCCAATATAAAGAGGTTAATCACACCCAAGAAAACAAAAGGAATAAATAATCCCAGACCTGCAACTCAAAAGAGGACACACACACATACATCACCACCACCACCATCACCACCACCACCACTACAACAACAACAACAACAACAACAACAACAAAATAATAGGAATCAACAAACATTGATCATTGATATATCTCAGCATCAATGGTCTTGATTCCCCAATAAGAAGACACAAACTAACAGAATTAATGTGAAAATAGGATCCATCCTTCTTCTGCATCCAAGAAACACACTTTAACATCAAGGATAGATATTACTTCACAGGTAAAAGGTTTGTAAAAGATATGCCAAGCAAATGGACCTAAGAAGCAAGCCAGTGTAGCCACTGAATATCTGACAAAATAGACGTCAAATAAAAACTAATCAAAAGAGATAAAAATGGATAGTACATATTTGTCTAAGAAAAAATACACCAAGAAGACACTGCAATTCTTGACATCTGTGCAGCACACACAAGGGTACTCAAGTTCATAAAAAAATGCCACTACAGTTTAAATCACATATTCACCCTCATTTACTGATAGTGGATGACTTCAAAATCCCACTCTCACCAGTGGACAGGTCATCTAGACAAAAACTAAATAGAGAAATGTTGGAGCTAACAGATGTTATAAACCAAATGGATTTAACAGGTATTTATAGAACATTTTAACCAAACACAAAGGAATACTTTCTACCCAGCAGCTCAGGGAACTTTCCCCAAAATGTACCACTTACCTGTACACAAAGCAAATCTCAATAGATACAAAAAAAAACTAAAATAACACCCTGACATCCTAACTAGACAGCAAAAATACAATCCAACTCAGGGCTGAAATCAACAAAATCAAAACAAACAAACAAATAAAAACAATAAAAAGAATCAGTGAAACAGTTGGGTTTTTTTGTTTTTGTTTGTTTTTGTTTTGTTTTGTTCTGTTTTTGGAGAAAAATCAGAAAGATTGGCAAACTCTTATCCAAGTAAACTAAAAGGCAAAGAGAGAATATTCAATTTTAACAAAATTAGAGATGGAAATGGGAACATAACAACAGATACTGAGAAAATCCAGAGAATCATAAAGACTATTTAAATAAACCTACTCTCCACTATATTGAAAACATAAATGAAATTGATACTTTCCTTGATATATAGCACCTATCAAAGTTAAATCAAGATCAGATAAGCAATTTAAGGTAACATATAACTCCTCATGAAATAGAAGCAGTAATTAAGTCTACAAAACAAACAAACAAAAAACAAACAAACAAAAACCCAGGGCCAGATGGTCTTAGCATAGAATTTTACCAGACTTTAAAAAGGACTTAATGTCAATACTCCTCAAATTATTCCACAAAATAAAAATAGAAGAAACATCATCCAAAAACATTTCATGAGATCACAGTTATTCTGATATCTAAACCATATAAAATACCACACCCAAAGAAAGAGAATACAGACCAATTTCCATTATGAACATAGATGCAAAAATTCTCAATCAAATACTCGCAAACCAAATCCAAGAACATATTGAAAAGATCATTCACCATGATCAGGTTGGCTTCATCCTAGAGAAATAAGGATGAATCAACATACATAAATCAATAAATGCAATCCACCATATCATTAAACTGAAAGAAAAAAACCACATTATCATCTCATTAGATGCACCTCTGAAAAAATCCAACACTCCTTCATATTAAAAGTTATGGAGAGATTAGAGATACAGGGGGCAAACTTTAACATAATAAAGGCAGTTTACAGAAAGCCCACAGCCAACATCAATTTAAATGAAGAATAACTCTAAGCAATTTCATTAAAACCAGCAACAAGACAAGGTGTCCACCCCACAAACTGACATCTTGGCACTATTGCTGAAAACAACATCAGTACAACTCACTGAACATGGAGAAGCCCAGCTGGTGCCTACATAGAGCCTTCACTCCTATGGGTTAGCATCTTTAGTACAGTTAGGCATTTTGCACGCTACCAAAAGAGAAATGTAAACACAAATTTGTCCAGAAACCCTTTGATCTACAATACTATCCTGCCTGAAAGATATCTAGTGCAACACAGGCACAAAGCTTATAGGAGTAACCAACAAATAACCAATTTAACCTAAGGCTCACTCCACAAGATGGAACCCATATCTACACTGCTTGAGTGACCCAAGAACTTGCTTGAGAGCAGATAACCCAAGTACCTAATGCAAAACCAAATAAACTGTCTTTTTTTTTTAAGTAGCAATAAAATAACTCCCAATAACATTCTGCCATACTCATAGATCAGTGCCTTGCTCCACCATGATGAGAGAAGCTTCCTCCTGCAGCAGATGGGAACAAATGCAGAGACCCACAGCCAGACAATATGCAGAGAATGGAGTACTCAGAATGTCTCCATCAAATCTTTCCTCTCAGGGCTTGGGGAACCATGTGGTAAAGAATGCAGAAAGAGTGTAAGAGCAGAGGAGATAGGCCGCTAAACCAACATGATCAAAGTTCCTATGAACTCACAGAGACTGAGGCAGTGTGCACAGGGCCCGCACAGGTCTGTACCAGATGAGGCAGTGTGCACAGGGCCCGCACAGGTCTGTACCAGATGAGGCAGTGTGCACAGGTCTGTACCAGATGAGGCAGTGTGCACAGGGCCCGCACAGGTCTGTACCAGATGAGGCAGCGTGCACAGGGCCCGCACAGGTCTGTACCAGATGTAGTCATGGAGGAGAAAGGTCAAATGGACACATGCCCCAATCCCTAGCTCAGAAGCTATCTCCAATTGATAACCACTTGCAAAGAAAATTTAGTTTCCTTTTGGGGAGTCTCACTGGGAAAACAAACTGTTCTTAAGGGTAGGCTGTGTACGCAGGAGTAGACGCCAACAGAAAAGGAACTCAGTGGCATCACTGGGGGTTCCTTGTCTCATAATGTTATGTCAGGGCTCTTCCCTTTTTATTTTTTTTAATCTTATTTTTAAATTTGTATTCATATATTTTTCTTTCCCTTTTTACTCTACATCCTTTGCATATACATCGTGGCTTCCAGTTTAGTATATTTATGGGATTCCTGAGTGTGTAAACAGGTGGGTGTCTGCATGTCTATCTGTTTCTCTGGCTCTCTCTGTTGGTTTTGTCCTACTCTGCTGTGTTAATTTTTGTTTCATCTTATAAATTTTTATTTTACATTATTATCCCTTAGAAGCCCTTTTATTTTCCAATGAGAGACAGAAAGGGGATGGATCTGAATCAGAGGGAAGCAGAGAAAAGATCTGGAGTAGTAGAGACAGGAGAAATCTGAATATATTATTGAGAAAAAATATACTTTTAAAAGTAAAATGTATAGATCTTTATGTTTAAAAAAAGAAAGAAAAGTGAAGGAATCCAGAAGCAGCTGGAGGGTACACTCTAACTAAAAATGGAAGCCACGAAGCCAGCAGGTGCCCCAGGGCTAGTTTCAGTAGTTTGGGAACCTGACTTGATGAAGAGAGAGGTTGGGAAGGGAAGCTGGGGATGAGGAAACTTCACATCTGTTCTTCCTGTGTTCCTAACATCAAAGAAACAGAGCAGGGCCACATGGTCATAAATCCCAAAATTACCTTGGAAGATCGGAAGGCAAATGCCGTTGATTTTACATCAGCTTTTTCTTTGTCCATGAGTAGAAGGTTCTTGTCTTCCATGAGGCTTAAGTATTTTCCTGTCGTGACATGCCGGAGTCGGAATGGCTGGCCCCATCTTATGTGGCTTCCACTCCACCTGACAAGACAATCAGAACTTGATCTAACCCCATTGCCATCAGAGAAGCAGCCATTGAAATGCAGGAGTATGACTCTGTGTGTGTGTGCACACAGGTGCGGATAAACACCATGATTAGCATCTACAAACATATGCTACATGTCTGTATGTATAAACATCTTAGAACCAGGTGCAAAGAGAAGAGACAGACTGAGAAATTGCAGGGAAACTCACAGCTTTTATACTTATAGGGGGAATGTCTTTAAATATGTAGCTATACTATTTCCCTTAATTTATATATTATAAAAATAGACAGCCTAATTTTATGCATATAGATGCACATCTAATAAAAATTTACTTTATAATTATCTATCAAAGGTATTACTATTTAGGTGGATTTAATCAACTTGATATTCAAATCAAAGACAACTGCTTTTAGTTATTAAACATTAAATATTGTGAATATGGAATTCATGTTATAGGCTAACAGAACAATATAAAGGTTTACAAGAACATTTTGTTGCTAAAGAGAATGATAGAGGAAGAAGAAAAACTCAGGTAATCACAGAACCCACCACCCTGAAATAAAATCTCTCCAGGGACTTACACAAATGGGAAAGAGAGTAATAAGCACCCTTCACCTTGAAGAAGAGTTTGAGTATTTTTAAGTAAACGAAGGTGACTGTTAACCCACAGCAGTACTTATGGTCTCTTGATTGTTTGAAAGGCAGAGGTGAAGCCACTTGATTTTAAACCATCACTTCTTGAGGCTGGGTTTCAGGATGCATGCCTTCAATCCCAGCACTCAGGAGGCAAAGGCAGGCTGATCTCTGAATTCAAAGCTAGCCTGGTCTACACAGCAAGTTACTGGGCAGCCAGGGCTACACAGAGAAACCCTTTCTCAAAAACAAAACAAAACCACTACCTCTTTAATATATAGGAAGTTATTTTCCACCCATCTGTTTAAACTGATCAGGATAATATTAATTGAGAATGTACCAAGATTTCTGAGATTACTGATTGGAATACAGGAGCAAAATGACTTCAGACACTAATTATTGTATTTATCATTAAATAGGCAGATAGCTCACATTTTTTAAAAAATCTACAGATACTGACTCTAGTAAAACGATTCTGGCTCTCATCCGAGGAATCTGTATCATAAAGCAATAACTTCTTTTAAAGTGTAATATTATTGGAAAATATATTGACAACTTAGTGCATTTTAAACGAAGACTAAGCCTTCCAATTATTTTAGTTCTTGCTAATATCTGAGTTTTGCCTAAAACAGTTTAAAGCTGTACCTTTATCAGTGATGTAGCATTTAAGTGGACTAAAAGGTACTCTTAAAATACCAGAAATATGTGTACATATATGTGCATCTGAATTTTTACTGCTATAATGTGGTGATTTTTGCTACTATACAGAATTTTGCACTCCAGTATCAAGCTACTCGTGAGTGAAGTTCATAGTCTCTGCAAATAGCTGTTGAGTTGTTCCTATCCACATGCACCTTTAGAAGTTTAAATCCAGTCTTTCAGACTTCAGATGAGTGACAGGCTTGCAGATAACTTGTTCTGCTTCCAAAGCTGACATCACTTCGTCCTAGCAGTGCTTTATGCCAGGAAGGTGCCAGGTGTGGGTGATATGGTGTTACAAAGCAAAAGGTAAAGGCAGGCTGTATGAAATTATAAAATGAGATTATTCTTAGGTCTTGCAACTGGTAAATCAAGACAGAAGAGGCAGAAAAAGACAAGAGGAACAAAGAGTTGGTTACCACATTTGTTCACCATGTCATTTGCTGCTGGAGTTAACAGGACCATCTCATCCTGAATTGGAAGCCAAAGGCATTGACCATTCCATACCCTCAGAACTATAGGCTCGGTTTAGAAGTTCTACTTACGTGACTCTTAGGGTCTCTAGTCTCCAGAGGGAGCGTGCATGAACTGATACTGCACCACCTTCATAATGAACTGTCCTGTTGACATAAAAAAAGTTTAAATTTGAGTTTAACAGGCTTCATCCTTGAACTCTATCTTTTAATAAAATTGAAAGAAGGGAGGATGTAGAAGAGGCTATAAATATAAAGATCTATTGTGAGGCAGGAGATAACACAGCTAGAAATAAAAATAAATGTAATAGTGACCAACATATGTTCTTCCTCATTATGCATTTATTTAAATGTATTTTCTCCCCATCAATTACACACATAATATTAATGTTTTTTCATAACTTCCCTCTACAGGACATATTTTTACCAACTTTGGTCATGGAAGTACAGACTTAACAGCTTAGGTGTTGTTTTATATATAAAGATGTGCATGTAATTGTCATGACCCTGAATTTGGCTTTCATTGTTTAAAATACTTCCAAGAAATGTAAAAAGAATGATTCTTAGTATTTTAATAAAGTCATCTGCAATTTACACCAACGGGCAATGCATGACAAAATATAAACCAATAAATAAAATATAAACAGAGGGAGCTGGAATGATGGCTCAGTGGTTAAGAGCACTTGCTCCTGTTCAAGAGAACCCAAGTTTGGTTCCTAGCATCCATGTTGTATGACACACAACTTCATGTACCTCCAGCACCAGGTGAGTTGACCACTTCTAGCATCCACGGGCACCCATATATGCATGCACATACACATAAGTACATAAGTAGAAATAAAATCTTCAGTATATAATTTGCACATAATTTGATCATTATGTACAAAAGGTACATTTCAGGATGTATATCACATGTACCCAAATGCCCAAACATTTCTAATAATATAAGATGTCAAGAAACTTACATAAATTAGCCAAACTGGTCTTCATGACCACTTTTCAACACTGTTTCAAGAAAACCAAGGCTTGTGAACACACTCTGTGTCTTTTCCCAGGGCTTCAGCATCCTCTCTAGAATATGTCCTCATGATCTAAACTTACACAGGAATGTTCTCTTTCAAACATGACACCAACACCTCACCCCTCCTCTCCAGCCTTCCTCTCTGTCTCACTGCCATCTACCTCCTGTTGGTTCTCCTTGTGCTCCAATCTCACTCTCAGACCTGTTTCTCTATTGAAATGGAGTTTGCTGTGGCCATTAAACAACCTTCCAATAGGCTTCTTTTGAAGATAGACTCTGAAACCCCTTGCTATCTAGGCCATTTTTCTAACACCATCCTGGTCCGCTTCTCCTCCTTATCCCTTTGGACAACCCTTTTTATTCTATCATTATTGTGGAATTTCTCAAATACACACACACACACACACACACAATCGAGTAAACAAGTCCTTGCACACCCAGTTCAAACTTCAACAATTATCAACATGGGACCAACCCTGCTTACAGCCTCTAATTACCCCTCCCCAGACAGCCTTTGGCATTATAAAATATCTGGTCAATTTTCAAATGCTCTAAATTATCTTACAAAATCTTTTCTTCCGTGGCTTTTATCAAGATTCAGACAAGATGTTCATACTGGTTAGCTATCTTCTTTATTCTAAAGGAGTTCCTACCACTTCTCACTTCTCTCTCTCTCTCTCTCTCTCTCTCTCTCTCTCTCTCTATCCCTTGGGCTTTTGTGAGGTGCTTGTTTTGTTTATGTTGATTTGGTTTTTTCCTTCTTAATATTTATTTTATAAAAAATTTTGTTCCATTTGTCCCATAGAACCTTCTGTATTCTGATTTTTCTAACTGTATCCCCATCTGGATGCAGTTAAGGGAGACAACCATCTCTATCCCCAAACGGTTGTGAGCTGCCTAATATGGGAGCTGGGAACTGAATTCAGATTCTCTACAGCAACAGCAAGGCCTCTTACCATGGAGCAACCTCTCCAGCTTCATGATGTCCTTATTTTCAAATCTACCTCTAACTATAGCTGTGTATTCAATTTAGATTTTTATAATAATATTTCAGAAACCCATGTTTCCCACTTCCTGTGATAACACAACTATCAGGAAGAACACAATGCCTGGCTATTCATTTCTTAGGATATATCACCAGGCTCAGCACCATCCTCAGCTGTCTACAGTGTCCAGAGTGTTTTAGATGCACCAGTAAACACTTTCAACAGTAGTGACATCCTGACATAATGTAGGCAATAATCACATGAGAAACTATAAAAAAATGCTATGCCATGTCCCCACCAATGTTCAATAAAGTAGATGTGATATTTGGTACCTCTTCATCCAATGAGGAGCCAAAACTTGGTCCCCATGGTTTAGATGGATAACTCCTTGGCAGTACACCTGCTGTGTAGAGTTGGACTTACCTTTGCTGCAGGGGATGTTCCCTACATTATGAGATATTTACAGCAAATGCCCCCTACTAATTAAATGCCAGCTTCCACCAGTTGGTACAAGCAAAACTGCCTCTCACATTGCTTAATGTCCCTTATGAGACAAAAGCAACCCTAGTACAGTACTACTGATGCAGGAGAATAAATCTTAACCTTTAGTGAGATATATTTTTTCCAAAATCCTCTTAAAGACCAGGCTGGCCCCATAGCTAAAGTTTCTGAATGAGGTCAAGGGTAAATATGCATCTACATTTCCCATAAGCCCCTGGATGAAGTATATTCTGCACGTTAACATTTTCAGAGCTACGTGGCTATATTAGTTATGTCATTGGGGTTCTTAACCTTGTTTGTATAGTAAAAGCACTTCAGCAGCTTTAGAAAATTCAAGGCAGAGAACACTCAGGCTAAGAAATCAAAGTCTCCAGGTATATGTTTAAAAAAATAAATGAAAAATAATCTAGACATTCTACTTCAACTTCAGTGTGTGTATGTACACAAATGATGAGACATGGATGATAAATAAGAAGATTATAAATAATTGATGGCCATAGATGATAGATAGATAGATAAATAGATAGATGATAGATGAATGATAGATAGGAGATAGATGACAGATAGATAATAGATTATAGATAGATAGATAGATAGATAGATAGATAGATAGATAGATAGATAGATGGCAGATAGATAATATATGATGATAGGTAATAGATGAATGATGATGATCGATGATTGATAAATAGGGGATAGATAATAGATGATAGATAGATGACAGGTAATAGATGATAGATAAATAGATAGATAGACAAACAGACACACAGATAGATGCAGACAGAGGTTGATAGATGATAGAAATGTGATAGATAGAGATAGGTAGGTAAAAACAAAGATGACAGGCAAAGAGATGGATAAAGATCAATAGATAAATGGCTGATGAGATATATATATAGAAGATAGAGTTTACATAATTCTGACTTAATAAAAGTCTTCTGTTTTACCATAAAGAACAGTGTCCTAGATACATTTTTTTTTAAAGATTTGTGTATTTTCCTTTAATCATATAGGTGTATTGCCTGCATATATGCCTTGCATCACATGGATTCCTAGTACCCACAGAGGCCAGAAGAGGGCATCAAATCCCCCTGGAACTGGAGATACAGACAGCTGTAAGCTATCATGTGGGTGTTGGGAATTGAATCTGAGTCTTCTGCAAGAACAGCCAGTGTTCTTTTCCCAAGCCCCTAAACTCCTTTGTCATTTTTGTTCAATGGCTAACAATGAAATTTAGAAATGTAATTTTAAAAACCTAACCATTTATAAAACAAAGAGACTTTACCAGGATCAAAAGAAATTAAAGATTTCCTGTTCCTGCAACAAAATGAAGATAGGACCATTTCACAACATCTGTGAACTACATGGAGATTCTAAAACGCCTATAGCCTACAATTCCTCAATTATTAAAAAAAAAATGATGAATGAAAGAATTCTTGTTGGAAGAGAAGGACAAAGCAATCCAATATAAAACAGAAAAGTGGGGCTCTGGAATGGGTCTAAGTACAAAGAAAACAGAAGCTGTCTTCCTTTTTTCTCTATTACTGTGAGAAAACACACCAACTAAGCCATCTTACAAGGAAAGAGGAATTATTTGGCTCACAAGTTCAGGTACAGCCCACCAGTGTGAGGAAATTAAGATGGCTGAAACTTGAAGCACCTGGTAACATCACACCCACAGTCAAGAGAAGAGAGAAATGAAGTATTATATGCATGCATTTATTGCTATTTTCTATATGCGGTGGAAGCAATGTGACCAGTTCTCTCTGGGTTTTGCCACTGTAACTTCCCTGCCATGGTGGATTAGAAACCAGAACTGGAACCTAAAATAGACACTTTTCCTTCCCCCTAAGTTGTATTTCTTATGATATTTTGTCACAGCAACAGAAAATAAAACTAAGACGGAAATATAAATTTCTGCACAACAATTACTCACTATGAATATATTCTAAATATGCAAATATGACATTCTTAATAAGATTAGAAAAGGGAGCTGAATAATGAACCAAAAATATTGATTAGACAGAGCGTTATGGAGAAATCACACGTTGGAAATAAAATGGGCTTTAAGATGCAAACAATATAGATATGTCTGTGTAAAATTATGTATTTATAAAGGGTAATTGCTCAAACATTTTCTTTCATAACTTTATTTTTAATTTAACAGTTTTTTTATTTTTATATGAGTAGAAAGTTAAAGGTAAGTTTAATTCAGATTTGTAAAACACAAACATAAATATGAAAGGAAAGTAAATCCTACTTCCTTTCTGAAATCTTTTAGCTTTATCCTAAAGATCCTTCTGCACTGAAGTCTGTGTTTAAAAAGTGTTCCAACAGTAGATATAAAAACTTAGGTTCTGCCAGGCAGTGGTGGCGCATGCCTTTAATCCCAGCACTTGGGAGGCAGAGGCAGGAGGATTTCTGAGTTTGAGGCCAGCCTGGTCTACAGAGTGAGTTCCAGGACAGCCAGGGCTACACAGAGAAACCCTGTCTCAAAAAAAAAAAAAAAAACCAAAAACAAAAACAAAAACAAAAAAAAACAAAAAACAAAAAAAAAAACTTAGGTTCTTTCTCAAGTATTGATTGCTGACCAGGGGATCTTGGTCACTTATTGGATTCCATATAAACAGTTACTACTGTGTAGAAGTTGGTAGGTTGTTTGTTTGTTTGTTTGTTTGTTTGTTTGTTTTGTCAGGAAGTCTCCCTGGGCTATTTCAGGATAAATGTTGATGTAAGTAAGCTATCAAAACCTTAAATGGAACAAGGCTCAAGGACCACCCTAAATTACTCAAAGGGAAGACAAGCTTATATAAATTTGGTCTACCTGGAGGCATACATCTCTTCTATGAAGGGAGTATCACTTTTGCACACCATGTATCTCAGGCATCAAAATCAGAATCCAGAAAGACTTTTTTTTTCAAAGTTACTTTTCTACTCCTGTGAAGAGACACCGTGATCAAGGTGACTTATGAAAGAATTTAATTTGAGGGCTCATGTTTTCAGAAGGCTAGAGTCCATGACCATCATGTCAGGAAGCATGGCGGCAGAACAGCAGGCATGGCACAGAAGCAGTAGATGAGGGCTTACTTGTTGAGATGACAACCATGAGGTAAAGAAATTGGCCTGCAATGCATTTTTAAAATCTCAAAATAAGATTTCACTTCCAGTGATATATCTCCTCCAACAAGGCCATACTATCTAATCCCCACAAAACAGTTTCACTGAGGATCAAATATTCAAACATATGAGCCCATAGAGGGGCACTCCCATTGAAACCACCTCAAAGCCCAACAAGTTTACCAAATGATATTAACATCTTTATACCCAGACAACTCAATGATTATCTCAGGGCAATTATCCTTTCTACATAGAAGACTGAAGGGAAAAAAATTAAAACCATCTTTAAAAAGGTAAAAGGACTTATAAAATACTGTCTTTGGAGCCACCACTGGGGACTTCAAGGCAAGTGCCAACAATTTGTTGAAATTCAAGGAAGATGAATAGATGTTGTGCTAGAAAGTTTCACATCAACTTGATGCAAGATAGAGTCACTGTGAAGAGGGACCAAGATAGAGCCACTGGTGAAGAGGGACCAAGATAGAGCCACTGGTTAAGAGGGACCAAGAGAGCCACTGG
This sequence comes from Uromys caudimaculatus, assembly GCA_028551405.1. Lineage (NCBI taxonomy): Eukaryota > Metazoa > Chordata > Mammalia > Rodentia > Muridae > Uromys > Uromys caudimaculatus. Next base: position 72,061,817 of record CM052714.1, read on the forward strand.
TGAAGAGGGACCCTTGCTGAGAAAATGTCTTCCTAAGATCTGGCTGTAGACAAGCCTGTCGAACGTTTTCTTAATTAGTGATTGATGCGGGAAGGCCCAGCCCATTGTGGGCCCTCACCTCTGGGCAGATGATCCTGGGTTCTTTAAGAAAGCAGGCTGAGCACACCATGGGAAGCAAGCCAATAAATAGCATCCCTCCATGCCCTCTGCATCAGCACCTGACTCCAGGTTCCTGCCCTAACTGCTTTTGATGAAGAACTGTTATATGGAACTCTGATTAAATATATAAACTTGTTACTAACAATGTTGTAGATACTTGTGGGAAAAGAAAATAAGTATAAATAATACAAATTGATAATCATCCTCAAAATTATTATTACTGTGCAGATTTGAGGACTGAACCCAGGACTTCATACACAACTAGACAAACACTCTAGCACCCAGCTGAATCTCCAGACCTCTTTCTCCTTTAACTTGCAACAAGTACCACTAAATTGCCCAGGCTGACTCTGAACTCATTCCGCAGCCCAGGCTAGTCTTTGGCTTGAGATTCCCCCTGCCATAGCCTCTTGAGTAAATGGCATAACAAATGCCAAAAAGCTGGTACGAAGCGCACATTTTTAAAACAGACACTTCTAGATCATAAATCAGAAAAGCTGAAGTTACTGAAATTCCACCAAACAGAAACTTTAAAAATGCACATGTAATAGCCACTCATACAAGCTCATTTGAGACTATTTTAAAAACTCCCAGGCTTCTGACTACACCTTATGGCTCCACAACACATCCTTCTCCAAGATGAGGCACTTCATTAGAGAACTCATATTTCAGGCTGACCACGTAAAAGGAACTTTAAATGTATTCTAAGCACAGATTTTTCCCACAATGTCATCAATTCAACTTCTCATGATTATTAAACATTGTCCACTGAAACATAAGTAGTTAGCTCTTTTGGTTCTGGGAGTCATAAAGTACAATTTAAATCTTATCTCAATTGTTCAACAGCTCATTCTCTGGGTAAAAAGCAAGTGCTGTGACAGCTAGCGTATTCATCTTTAAAATCTGAAGCCTAGAAAATACTATATTAGCATGCTAATGAGGGCACAAATCTTTACAAGCCGCTCACTGCCTGACATGGAGTATTTATTCATAATAAAATTTTATAGGATACACAATTCCAATTAGTGAGCTTTAGGGCATAATCATAAAGCATCATTAATAAATGACTGGGCACGATGAGGAGACCTATGATGGCTACAAGGGTGAGTTCTGACAGAGGGCACCTTCTCCAGATGACGCTACAGCTGTGAGTTCATTTTCTGGGGAGGGAGGGGTTAGGGCACCAAGAATTTGGCAAGTCAATTCATTTCAAGTCTCATTGTTATTAACTTTCTGAAGACATCATCTCATTGTACAAACTTGGGCAGGTTGCTAAACTCTACTTTTTGCTTTAAGACGTGTGTGTGTGTATGTGTGTGTGTGTGTGTGTGTGTGTGTGTGTGTGTGTGTGTGTGTGTGTGTGTGTGTGTCCCTCAAGTCCAGAAGTAGGTATGAGACTCCCTGAAGCTGTATCTACAATCCAACATGGGTGGTGGGTGGTGGGAATTAAACTTGGGTCCTCTGCAAAGGTGATATGCACTCTTAACTACTGAACCATCTCTCCAGACCATGAATCCTTTTCTTTGACTATTTCCTAGGTTACTGTGAGGAAGTTAAGAATGATATAACCTCTCTATAGCACTAAGATGAGCCCTCTGAGGATTCAAGTGACAATACTCAGAGTTTGTAGTCAGTATTTCTGTAGTAATAATTAAGGACTCAATCACTTTGGCTTGAACTTAGTTGCTACAGTCAAATCAGTAGTTTTATGGGCTTCCTGATCTTGGTTATAGCTTGGATCTGAAATACCCCAATTGGACTTGGGTTTTGAATGCCCCCAGACTATGGTTCCATTTTGAAGACTGTGGAGCTTAAGGGAGGTTTAAACTTGTTGAGATTTGGTCTTTCGCTATGTATTGTAATTCTCAGTATTGGCCCTCAAGGCCTGGTTGCCCCCAAAGATGAGAAAATCTGCATGTAGACCCAAGTGATGCTATGTGACCTTGCCCCCCAAGTTATTCCTGATCGGTGAATAAAGACACATATAGCATATAGCTAGGCAGAATTGAGATAGGCAGGGCGTAGGGTTCCCAGGCATGGGATCTGAGGAGAACCATGAGGAGAGGGAGAGGAAGGGAGAAGGAAGACACTATGGGTTAGGTGAGTCATAAAAGCATAGCTATGCTCAGTCTGTGCCACAGAGCTCCATAGCCAAATAGCGCCTGGAGAAATCTAGCATCCCAGGAGTGTGACAAGCCTGTGAGTGGAGGTAAGACAAGCACAACTGCTCAGCGGGACCCGCCCAGAATCCTCAAAACACAGGGACCAAGGAACAGCCTAGGACAGGAGCCTTCCAGTTTATGCCTGTAGTCTGTGCCATGTGGCTCCATACCCAAATAGTACAGGGAAAGAACTGTGGGGCAGTGATCTGTGACAGGCAATCTGGTACCCAGTTGAGCACAGGTGTAAAATCTGGACAACCCCGCAGAACAATCCACAAGGGACCAACAATGTTATGCCAATGCTCCCGGGAGGCTTTTGGCTCGAGTCACAGTCATGTACTACTCCACTTCAGGTAGAGGTGTGGCCACACAGCCCCAAGCCATCCCCATGTTAATGAGACACCTAGAGGCTTAGCCACTCCCCTTCCCAGTTACTATATCTACCTCACATCTCCCAGAGGCCACGAGGTACAATTCCATCCATGCCACTCCACATGATGGACTGTCTCTTCATCTGGACCCGCTGTGGGAAGCAAGGGATCTGGCCCTTGATTAAGGAGCCGCTTCTAATCTCTCACTGAGGGCTTCTCAGCACTCTCAAATGGTACCCATTCACCCAAGCCTAAGCAGCTAGCCAGGCACCCCAAGTCTCCAAAACCCTGTCTTGGTGGGAACCCCAGTTGCACTCTGGCTAACCCGTCTGCAGCACCCTGTGGCGACTGCAATGCCACGGGCTAGAGAAACCACAGAGACGGCTGCTGCTCAAAGGCTTCCCACAGCCCCCACCTGCCCGTCAAACCATGTGGGTAGATGCTCGGCCACTTCCTGCGTGTCTCCTGTCCCACCCAGAGCTGCAGTGCCCGGGATGGACAAGTGGGGCTTCTTTCTGTGGTGCCAGGCTGTTCCAACAAAGAGCCACTGTCCCAGGAGTGTGGACAAGCTTGTGAGCAGGGGTAAGGCCAGCACCTCTGCTCACAGGGACCCACCCAGAACACTCAGGACACAGGGACTGAGGAGTGGCCTTGCAGTTTCCTTCTGCAGCCAGGGAGCTGATCCTGTGACACAGGACTCCATACTCAGTGCCAGGAAAGATCTAGTCTCCCAGGAGTGCTGACACACTTTCGAGCACAGGAAGACAACCACTTCTGTTCAAATTCCTCGATGAAGAGGGACCCTCGCAGAGCCATCAGAACACAGGAACCAAGGAACACCTGGGGAAAAGATCCTTCTGGTTTCTGTCTGCACCCCAGAGCTGACCCTGTACTACAACTCTCCAAACCTAAATTACTCTCAGAGAGAACTGGTCTCTAGGGAGTAGTGACACAAAGGCTTGCAGGAGGGATAAGCCACAGTCAGACAGAGCAAGACTAGCTAACACCAGAGATAACCAGATGGCGAAAGGAACAGAAACCAAGGCAACTTGTCATCATCAGAACCCAGTTCTCCCACCACAGCGAGCCCTGGATACCCCAACACACAAGAAAAGCAAGACTCAGATTTAAAATCACTTCTCATGATGATGATAGAAGACTTTAAGAATGAAATAAATACAGGAGAACACAGATAAATAGCTAGAAGCCCTTAAAGAGGAAATACAGGAAAACACAATCATACAGGTGAAGAAAATGAACAAAACCATCCAAGATCTAAAAACGGGAATAGAAACAATAAAGAAATCACAAAGGGAGACAACCCTGGAGATAGAAACCTTAGGAAAGAGATGAGGAGTCAGAGATGCAAGCATTACCAACAGAAAACAAGAGGTAGCAGAGAGAATCTCAGGTGCAGAGGATACCATAGAAAACATTGACACAACAATCAAAGAAAATGCAAAATACAAAAAGCTCCTAACCCAAAACATACAGGAAATCCAGGATAAAATGAGAAGAACAAACCTAAGGATAATAGGTATAGAAGAGACTGTAGATTCCCAACTCAAAGGACGAGTAAATATCTTTAAAAAAAATTATAGAAGAAAACTTCCCTAACCTAAAGAAAGAGATGAACATGAACATTCAAGAAGCCTACAGAACTCCAAATAGATTGGAACAGAAAAGAAATTCCTCTGTCATGTAATAGTCAAAACATCAAATGCACAAAACACGGAAAGAATATTAAAAGCAGTAAGGGAAAAAGGTCAAGTAACATATAAAGGCAGACCTATCAGAATTACACCAGACTTCTCAACAAAGACTATGAAAGCTAGAACATCCTGGACAGATCAGATACAGACCTTAGGAGAACACAAGTGCCAGCCCAGGCTGCTATACCCAGCAAATTCTCAATCACCATAGATGGTAAAACCAAGATATTCTATGACAAAACCAAAGTTACACAATATCTTTCCACAAACCTAGCCCTACAAAGAATAATAGATGGAAAATGCCAACACAAGGAGGAAAACAACACCCTAGAAAAAGCAAGAAAGTAATCTTTCAACAAATAAGATAGCCATACAAACATAAAAATAACATTGAAAATAACAGGAAGCAACAATCACTATTCCTTAATATCTCTTAACATCAATGGACTCAATTCCCCAATAAAAAGACATAGGCTAATAGACTGGATATATAAACAGGACTCAGCATTTTGCTGCATACAGGAAACGTACTTCAGTGTTAAAGGCAAACACTACCTCAGAGTAAAGGACTGGAAAACAATTTTCCAGGCAAATGGTCCCAAGAAACAGGCAGGAGTAGCCATTCTAACATCCGATAAAATCGACTTTCAACCAAAAGTCATCAAAAAAGATAAAAAAGTCATCCTCATGAAAGGAAAAATTTACCAAGAAGAACTCTCAATTCTGAACATGTATGCTCCAAATGCAAGGGTACTCACATTCATAAAAGAAATTTTACTAAAGCTCAAAGCACACATTGCACCTCACACAATAATAGTGGGAGACTTCAACACCCCACTCTCATCAATGGACAGATCATGGAAACACAAACTAAACATAGACACAGTGAAACCAACAAATGTTATGAACCAAATGGATATAACATATATCTATAGAACATTTCATCCTAAATCAAAAGAAAATACCTTCTTCTCAGCACCTCATGGTACTTTCTCCAAAATTGACCATGTAATTGGTCACAAAACAAATGTCAACAGATATAAGAAGATTGAAATAATCTCATGCCTCCTATCAGATCACTACAGATTAAGGCTGGTCTTCAATAGCAAAAAAAAAAAAAAAAAAAAAAACCACCAACAACAACAACAAAGAGAAACAACCAGAAAGCCCATGTACACAAGAAAGCTGAACAATGCTCTACTCAATGATAACTTGGTCAGGAAGAAATAAAGAAAGAAATTAAAGACTTCCTTGAATTTAATGAAAATGAAAGTACAACCTACTCAAACTTATGGGACACAATGAAAGCAGTGTTAAGAGGAAAACTCATAGCTCTGAGTGCCTCCAGAAAAAAACTGGAGAGAGCATACACTAGCAGCTTTATAGCACACCTGAAAGCTCTAGAACAAAAATAAGTTAATACACCCAAGAGGAGTAGAAGTAAAGAAATAATTAAACTCAGGGATGAAATCAACCAAGTAGAAACAAAAAGAACTATACAAAGAATCAACAAAACCAGGAGCTGGTTCTTTGAGAAAATCAACAAGATAGATAAACCCTTAGCCAGACTAACCAGAGAGTACAGAGACAGTATCCAAATTAACAAAATCAGAAATGAAAATGGAGATATAACAATAGAATGTGAGGAAAGTAAAAAAATCATCAGATCCTACTACAAAAGCCTATACTCAACAAAATTGGAAAATCTGGATGAAATGGACAATTTTCTAGACAGATACCAAATACCAAATTTAAGTCAGGATCAGATAAACCATCTAAACAGTCCCATAACTTCTAAAGAAATAGAAGCAGTCACTAAAAGTCTCCCAACCAAAAAAAGACCAGGACCAGATGGGTTTAGTGCAGAATTCTATGGGACCTTCAAAGAAGACCTAATACCAATACTCTTCAAACTATTCCACAAAATAGAAACAGAAGAAACACTATCCAATTCATTCTATGATGCTACAGTTACACTGATACCAAAACCTCACAAAGACCCAACAATGAAAGAAAACTTCAGACCAATTTCCCTTATGAATATTGGATGCAAAAATACTCAATAAAATTCTTGCAAACCAAATCCAAGAACACATCAAAACGATCATTCACCACGATCAAGTAGGCTTCATCCCAGGGATGCAGGGATGGTTCAGTACCCGTAAATCCATCAATGTAATTCACTACATAAACAAACTCAAAGAAAAAAACCACATGGTCATTTCATTAGATGCTGAAAAAGCATTTGACAAAATTCAACATCCCTTCATGATAAAAGTCTTGGAAAGATCAGGAATTCAAGGCCCATACCTAAACATAGTAAAAGCAATATACAGCAAACCAGTACCCAACATCAAATTAAATGGAGAGAACCTTGAAGCATTCCCATTAAAATCATGGACTAGACAAGGCTGTCCACTCTCTCCCTATCTATTCAATATAGTATTGAAGTTCTAGCTAGAGCAATTAGACAGCAAAAGGAGGTCAAAGGGATACAAATTGGAAAGGAAGAAATCAAAATATCACTATTTGCAGATGATATGAACATATACTTAAGTGACCCAAAAAACTCCACCAGAGAACTGCTACAGCTGATAAACAACTTCAGCAATGTGGCTTGATATAAAATTAACTCAAACAAATCAGTAGCCTTCCTATACTCGAAGGATAAACAGGCTGAGAAAGAAATTAGGGAAATGACACCCTTCACAATTGTCACAAACAATATAAAGTATCTTGGTGTGACTCTAACCAAACAAGTGAAAGATCTGTATGACAAGAACTTCAAGTCTCTGAAGAAAGAAATCGAAGAAGACCT
>CM052714.1:72069538-72152775 GCA_028551405.1 Uromys caudimaculatus
TATTTGGTGTTTTCACTATAATGTGACAGGACGAATTTCTTTTCTGGTCCAACCTGTTTTGAGTTCTGTAAGCTTCTTGTATATTTATGTTCATCTCTTTCTTTAGGTTAGGGAAGTTTTCCTCTATAATTTTGTTGAAGATATTTACTGGTCCTTTAAGTTGGGAATCTTCACTCTCTTTAATAACTATTATCCTTAGGTTCTGTCTTCTCATTGTGTCCTGGATTTCATGGATGTTTTGGGTTAGAAGCTTTTTGCATTTTGCATTTTCTTTTACTGTTGTGTCGATGTTATCTATGGTATCTTCTGCTCCTGAGATTCTCTCTTCTAACTCTTGTATTCTGTTGGGGATGCTTACATCAATGGTTCCTGATCTCTTTCCTAGGTTTTCAAACTCCAGAGTTGTCTCCCTTTGTGATTTCTTTAATGTTTCTATTTCTATTTTTAGTTCCTGGATAGTTTTGTGCATTTTCTTTGTCTGTTTGATTGTGTTTTCTTGAAATTCTGCCCATTTGATTGTGTTTTCCTGTAATTCTTTAATGGATTTTTGTGTTTCCTCTTTAAAGGCTTCTAGTTGTTTATCTCTGTTCTCTTGTATTTCTTTAAGGGTGTTATTCATTTCTTTCTTAACGTCTTCTATCATCATCATGAGAACTGATTTTAAATCTGAGTCTTGCTTTTCTTGTGTGTTGGGGTATCCAGGGCTTCCTGTGGTGGGAGAGCTGGGTTCTGATGGTGCCAAGTACTCTTGGTTTCTGTTCTTTATGTTCTTACCCTTGCCTTTTGCCATCTTGTTAACTCTGATGTTAGCTGCTCTTACTCTGTCTGGTTGTGGCTTGCCCCTCCTGCAGGCCTCGATGTCAATACTCCTTGAAGACCAGCTCTCTCTAAGAGGTGTTTGGGTTTGGAGAGCTCTGAGGTGCAGACAGAAATCAGAAGGATCTTGTCCCCAGCTGTCCCTTGGTTCCTATGTCCTGATGGTTCTGCAAGGGTCCCTCTTGATCCAGTGAGTTTGAACAGAAGTGGTGGTTTTGCCTGTGCTCAAAGGTGTGTCAGCACTCCTGGAATACCCGCTCTCTCCTGCAGCCCTGTGGCCCAGGCTGAGGTCCCCAGGCACAGACCCCTGGTGGCCCAGGCAGAGGTCTCCCCCCACAGATGGAACCGGAAGGTTCAGAGGTTTCCTGTCCCCAAGTTCTCCTCAGGCCTTGTATCCTGCTGGATCCAGGCGGGTCTCGGTGAGCAGTGTTACTCCCTTTAACCCCACTCACGGCTTTTTCACACTCCTGGGAGGGTAGCTTTCTCCTGCCGCTCATTGGCTATGGACTCCTGGTGGCTCAGGCAGAGGTCTCCACTCACAGATGGAAACCAGAAGGTTCAGAGGTTTTCTGCCCCTGAGTTTTCAGGCCCCTGAATCCCGCCGGTTCCGGGCGGGTTTCTGTGAGCAGTGTTGCTCCCCTTAACCCCACTCATGGCTTTTCCAAGCTCCTGGGAGGGTAGCTTTCTCCTGGCGCTCATTGGCTATGGACTCCTGGTGGCCCAGGCAGAGGTCTCCACCCCCAGATGAAGTTTTATCATTAAATTTGAAAGTCTATGCTAAACCAATTATTAAAGCTTCATGTGACACCTGATTCTGTTACTGACTACCAAAATCTGTTCTTCTCTAATGTATCTCATCCCCTTATCTGGAGATCATTATCCCAGTTAACTCTGAGACATCCATCTGATTGCTCACACCCTCAGCAGCCTGCATCATCATTGCTGGTCCTCCAAGATGTATACTAGAAGTTTTATAGCTAAATTCCTACCTGAAAAATAAAACTCAAGGAACTTAAAAGAAATAGTGATATGTACTTCCTGACCTTGTCAAAACTCGATCTTGCAAGTACAGTGTGCAGGAAGTATAGGGGAATACCTTTATAGTTAAACCTTGATAGCTCATTCTCTGATTCAATTCTGCTTAGTTCAATAGCACACTGGAGGCTACTCTACCGATAGGTCTTATTAACACTCTGTGAAAATGAAGAGGTAACATGGAAGATGAATCTCATTGTGAAAAAGTTGAACAAATCCATTGGTATTCAGAATTACATGTCCTGTCACTGAGCTGCCTCCTCTATTGCTACAATTAAAGTTACAGTTACTAAATACCTGGCAGAACAAGGCAAAGCCAACAGTCAAATGCACTGAGGAGCCTAGCACAGATAACCAAAATATTCCTGAATTGCTCAGAAGCAAATATTTCTGCTGGCCAGCTCCTCAGTCATTTCTACTACCTAGAACAAATCTCATGTGACAGGTGATATTTAATTTTAATAACAGGAAATGATCAATGGGCACGGCTAGATCAAAATAACCAGTAAAGGCCTGTAAGACAAAAAACATTATGTTTTGTTTTTACATATTTCCCTGCTTAAACTCACTATCTAAAAAATAATTAAATCACGTTTAGTTCTTTTCCTAACAAATCATAACGTATGCCTAGACCATTGTTATGCATTTCTTCCCCTCAAACACACTGATATTAATTTAAGAAAGTGCTGCTTGCAGTCTGTTGCCTTTTCTAGTTCTTTCAGACACAGGCAGTGGCTTAGGGGAAGAACGAAGGAAGCAATTTTGTAAGTCTATGTAATGTTATCAACAAGATTCAAAATCAGAAGCCTTTCCATAAACCTAATTTTAGGGAAGCCTTTTTTTTCATCATGTATCTATAATTGCTCAGTTTCACAACTTAATCAAGACATACATTTCTTCCCTAAGCACCCCCTCTGAGGCTCCAGTCTGCCTAGCTCTGACTCATGTTCTCCCTATAGTCATGATGTGAATCCACACCATCTAATTGCACCATGTCAACATGCTATAAAAAGATATGCAAACAGATGTATTCTTGCTGTCTCCATGACCTTGGAAGAGTCTCTCAGTATGTTCAGGTGAACACACACTGAGACTCAACTGGCAGAAAAGTTATCAGAATTCAATCAAGGTCAGCATCTAGAGTTGCATTAACTCAGTGTTCAAGTTTCCAGATCTGGAAGGCAAAGGTGAATGGCTGGCCGCAATCTGCTCCCACAGTTCCTCTCAGTCGGAGTGAGCACATGATTGACACCCTCTCCCTCAACTATCCTCATGCCTCTGTGGTTTATATTCAACACACACTTGTTTTCTAAGTCAGACTCAGACAACCCAATTTCTAGTTTGCTGCACTGAGATCCTCTGAACTCACTGCACACAATTTTAACTTAGCTCTTATTAAAAAAAAACAAACCAAGAATTGTTCCTGTCTAAAGGAAATTCAGGGGCAAAGAGTGGAGCAGAGACTGAAGGAAAGTCCATCCAGAGACTGCCCCACCTGGGGAATCCATCTTATCTGCAGACACCAAACCCAGATGCTATTGCTGATGCCAAGAAGCACTTGCTGACAGGAGCCTGGTATAGCTGTCCCCTGAGAGGCTCTGCCAGAGCCTGACAAGTACAGAGGCAGATGCTTGAAGCCAACCATTGGACTGAGCATGGAGACCTCAATGGAAAAGTTAGGGGAAACACTAAAGGAGCTGAAGGGGACTGCAATCCCATAGGAAGAACAACAATATCAAATAACCGGACCACCCAGAGCTCCCAGGGATTAAACCACCAACCAAAGAGGACACACAGGGGGACCCATGGCTCCAGCTGCATAGGTAGCAGAGGATTGCCTTATCTGGCATCAATGGGAGGGGAGGCCCTTGGCCATGTGGAGGCTTGGCACCCCATCGTAGGAGGATGCTAGGGTGGTGAGGTGGGAGTGGGAGTGAGTGGGTGGGTGAGTGAGTGGGTGGGTGGGAGGGTGGGTGGATGGAGGTACACCCTCATAGAGACAGGGGTAGGGGGGATGGGATGAGGGGTTTGTGGAGGGGAAACCCAGAAGGGGAGCAACATTTGAAATGTAAATAAATAAAAACCACTAGCCACGGTGCCACTCTCTACACAGACTCTCTCCCCTGAAACCACGAACAAAATCAAATCCCACCTTCCCTCTTTGAAGTTGCTTCTGACAGTTTTCTTGCCTCCAATCAGAGTGTCTTTTGCCTATCACAACTATGATGATTCCAGCCCGGACCTACAAACTCCTCCCAGGCAGCACCGGAGAAGAGCCCCAAGGGAAAAATGACAGCAGCAGATGCATCTAGCTTCTAATCTTTCCTTATTCTCTTTGCAACACTTAAGGGAAAAAAAAACCCTGCTGTTTCAGAACATGCTTTCATCACTTATGCTGACTCTCATGGTTGGCCTTGCATTTGGAATTAATTCATCAAGCCAAGTGCCTTTTGATGTCCTGTGCACATTCTATGACCCTCTCAGTACCATCTTATTCTGAAAGCAACGTGTACCGGTTACTTTTTTGACACTGTAATACCTGGCTTGGGTGGCTTCCATGGTTCAGAGGTAAAACCTGATGACTTATATTTGATCCTTGAGACCCACACAGAAAAGACTGACTCTATATGCTGTCCTCTACATGTACACTGTGGCTTGCACATGTTCGTGCGCGAGTGCATGCACACACACATGTGCAATAAAACATAGTTAAACAAATGAATAAAATACCTGGCTGAAGCACTTTAAAAGCAGCCAGCTTATTCAGGCTCATGGTTTAGGGGCTATAGCTTGTCAAAATGGTAGAGACATGGTGGCAGGAACTGCAGCTGATGACTAGAGCTTGCTCACATCTGAATAGACAGGGAGCAGAACTGATACAGAGTATGACAGAGATAGAAATCTCAATGCCTGCTCCCCACCCCCCACACCCTCAGGGAGCCCTTTTCTCCAGCTAGACACTAAGGCAGGAGAATAGGAAAGTGGAAAGGAAACGTCAGAGACTATCATACAAAAGGCAGCAGGTGAAAGACCAGCAGCCTTTAGTCTAGCTGAGCTTCACTCAGACAAGAGAGCACACTCTGAAGAGCTGTCTGTATTGTATAAATGTGAAAGAGTCAGGTACTAAGCTAATGACCCAAAAAACTTACTACAGACATTGGCTCACCCCTTTCTGCCTTCTTGGAGCCAGGCCACTGGTAAAATATGACACTCCTTAGACCCCTGTGTATCTTTCCATTAATACATCATCTCCTTTCTTCTAATTAGCTTCTCTGTTCAATTTCTTGTAAAGAGTTACAAGCACCTGGAAACACCTACCTTCCAGACTCAGACCCATACCCATGATACCTCTGCTTCCCTAAGATCAATCTATCTACCTATCTATCTATCTATCTATCTATCTATCTATCTATCTATCTATCTACCTACCTATCTATCTATCTATCACATGCATGGACAGACAGACAGAATTGGACACACACACGCAGATACACACAAGCATGCACATACACTCACATGCACACTTGCACACACACACCTAAATAGCACCACTGAGGACTAAGTGCACTGAGGGGAGGGGTTTCACAGGTGCAGGTGACAAAGAACTTGTAGCTAAGGGAACTTCCCTACAAGCTGTGCTCCTCTTGACCTTAAGCTAAATCAGCCTGTGAGAAGCAAAACCTAGGAGCAGGCTCCCAGTAAGTCTTCCTGAGCTACTGAAGTGGTTGCCAGTTTTCTAAAGACCCTGTTGTATCTTTTTCTTTTCCTGTTGTATCTTTTTACTAAATGAGAATGATACATTTCTATTGAACGAGCTACCCAAATACCCCGGTTAACATCATGAGAAAAGCCCACTCACAGCTTTTAAAGCACATAAGTCACCCACACAGCTCTTTTATGTGTGGCCTCTTCTTTGGGTACTTAACTTACTGCACTTAATTCATGAGGCAAAACACAGCACTGGATGGTGACACATTTTCACAACACCTGTTTACTTCTCTAAGTACCTGTAGACAATTTTAACTTCGTCTCCATGTAAAATTTAAGGGAAAGTGGTCAACTTCTTTATTTTCCAATAAATGGCCGATGACAGGAAAGACTCCTGAGAACTCTGAGACTAGGTGCGAGATTAAATCTTCCAGAAATATTGTTCAAGATTAGTGGACATTTAATGTCACTTTAAATAGTTTAACTTCATATATTCTCTCCTCCCACCCAGTTTGTTTTGCTTGATGCTTCTTATGTCTTTTAAGTATATGAAGATACTCAGTTCTTCTTCTGGTAGTTAAGAAATTAGAGAAAAGCCTTAGGAAGTCATGATTTGGAAAGTTACAGAGGGCAATGAATGTGTGTAGTCTGCTCTGGGTGATGCTAACGCTTGCAACAGACCTATTCCTAGGTAAGGAAAATTCTGTCATAGCAAAGAAAACAGAATGTGTCATTCTGTGAGAAACATTTTTTTTCTATCAAAGGTAGTTAGCCCAACAAGGGCCAATATTTCCTTAACCCCAGCCCACCCCAGCCCACCTTCCTCTTTGTGCCAATTAGTCAACTCACTAATGGAATGAGACACAGTCACAACCTACTTCAGTGTTGAAAGACAGCATGCTAGCTAGCAGGTCTGAATTCTGATGCACCATTTTTACAAAAGAAAAATGCCTTGCCAAATTATATTCAGTTTGTGTGCTCCTTTTTGCAACATTAAGATTACTCTTTTCCCGACAAATACATCAAAGCTAGTGCAACATGCCAGGCTACCAACCTCCGCTGTTCTTCGCCATGTTCTCCTGAAGGAACAGTGAGACATTCATCCATGTGGCCATGGAGCAGCCGGAGAACATCACCGCCAATGAGATACCCTGTAAGGATTAAAATTATTTGTGTTCATAATATCATGGCCAGATGCTGATGGCCAGACAGAGCATCTGATACAGTCATCTACTTTCACAGACACAGATAGAGAACTATTGGTCTAATAAATGATGTTGGGTCTGTGACTAAATCACAAAGGTGGATGGCATTGACTGACCCCTTGAGCCTTGCAGTTTGATATTTTAACCAGAGGGTGTGGCCTCAGGCTCATAAACATCACCATTAAATACATAAAATGTGGGGCTGTGGAAACCACTCAGTCAACAAGAAGATCCCTGAGACTCATTGGCTGACCGGCCTCAACTTATCAGTATGATCCAGGCCAATGAAAAGACCCGATCAATCAATCAATCAATCAATCAATCAATCAATGGAATGAACATGAGCATGTGCACCTGTATACCTACACATATGCAAACACACATATGCACACTTCACGTCTAGCATATGTGTGCATGTTCATACACACAGACCACACACACACACACACACATGCACATGTACACATTCACACACACACACAAACAAGTACTGGCTCAGATCTGAAGCACTAGGCACAGGACTATAATGAGAAAGGATGATATTGGACTGAGTGGTACTTCAGGTCTCACAAATGAGATAAACAGCCCTTCGGAAACGAGTACATGAAACCTCAGAACCAGCCAAAGTTGGCAACACCATGAAAATAAGAGAAGATGAAGTCTAGCACGGGCTTCACTTTTAAATAGCAGTTTAGGCAAGACTGTAAAATGTCATGTTTCTGCATGATAGAATATCAGGACATGAAAGGTCTCTAATTAACCATCAGCTCATTATCACAATTCCAGGGATAAGCATCAACTTTGTATCAAGGACAAGCCTTTTAATTAAAGTGGATCTCTTACCTTGGGCTGCTTCGCTTCCTGAGCTGATAGGGGCCACGCTCCAGAGGGTCTGCTGGAAGGCCGCATCCACATGCCAGCTGCTGTTGTTGCCATATGACAAGTGCTGCAGCAAGAGGCAAGAGGAGGCATTGCTGTAAGCCTACTGCACGGAGCTCTGGCAGCCTGATGGCGACACTGCTGACTGGGGAATGTGCGGAAGGGACATGCACTGTAGCCTCTTCTTCAAAAATTAATACACTAGACAGGCATGGTGGCACATATCTGGAATCTCAATACTCAGGGAAGATCCTGAGTTCAAGGCTGGCCTAGACAACATGCTCTGACTCAAAAAATAAGTCCATCTAAACAAGATAATTAAAACATGATCAGAAAAAAAGAATAATAGAAATTACTATTTGTTCTAGTTTCCTTTCTGTTGCTATGATAAAATACTCTGACCACAAGCAACTTAAGGAAGGGAAGGGTTAATTTGGCTTATACTTCTGGGTCACCGTCCCATTGTTGGGGAAACTTGACACAGGAACTCAAGCAGGAACCATGGGAGGTGTTGTATGCTGGCTACTCCCCAAGACCTATGCTTGGCTAGCTTTGTTATACAGCCTAGGATCACCAACCGTGGGAATGGTGCTGCCCACAGTGTGCTAGGCCCTCCTATATCAATTCCAAATCAAGGCAATCCTCCATAGACAAGCCTGCAGGCCAATATGTTCTGGGAAACCTCTCAAATGAGACTCCCTCCTCAGGTGATTCTAAACCATGTTGAGTTGACAGGAAAAGCTAACTAGAACACTCTGTAACTTTAGACACTTTTCGGTTTTACTGAAAGAGTAATTGACAAACCAGTAATCAGAAAACACACAAATGGATAACAATGCACTGAGAAAATTTATGTATAGGAAGAAATTTTATCTTAAGACTTGTTGATAAACAGAATAGTATTAAAGTGGGTGTTTGAAATTATCATTCACTCTCCTACATATGATACTGTGATGGTTTATTGACAAGCCATTATGTGAATAGAGTCCTTCATTGACTTGTTGGCTACAATTTGATATCAGAGCCAGTAGACAGTGATGACAACTCTCAGCAACAATTTCACTCTTTCTCTTAAACAAAAACCACTGGATAAAGAAATTGCAATTCACATATATGAGAGAATTTTAGTTATCCATAATAAGGAATTATTATAGTATCTTCATGAGAACGGAGCAGTATAAAGGGGAGCTGAGACAGACATTGTATGTTTTCTCTGAAAGGCAAACATGTGCACTGAATACTTGTATATGGTACATACAGGGCTATGAGAGAGGAGGAAAAGATCTAGAAGGAGGGAAGAGAAATGAACAAGAATATAGGAATACTCTTCACGAGAGCAGGAAGAAGGTAGAGAGGAGGAGGGGGTCAACACTCAGAGAGGTGGGACTGGGGATGGATACAAAGAGAAGGATAACTAAGTATAAAATGTCGGATATCTGTGTATAAAAAAAAGTCACAATGAAATCCATTTCTTTGTATGCTAACCAAAAGTCAATGAAAACAAAAGGCTTTTGAAACTGGCAGTGTAAAATACGAATATCAACCTCATCAGTAACTGCACCAATCAATAGATTCAAAGTTTCCCAGGTGATCATTGGGTTTACTAATCATTTTCCCCTCTCTCTCAAATCCCAGCTATCGCTTGCCTTCATGAAATTCCTGAGTCCCCTTAGGGTCATCATTCCTATGCCCAGTCCCCCGAGACTCCTTTCCTGACTTTTCTTTCTTCTAATGTGAAAACACTTTTGGTGCTAACAGATCAATCCTATCCCATCTGCTCCATAAGGACGGTATGTTTTCCATGGCGATCAGCACACAACACGATTCTTTGATTCATTTCTTTTTTCTCCCCTTTAAGCTGCCTAACACAGGTTCGCAGGGGTGTCTCTCACCATCCAGAGTGCTTGCTACTCAATAAATGAGGAAAAGATGCCAGTTAGACCTTTAAGATTAAAACGGCAAAACCTTTATCAACAATTCTTATTCACTTCTTTCTGTGTGTGAGTGTTGGTTGTCTGTTTGTGTGCATATGTGAACACTCATGCGTGTGGAGACCAGAGATTGATGTTGGATGTCTTCTTCAGCTGCTTTTCAATGTTATGTTTTTGACACAAGGTCTCTCACTGAAACTAGTCCTTACCAATTTGACTAGACCAGCTGGCAGGGAGCTCCAGGGACCTTCTCACCTCCTCCTCCGGCTCTGCAGTTTCAGGCACATACCACTGCACCTGGCTTTCTCTGTAGTTGCTCAAGATTGGCACTTGGGTCCTCTCGCTTTCACAGCAAAGACTTTAATCAGTAAGCCATCTCCCCAGCCCCCAATAATATCTGAGTTATTTCTATGTCAATGACTTAGTAAACAGAATTTTACATACATACACACACACACACACACACACACACACACACACTCAGGCACATATATATGCATATATATACATGGTTGAAATACACCCCCATATATATATATATATATATGTATATATCACCATATATAGTTCACCAAATCTTCTGAAAAGAATTCACAATACTAAAGCTTATTTTTTATTTTAGTTTTAAACCAAGTGAAAGTTCATACTTGGTCACGACAGCCATTTTTTAATTCATCACAGATTCATTCAATGTGTTGTCTAAAGCATTGGCTGAATATCATCAGAAGGACCTCCTGATCCCAACGGTGCTTGTAATCTTGTAGGGGGAGATAAGGGAGCAACATAAAATGCTATGCATCAGTATATATGTATTTTCTTAATGTGTAAAGTATATTTAAAATGCTTTTGAATTTGATTATCAAAAGTGAGTATTTCCAACCAAACAGCTGGAACAGGCTTCCATGCAGAATCTGAAGGGGACACATTGATCCCATGGGGAGAGGTGGGAGTTCTCATGCCAAAGACTCTAAGGGAAACAGTAAGATTACAGGCCTGAACCTCCCATTTGGGATACAGTGTCTCTAAGTAAGTAGATACAAACTTCATATTTATACATGTATAATATAATGTCAATGGTTGGGCTATAAATGTTTTAAAAATAATAAAAATTTTATAAGCCAGTTTGGATTTTTCATTCTAATATATCAGACTGCTTGGCATGGTTGTGGGCTAAGTCCTTCTGGTTGCCTAAAAAAATCTGATTATGGCCGAGAAATGACCGTAATCAAAGGGTGGAATCATGAGGACACAGAGTACAGTGCAGAATCCTCTCTTTGAAGCTTTGGACACACACTGACGAGGGAATGAAGGACAGACTTACAGACAAAGGCTGGTGCTAGATCAAGGAGCTCAAACTTGAGGCAGGCAGGAGCAACTAAGTCAAAAAGTAACACTTGACTAAGGGAACTGAAATGTGATCCCTGTGTTACATCCAAGCACAAAGAGGAATCACACACATGGCAAAGAGAGAGAAAGGGGGGACTGTGTGTCTGTTAGAAGGAGTCCTATGTCCTTAAGAATGTACTGAAGCCAAAGCTATCTAAATAAAACCTACTCTTCTAAAGAAACCATCTCAGCGTGCATTGCCTCCAGAAAGTATCTACTTAATTTTGCTGCTTAAAACCAGCAAAATAGAAATCTGAGTGGGAACAGCACCACATCAGGCCTGTTGCTATTAAATATTCAGAAGGCAGCAACAGTCCAATTACTGAAACCAAAATGAGTAGTCCTTAAAGCAAAGATGGATGGGAGCAGAGAGTGAAAGCAAACCAGCCCTAGGCTCAACAAGACAGCCACCAGGGCACCGAGTATAATGTGGCAGTGTTAAGCCACAGGAAAGCACAGTGTCAGGACTCAGGGCACCTGACTGCAATCAGGTCTCATCTTTAACCTAATGTTAATTATTTCAGCCATTATTAGTTGTCTTATTTGATGTGTGTGTGTGTGTGTATGTGTGTGTGTGTGTGTGTGTGTGTGTTTACCATGTGCATGCCTAGTTCTTACAGTGGTCAGAAAAGGGTGTTAAATTCCCTGGAATGGAGCTGCAGATGGTTGTAAGCCACCACATAGGTGCTAGGAATTGAACCTGGGTCTTCTGCAAGATCTACAGTGATCCAAATCACTGAGCCATCTCTCCAATCCATAACTTTTCTCCCATGTGTTCTAGAGGATGGACCTCGGGTCCTCATGCCTGCTCTGCAAGCCATTTACCCATTAATCCATCTGTCTTAGCCCATGAATTTTAACCTTTAAAATACAGAACAGTCATTTGAGCAATTTGTCAAAAAAAAAAAAAAAAAAAAAAAAAGGAGTTTTCCAATTTAGGAGCAGTAAAGCAGAGCCCATCAAAACTGTGGATCCTAAAACTATAAAGGAATAAAATATTATATGTCAGGAACTCAAAATCACAGGGGCCTAAGTGACCCACAGCTCTCCTGGATCTTAACCCAAATCCCATAGAGCAGGTATATTCTGGCCCTTTCATTTCCTTTCTAATCCTGTGGACTTATTTGTTGCATTCCCTAAGCTGCTTGTGACAGCAGGTCGGAATCCTTTATCAGATTGCCAGAAGGTTCCATGGCCCCAACATTTTTCTAAGATTCTCCGTATTCAGCCCTTGTCTGAAGCAGTTTTTCATTCGTTTATTTATCTCTTATTAAATGTCAAGCATTTGGGCCCTGGTGATACAGCATTCCAAATAAATTAGCATCCAGGGACAAGAAACATGAGTAAACAAGCTATCTTACCCCTCGGGCTGCAGCCTCTTCTTTGGAAAAAATATAAGAAAAGATAAATGGGAGACAAAGACGTGGATCTTTTTTAAAATGTAATACTGGTGGCTTCCTCACCTGGGTCACAGGGACAGAAAAGGGCCCTCAAGGTAAATTAATAAAATTTAAACAAAGGGATTAGACCTGATGACTCAGTGGCAGGGCATGTGCTTACGGATGTCCCCCAAATTGAACTGGCTGTCATAATAAATCACTTATAAATTATTAAGGATCCCTGCCTTCCACGGATGTATTTATGCAATTTTAGGAAATCCAGCAACTTGTTATTCAATCAAAATACCTATCTTACTTAAAAATCCAAGATAAGAACCACAGAAGTAAGTCGTCAGGAGGGGAAAGGACCATGGTGCCAAGCAGGAAGACGGATGAGAGTTCCGACCTTTCTGGTGCCATCAACATCTTATTTCTAACCCTCTGGAAGCAACCTGTGTTGGTCATTTGTTTGTAAAATACTAAGCCAGGGCTAGAGAGATAACTCAGAGGGTAAAGGTGTTTGCCACCAAGAGTGGTAACCTGAGTTCAATCCCTCGACCCCACATGGTGGAAAGGCAAAACTCACTCCTGAAAGTTGTCCTCTGACCTCTCTGTGCATGCTACGATACATTCACAGAACCTGGGTTCCATCAAGAGCAGGAGGGACTCTTAACCACTGAGCTATCTCTCCAGATCCTTGATGATTTATTTTCAATCAGTTATTGGGCTATGGTTTTATGAATCACAAGATCTTTGTAGGTCTACAAGTGACCCAGACAACAGAAAATCAGCATTTCGAGAGTGCAAAAAATAAGTCACAGATGGGAAGCTTCTAGGTAGACCAGGGCGGTTTTACAACTGACACATTAAAAATGAAGTTTCATGTGACTTATCCTGTCTTATTCATTTGAAGTGGATTCTAAGCCAGTAACACCTGTTTGTCCTGATTTCACTATACTAAGATCTTTTTCTCTTACATATAAGCTGCTTTGAGAAAAGCCTCTTTAAAAGACAAGTTATCCAATAGGAGTACAGAAAAGCCCTTCTGGATAGTCCTGGAAAGATTAGAATGTCCTTTCATAGTAGAGCACCAAACAGCAAAAGTAAAGAAAGAGTATTGTGTGACTAGTTTACAACCATTTTTACAGCCAAGACCCTTTATTCCTTGGGAATTGACCTCTGTCCAACCTGTAAAGCTGACAGGTTGAAGGTCCCTGACCACAGTGCCCTCCTCTGTCTGGGAGGTGCTTTTGCAGATGAAAGGGAAGAAAATTAGCTGGCCATCAATTCATCACTACAAGGGCTGCCAGCCCCATTAGTGTTCCAAATGTAAAATTGGATTAATCTTAAATGATCTCAGGAGTGGAAGGAAAGTAGCTAACTCAACAGTCATGGACCCAAAAAGAAAAAGTCAAAGGCTAGAGCTTTAATTTTCTATGGTCACTTTTAACCAATGCATTTTGAAACAAAAGTTTTATTTATTTCTTTAATCATGTGAGCATCTCAGAATACAGACCTTGCTTTCATTGGGTCTTTATTTAAGACTCTCTGTAATAGTCCTTCTCTTGAGACCAGGTTTCTCTTTCTTAAGCTAAATACTGGTAGCTTCTTTAACCATTGTACAAAGACACAAACTTCTCAAGCAAACAATGGCAACTACTTACTATGCAAGGGCAGGTGACCTTACTTGGATTTCAGCATTTGATTCTCCTAATGCCCCTGTGTCAGTTGAACAATTCATAATTCTCATACTGCAGATGAAGAAACTGAGGACTCAAGAAACTACACATCAGTCCTGGGGATGTGGCCCAGCTAAGAGTGCTTATCTAGAATGTACAAGACCTTGTGCCCAAATTCCAGAACCGCATAAACCAGGCATGATGCCACATCTGTAATCCTAACACTTGCAAGATGGAGGTATGCAGATCAGAAGTTCAGTGTCACTCCTGACTTCACAGCCAGTTCAAGGCCAGCCTAGGTATTCAAAGTTCATTCACTATCTTCTTTATTTTCATTCATTTTCTAAAAACTTTTGCACTGAGTCCACCATATACATCCATGAACCATCTTCACAGTACTCAACAAGGATGCTTGTCAGCATCAGCATCCTTCACCCACCCACTGACAGTCCCATAGCTGTCAGGAGGAAATCTTCCTTTACACCTGGTGAAAGGGAGTTAGGGGATTGGGGCTGTGCCTTTGACAGAGAGGATTCTTATTTATTTCTATTTATGTCTGCAAAGCCATGAAGTGAGAAGACTTACTTCACCATGTCTCCCCTGACACGATTCTCTGTCACATCACAGGCCCATGGCAATGGGGCCTAGTGGCCACAGAATGGAACCTCCAAAACTCTGAGTCAAAACTAGTGTTCCCTTATTTTAAGTTGGCCTGTCTTGGGTACCAGTAACACTGGCAGAAAGCTGACTACAAGGTTTGGTTGCATCATTACTTGTCTGAGAACAGAAACCATGGACAGTGTGTTCTTGGAGATTCCTTCACTCTGTTCCATGTGGGCTTCTGTGGATATGAACAATAAAATCACTGGCCTCGTTAGCACATGAGAGTGGAACCCCGGAAATGTGGCTTGATGTTCTGTTAACCTCTATAAGGGTTACCCAGAACTGAATTTAGTATCTTGTACTGACTGGTTTTATATGTCAACTTGACACAAAGTAGAGTTATCACAGAGAAAGGAGCCTCCCTTGAGGAAGTGCCTACCAGCTGTAAGGCATTTTCTCTATTAGTGATCAAGTGGAGAAGGCCCATTGTGGGTGGTACAATCCCTGGGCTTAGTATTGGGTTCTATAAAAAAGTAAGCTGAGAAAGCCAGGGGAAGCAAGCCAGTAAGTAACATCCCTCCATGGCCTCTGTATCAGCTCCTGCTTCCTGACCTGCTTGAGTTCCTGACCTGACTTCCTCTGGTGATGAACAGCAACGTGGAAGTGTAAGCTGAATAAACCCTTTCCTCCCCAACTTGCTTCTTGGTCATGATGTTTGTGCCCTGACTAAGACATAGCTAATGCCCACAAGCCTAATACTCAGGAATTGGGGGGGAGAAGGATCACTGTGAGCTTAAGGATATCTTGACCTACACAATGAGTACAAGGCCAGCCTTGGCTATATAGTATAAGACCATGTCTCAAACTCATACACACACACCCCACATATATGTTTATATTTATGTATAAAATAAACAAATATTTATGTATTTACATTATATACCTTTTATATATTTTGTTTTTCATCTAATATAGTTTTTTATGTTACATATAATACAAATTATTTATGTGTTATATTCCTAATATATTTTTTGTAATATATATGTATAAAGGTTACTCAGGAAAGTGAAGTTAAGTACTTGGGCAAAATGCAGCTTGGAAGCTAATAGTAAATTTTAATGAATCAAGTTTATTGATTTCCAAGGGCCAGGAACTGCATGTCTCATTTTCTGTCACTTATTCCTGAAATCTTTTATCACTCAGTGAACACTCAATGCCTTACCTCACTGCCTCTCACAGTAAGATCTGGACTGGGTGTTCCCATCAGCACTAGCCTTACTTTATAAACAGCTAATGCAGAGGCCAGGGAGATAGTTCTCCTACCACACAGGTTCACAGCTATAGAAGGGATGGTAAAAGTCTAGTTCTTTGAGGTTTTGAATATTCCTACTCCTCTGATGGATAATGAAGCCACACTATCAAAACAATTCTGCTCCACCGTGTGAAGTCCAACCTGGAAAAGCACAACAGATAGGAACTGTCAGGGCCAAATCCAAGCAGAACAGGTCTGCAGTGTCGCCCAAAGGGGACATGAGTTCTTTCTCTTGCCATTGGTTTCTCAGCCCTGCTAAACTTGAAATGTCCATCTTCTGATCAGGGTGTATCACCCTCATGGCACAGTTCTGGTACACAACAGGACCTTAATAATGCATATTTTAATAAGCTGTACGGCACATGGAACTTACACAGGGACAATGTGGACAGAAAAGTGGAGGATGGTGCCAGGTCCCCACCGCTGCGCAGGGGCAGGCTCACCAAACAGTGCCATTTTTCCTGTCCATGACAAGAGGCCCTGTTAAGCCCCTGTCTCTAGCCCATCACTCTGTACACAGGAACACTTGAAAATGAATGAAACTCGTTGGCACATTGAAATGACTTTGTTCCCAAGCCCACCTGTTTTAGTCTTGGGTGTGTACGTGTGTCCATGTGCCTGAAAGCATAGATGCAGATGTATGTGCACATGTGTGTGTGTTCATGTGGAGGGTCCATGTGTGGCCATGTGAAGTCAACTTCAGGAGTCACTCTTCAAATGCCATTCACTCTGTTACTGGGACAGGGTCACACTGGCTTGAAGCTCGCCAAGTAGGCTAGACTGGCTGGCAAGCAAGCACCAAAAATCTGCCTGCCTCTGACTCACCATATTTGGGACAAGTGTGTTATCATGTCCTGATTTTTTATATGAATTCTGAATCTGAATTCATGACCTAATGTTTCCACACAAGTACTTGATGGACTGATCTGTTTCTCCAGCTTCTATTTCCATGCTTACAAAGTAATAGGGTACCCTAAAAACTCTGGTCTACAGTGTTAGAGGTTCATTGCCTCTCACAGTAGGTTCTTTAATACAATGATTATTTCACAGTGACCTACTCTGCCCCATCTTTCTTTCCATTATTATCTACTACTTCTTCTTGGATACTTTATGTAGATAATCATGAAAAACTTTAAAAAATGCTTTTTTTTTTCCTGTTTTTCCTAGTTGGCACCAGCTGTTAAATTGACACAGCTCAGAATCATCCAAGGGGATCCCAACTGGGAGTTTCCTTGACCAGATGGGCCTGTGATGTATGTATCTGTGGGGTATGACTTTTAATTGAGATGGGAGGGCCTAGCCCACTGTGGGCAGTGCCATCCCTACAAAGGTCGTTCTGGGTTTGTATAAGAAAGCTAGTTTAGCAATGAGCCCATGGGAGTAAGCCAGGAAGCATTTTTCCTTCGTGGTTTCTACTTCAAGCTCTTGCCTTGACTCCCCACAATAACAATAATGGATTACAACCTCTAAGATGAAATAAACCTTTTCCTCCTCAAGTTGTTTTGGCTATGGCGTTTATCTCAAAATTGGAAAAGCAAGATAGAACAATGTCTATCTTTTTTGGTTCAATCTTTAGAGAGTAGTTCAGTAGTAGAGTGTAGTTCAGTAGTAGAGTGTTTGCCTAGCATACACAAGGGGCTGGGTTGAATACTCAATACTGCAAAAGAGAAAAGTAATATTTAGCTGAGCATGGTGGTAAAGGCCTACCATGCCAGCAACAGAAGATAAGGTAGAAGGATGATGAGCTCAAGACTGGCCTGGTCTGCATAGTAAGACCCTCTCTCCAAACAAACAAATAAATAAAATTACAGAAAACCCAACAATATTGTATACATCTGCCTTGTCATGGATTTCATTCTTCTGTGAACTTCTGTACAGGATTACTCTTTAGATTAGAAAAACTACAACCTGTTAAATATGTTAAATCCATAATTGCCTTAGCACAAAAAAAAAAAAAAATACATCCAAGAACTTACTCAACATTTTCATTTTCCTATGCTTAGTCACTACCCTCTCTGAATTGAGGCAGGGCTGATGACAGACAAGTTACTGCTTAAAAGTGTCTCTCACACAGTCAAGTACTGTCACCAGTGTCAAAATATGGACTGAGAACCCAATTGACACAACATGGCATGAAAACGCCACAGAATTTGAAATCCCCGATTAGACTTCTTTACCTTCTATTAATAAAAGAATCCAAGAGCAGACACCACCAGCCTCGTGAATATGCATATCAAAGTCTAGAGGGAAGCCTGCTCAAACAGACCCAGGGAGCCATCCTTCCCTTAAGGCCACCATCTCCCTCTCTTCTCAGGAGTTATTTATAACTCACCAGCTAGAGGCACAAGCCTTCATGAAGCGTCTCCCTAGCTTTGCTTGCTCATCAGCACCTCTCTCCCAAGCATCACTGCATCCCCACCTCTCAGCCCAGCATCAAGCCCTCAGCCCTGTGCCCACACTTACCAAGTACCTTTCTGAGGACACGCTGACCAAGATGAGGTCATCTCCAACCCGCACCTTCTCCCCTTCAGATCTCTGCTTAGAGGCGGGATGTATGGTCCACCAGCAAGCCTCCCCTGCGAGTCACAGAATTGAAACACAGAGAAGATTCAGTCAATTTATGATCCATTCCCTCTCCAGGTAACACCACTCACGGGACTTTCAGAAATACATGATTTCACGCAAATTAATCTCTTGGATCACGGATCAGCCAAATTCACTTAGCGTAGGACTTACTGAAATGCAACCTTTCTCTTAATGGGAAATGAGTGTGACAGTTTGGTATCTTTTCCCCAATAAAAACTGCTGAAAAGGTGCATTTATTTACATATGGTAACACAGGCCTGGATGTTCCAGTTAGGCAGGGTGTTTCATTCCCTAAACAATCTTAATATGCATTTACACAATTTCATCAAAAGGAATTGAGGTTTTCTGTTGGGGTCCTTGCATGATAAGTGTTCTTTTGTTGATTCAAAATTGACACAAAGGATTGCTATCTTAAAAGTTCCATTACCATGTCTTCCATGCTTTGCTTTATTTCCTTATAAAACGCATTAGTTCCTATTTAATCTAAGAGACTCTTAGTACAGAGAGATGCACTATAAGAGCTGGTATACAAATCCATCTGAGGTAAGTCAAGCAGTATCAAAAAGCACACATCCATCTGCCTTCCTTAGTCCCATTACCCAAACCAGAAGCAGCCAGGCAGCCTATCCACAGTCCCTTTGGAGTCCTGAGCCAGAGGTCTCTGACAATTCCAGCAGTGTTCTGGTGGTTCCTTCATCTCCAGTCATCCTTCTCCTCCCCTACCAAGCTCCACTGCTGTTCCTTGTTTTGAGCTTATTTCATTTTTACTCACTTGTCTGTATATCCCACAAACCATATCATGTGTATGACTATATCAGAGGCCAGCTTGCTCAGTCAGTGCTCTCCATGGACCAGTGGGATCTGGGGATCCGACTCACACTGCCAGGCTCACTCAGCAGTCTCGCCAGCTCTTTATTATTTTTTTCTGTAGTATTCCTTTTCTGAACTGACTCCCCAATGGCAGAACATGTGTGCCTTTTGCTCCTTGTGGTTTTCCCAGGTCCTACCACCAGACTGCAGCACTCAGCAATTGATTTTATATGGATGAGTAAAATCATCTGAGATACATCCTAGGAACTCATGCAGTCTGTACAGAACCTGGGCCTCAGTTGTTCTCACTCAAGCCATTCCAACTGTCCATCACCAGTGAGAATTCTTCACTTCCATTCACCGGATCCGCATCTACATTCATTCTCCCAAACTTTGGCAGTGTATCCACTCTTTCTCAGTCACTGCTTCAGTAATTAAAGTCATCAACACAAAGGAAAAAAATCATCTGCCTTGTGAGTTTAATTCTGATGAAGACAAACAGAAAACAAAGGGCAAATGCCATGGTGCTTCAGTAATTCACAAAAGCAGAGCATGGGGAGGAAGCAGGGTAGAATAAAGGCTCAGGGACAGAGGCAGACTCAGTGTCCAGGAGGATTCAGGAGGCTGACAACTGTGCTATTCCATAATGAAATCAGCTCGGTATATAAAATGCATGTTCTAGAGCATGCATTTTGGTCTTCAAACTTAAGGGTTTTTTTATTTAACTGTTTACTAAAATACATTAAGTTTTAAAAAACTGAAAAACTAGAAAAATACAGAACTAAACATACAGAAAATAAAGTATATGTCTGAATATTATATTTATCTTTTTATGCCCAGGATTATAAAAATTATTGAAAGTTAACTGGTTTCATTATATAATTTTTTTCATTATCATCATTGTTATTTTGTGAAAATTTAGTTAATAAGAAAAAACACTTTTAATAATTGATTATATAGAATGTAAACTTATATCTTACATGTGCTTTTTGCTATCTGCATGAAAGGCATAAGCTTAACATCAGGATGAAGACCTCTCTCCTCAAGCATTCCTAAGCTTTGGGTGTGCAGAAAAAGGTTATTTTTCTCCTCCTTGCTGAAGTTTGCAGAACATAAATCTGTTATCAGTAGTTAGCCCCAAAAATTTCATGCATGTGTGTTACATGGGTTGTTTCATGGTGTTAGAGAGGGAATCCAGGGCCTTGCACATGTCAGCACTCTATCATGAGGGATAAAATGGGGGTGAGCAGTGGATGGACCATCTGGTCCCTCCCATGGAAGAACAGTACAGTAAAAACTGGATTCTATCTTTCTATCCCGCTTTCTACTTGATATATTCCTTTTTTATTTTATTTCTGTGATATTGAGAATTGAACCCAGAAGCTCCTCACATCACAGGCAAGTGCTCTACCACTGAGTGGTATCCCTAGCTCTGTTATAAAAGCCTCATTCTGGAAGCCATGCCTTCTCCTGCTCGTTGTAAAAGACAAAATGGGGCACAGAGAAAACACAGATGACAGAGAACAAGAATGTGCAAGACCTTTCTGCTTTCATATTTGGGTTTTGCAAATGGATAAATGTGTTTGCATATTTTGTTCTTTCCAAACTAGAGAGGTGTCTGTCTGTCTGGACACATAGCACAGCAGAGCCCTGAGGCAGAGCAGCAAAGAATTTCATGTTCTACTTTTGAGTTTGAGCACTAACATTGAGCACACCGTTATCTTATGCCTGAGGATATTTTAAGGTGAATGATTAAAAGCCATGCAGGGACTTTACACAGTGTTCAGTGAACATCAGCAAGCTTCACATAGCCAGTCCAACATTCGGTATGGACTGGGGCTTTCCTCTCTCAATCCATAAGAAGAAAAGACATGAAGTCAAAATTTTATAGCTCACCAATAACCTAAGAGCAATCAAACAGGAGGAAAAACACACTCTCTCAATTTACCAAAAATGTCAAAGAGAAAATAATTTTCCTGACTGTTATAAAAACAGCCATCTCATGCGCCTCTGACCATATCTAGGTAGCCTCTTTCCGAACCGCGTTTCATTACAGTATGCAGTACTCACCTGTGGTATCCTCTTGAAGGCCAACGTCAAAGGCCAGTTTGTCAGTGGAAGACCGGGAGGTGGAGAGACAGCACAGATACTAAAAACGTAAGATCAGGCATCACCACAAAATGTTGCAGTCCTACCAAGACTACAGCGATTAACACAGCACTAAGCACGGATGAACAAGGATATCTATAATCTGTTGACTAGAATCTTAGAGGCATAGACCCATACATGGTTCTATGCCATACAGCTGTTCTACTTTTACCTTTTGGGGAAGCCTCCACACTGATTTCCACAGTGCCATGTAAGTTTACAGTACCACGACCGGCACATAAGGGTTTCTGTCTCCCTACATCCTCATGAGCATTTGCTGTCATTTATTTTTCTTGATGATAGCCATTCTGACTAAGGTGGGGGGTGATGCTGGAGGGCATGAAGTAGAATCAGGACTGTAAGAAGGGTAGGGGAAGTGTCAATGAAGGAGAGAGGGGAGATAGCAGGGTAATAGGACCCATGTGACTTGAAAGCAGAAGAGGAGACTATTTGGAGGAAAGACCAGCCGGCAGGGGAAGGACAGCAGTGAGAGATAACAAAGCATAAGGAATGTGCGCACATGTGTGTGCACGTGTGTGTATGTGTGTGCATGCATATCACATCAAAACCTGCTATTTATATGGTCACTGAAATGAAGTGATTTTATAATGTGTACAGTCACATAGCATCTGGTTGGGCGAGCAAAGTGCTACCATCTGTCTCTGATTAGCGTTTTCCCCAATTTCTTGATGCTCCTGGGAGGAATGGAGCCCTTCTAACACCTGGGGCTCAGCAGTGCTAGCACGGCAGGCCTTCAGAGCAACAGGATGAAGGAAACACAGTCCTCTGCCCTTCACAAAAGTCTAAAACGTGAGCTCATCAATACAAGAAGACAAGTCACTGGGGACATGTTCGTATCTCTCTCCCGTCATGTGATATTCATGGTCCTCTGAAAACGTACGTGATCTGATTAAAAAGCTGTACCCAAAGAAACCTCAAAACAACTCAACTTTTGTCTTCTACTTTTGTTTTCATAAAAAAAAAAAAAAAAAAAAAAAAAACAGAATATACTTGGGAGTGCAGTTTTTCATCCTGCTAAAATGAGGGCCACATGAATATACATGTACACATTTCTCTCGGGGAACTCTGACTACCAAAACTGCATTGTCTCATCTGCTCATCCTTGGGTTGTTCTTAGATTTAAATTTTACATCTTTTTCATGCCAACCATCCCTCAACTTCAAACACCTTGCTACGTGACATATGAATGAGGACTCTAAGATGAATGTGACATGAGCTTAAAATACCAGAGCATCTGTGTGAAGCAAATCCTCTGCCAGCAAGAAGAGGAGCCATCAGAGGAAATCCAGAAACAATAGTAGGAACCTTAGAGCTGTGGCATCAAATTCACCTGGAGGCTCAATCTGCATCTTGACTGCCAAGTATGAACTCTCAACGTGACAGATAAGAGGCGCCAAGGATTCCCACAGGTAGTATTTTATCTTACTTTTCTGAAAGGTATTTTATGATTTATTTTAATTTTTATATTATGTATATGTATGTAAACATGAACAAAAATAACCTTGGAGGCAACAAAAGAGTGTCAGATTCCCTTGGAGGTGGATAATTAAATGTATTTATAAATTAATAATTTAAAACAGAATTGGAAATGGAAAATAATTAACATTTGGCTTTTATACTTGCCCCTTCCTAATTTGTCTCTCAAATATATTACAGGTGTTTAAAAAAATCTATCAAAGGCATTAAAGATAGGAACCATACCTGATATGTCTGAATCTAACCTTCATCTTATAAATGAGAAAACTGAACAGGGCACATGGGTGTTAAACACTTTATCTTGTCAAACTCGTTACTATCATTGCTGAAGTGATGCCATCAAAATTCTAGACAGTCTATCTGACCCTGGATCAGCATAGCCACATGAGAGATGAAATCAAGATGCCTACTCACCATACCACTGTAGGAATGGCGTAGCAATATGGCGTGTCCATAGAGGAGTGTCCGGTGGCCTCCACCTTGAGCAGTCTGAGGAAAGGGGAGAGAAAGAATAGAGAGGAGAAAAAGCATGAATGAGCAGATAACAAAGTCAATAAAGTGTTCTTCTGACTTTACTGGAAAGTTTAGTAAGACATAAAAACATTGGAAAAGCAAAGCCGCCTCAAACAAGTTCTTAAACACTAAGGAATCTGTAAGGAAGTACCTGCCATAGAGCAAGCATCTCATTCAGCTCTGAACTGGGCTTCAGTGAGGAAACACTACAACTTTAACAGCTCACAGTCTGGTCAGTCACTGCCTGTGCTTCAGTTATACACAGCCTCCACTGGACAGGGAGACCAGGTTACCACTGTATCTATCTAGAAACCTGATAACTACCCCAACGCTCAGCAATCACCAGGTAAGTTTTATTTCCACAGTTGAGTTTTTGCAGAACCCAGAATTGGTCACATGATCTTGGGGGTTTAAAGCTTCTCATTCTCCCAAGTTGCCTTCATGATTGGAGGACTTGCTAAAGCCCAGAATCTTCGGCTTCCATTCAGATTCTGATTATAGATGGCAGAGGCAGACACAGACACACTCCATCTGACAGATTTCCCAGGGAGTCGTGGTCCCAAGGATCACAGCTGGAGATGGACAAATACAGAAGACCTTGTATCTCAGTCCTCTCTGGTGCCAGTCCGCTATTCTAAATATATCTCCTCCCTCCACCCCATGTCATGCTGCTATGTCTTGAAACCTAAAATTCACTCTGTTGTCTTCTCTGACTTACAAATGATGTTTTCAAACTTAGTTGCTCAGCTTCCTCATACATGAAGCTCACTCAGGTTCCCCAGTGTTAACCCCTTCCCTTCCAGTCTGCAGCTTTCCACTACACCTGCACACTGGTCTCATGACTTTGTAGGCCAGAACCGCCTCCCTTTGACCAGACTGAGAACCCAATGACAGTGATTTTGGTTCAGCTCTAGCTCTGAGCAAAGGTCAGAGGACAGCAAGGAAACAAACATTTGTTAAGTGAAAACCTCAGCTGGATGGTGTATTTCGGGCTATGGAAGTGGGTGTGTATGTGTACAACGGTCCCTACCTCAATTAAGATGCTTAAGAAAGGGGGGGGTAATGAAGTTCTGCACATGGGGTGACCCTTTTTTTTCTTAACAGGAGCACCAACCATCTAAGTTAAAAACTGAAGATTTATAATTTAGGAGGGCCCATGATTTAATGAAAGGTAAAAATGGTCACTCCAATTATATGCAGGGGTGGGATGGGGAGAAGGGACTGGTCTCATTTTCATAGAGATGACTGACTGAGTTAATATTACAGAATAATGTCAAATAAATCCATAAAAGATAAATGGATAAAAATATGCAAACTTTCAAATGAAATCTAAGTGATTCTGCTGAATGTCATCTAAAAAAAGAAAACTCATGTAAAGTTCACAAGTCATTGTAAGACAAATTTAGCATCACTTGGCATTTGTAGCACTTTAGATTTTTAGAATCATGTAAAAACAAACAAACAAACAGTCCACTCTGGGAAATCACATTGGAAATGAAGGCTTTCAGTGTCCATACTTGGGTGAGAACTCAATGCACATTCTAGACTTACATATCTTTAGAGAAATAGTAATGGAGGCTATCTATCTCTTATCCTTTGTAGTACAGGGGACTAGTTGGATTTCTACAGCTGCACTTGAGGTATTACTGTCATAAGCTTAAATTTACAGGCAAAAAAAGAAACCACAGAAATATAAAATCTGAATTCTAACAATGAAGACCAATTAGAATAGATTACCAATACATGAATATTGCTGATTCTATATTCATTCTTCAGTGTTGATTTTTACAACATATGATTGCAATATATACTGGCTCATTAATCTGCCTTTTATATTATTGATAATCAAAGCCATTAAATTCACCAACTATAAAATGGCTAAACATCTTAAGGATGGCTGTAATACATCATATAACTTTAGAAGTTGTGTGGGCATAAACCAGGGTATACAGGGAACCTTTTCTCCATGCAGAAACTCTCTACTAGCCTAATTCGAAGCTGTCATTAAATGAGGTTTTTGTAAAAAAAAAAAAAACAACAACAAAAAGAAAAACAAACAAAATGAAATCAGAACTGCAGAGTAGCTCAGTGGTGGTGTGATAGGGTTGTTACCACACACGAGCCCTCAGTGTGCTTCTGAGGAGGAGGGGAGAGAGGAAGAGGATAAAGCAGCACTTGGGGGCTGCCATGTGCCATGCGACTTTACAAGTCCTGTGATGCAGAACCGCGGCCTCAGCAGTAGACTATACAACAGACAATACACAGAAAGGAGAATCTTTAGTAAGATTTCTCTCACAGTGCCTAGATATTTAAGTGGAGAAGCTTATAAGTGTATGTACAAATATTAAACACCTGGAATGAAAAAAAATAGTTGTTTCATGGAGAGAAAAAAAATCAGAGAAATGTCTGTATGTACAACCTTCCCTGTTATCTAAGAATGCTGAAGGCAAAGATGAGCAGCACCCCGCACACAGGGGCATCAGGGCCAGGTGAGGGCTGGCACTTCAAGACATCTGTGGGTTCTCGCTACCAGAAATTCTCTGACAGTCCTGCAATCCCATGAAAATATCAAGAGTAATCCTAACAACATGAAACACGGCTTGTCCAACCCAGCCAAACATTGAGCATATAATGACCTAATAGTAAATGGCTAGTCTCTCACTTTTGCTGGTGTGGAGTCTCCTGAACGAACTACCAGGCTTTAGACAACACCAGCACATGACCCTTAGCACCAGCAACCACAAACAGGCCTCCACAACAAGCACACATCCACCTGGCTTAAAACTAGATTACAAGATAAAAACTGATCGTGTTCAGCAATCTCTTCCTACTAAGTGACTCAAACTGTTCTAATTGCATGCATGTGGCCTGCTTCCTGAGTCGCTAACCTTCCCTCAGTTTCCAATGTGATGGGCTCTGTCCCACACTTAACAGAAATCAGAGCCCAGTTCTAGCATTGAGGTGTAACACCTGGAGTTAACTAGTTGCCCTCATCTTTCTATCTGCACAGGTTTTATGAATCAGTTCCTGCAAAGGAGCTATTAGCAGATTTGGTTGATTACTGTATAGCCCTGTGGATACAGCACTATTTAGGGGCTGAGGTAAGCAGTAAATAAGTCAATGAAAATAGTAAATGCATATTCAGCAAGAAAAACTGAATTTTCAACCCAAGTTCACTGCTTATTAATATCTGCAAGGAAATGGCATATATTTATATTTTTATGCTTATTATATCTCTATAACCCAAACTCTTATCACGATCTATGTAATAAAGCACATAGAATCCTTTGCTTATCATATAAACTAATGTTTTCTACTGAAAAATCAGAACTGAGTTACATGAATTTTGGAAGATGCCTCATATCTTTGATGAGCAGTGACTCCAAAGAAATAAATCTGGGCTCTGTTGTCTGATGTAGAGTGTCAAGTTCTTTACTACTGGTTAATGAAATGGGGCTAACCTGGAAAAGTCACAATGTACCTGCCCTGGGGTTTGCAATGGGTATGAAAGTTTTAACTAACTCAGTCAACGGATGGGCAAGAGGAGTCTATTTCATTTCTTTCCTTTTCAATCTATATCCAAAATTCCATTCACATTTCTAGAAGTTTCGATCTTTTAGAATGATGTTCTTTCTGGGTACAAGTTAAGCCTTTACTAACTGAATACAAATAAATGTCCTTATTGTTTTAGAATAAAACATCAAGCTTCTTGAATATTATAGGATAATGTGGCCGAAACCACAAAAGCATTTTCAACTTCATTTTCTTCTTTCTGTATCCAACTTCTTCCTTCAGGGACATTGCCATGGGCTTTAACCTCTTCACATCTCCCTTGAAGGACCTCTAGTTCTCTACTTTAGTTGGGAAACAAAATAGGCCTGAATTATTTTCACTTCTAGAACAACAAATCTAGTTGTGGGTGCCTGTGGTGGTTTGAATGAGAAGTGCCCCTAGGCTGGGGTATTTGACCGCTTGCTCCCCTGTTTGAAGAGGGTTCAGTGGTACTGCCTTGCTGGAGGAAGTGTGTCACTTGAGACAGGCTCAGAGAGTGTAGAGCCTCATCCAGCTTCCAGTTAATTCTCTGCCTCATGCTTATGGTTAAAATGTGATCTCCTGAGCCCCTGCTCCCACCATGCCTGCTGCTTGCTTGTCATGCTTCCTTCTCCCATCCCCCTGACCCCCTGCCATGAGGGACTTAAACCTCTGGAACCATAAGCTAAAACAAACTCTCTCTCTCTCTCTCTCTCTCTCTCTCTCTCTCTCTCTCTCTCTCTCTCTCTTGTAAATTTGCCTTGGTCATGGGGTTTTATCAGAGCAACAGAAAAGTAACCAATATGAGATTTCTTCTAATTTCCCAATGTAAGTTTCTACTAGATTCACACAAGTGTCCTCGGAAGGCAGAGAGTCAGCATCCCTACAAAGTAAGCATTTTAATCAGGTAGCAATAAAAATTACTTTAATAGAAGAAATCCCTAAAGGTGACTAACCAAAAGTAATTTGGTGCTATATAATCCAAAAATGTCAAAAGTTGTTTAAGTTATAAAAGCAAAACAGGTGATTTACATTTAAAGTTTACTATTTTATTTCATTTTAAAAATTTTAAAGGAAAGCTATTGTGTACCCAAACATAAAGCAAATTCATATAAGCATCCTAAAACTTACTAAATATCACATATAGCTATCTTAAAACTTATGGGATATTGCCTATAACCAAACATAAGAAATAATACAGGTGTGCATGATGGCGCACGCCTTTAATCCAAGCACTCAGTAGGCAGAGGCAGGTAGATCTCTGAGTTTAGGCCATCTTGGTCTACAAAGTAAGTTCCAGGATATCCAGAGCTACATAGAGAAACTCTGTCTCAACAACAACAACAACAACAACAAACAAACAAACAAACAAAACAAAACAAAATGTACGAAGTATTTCATATACCCACACTAAGACACATGAATCATCACATATACCCACACTAAGACATGTGACCCATCACATATACCCACACTAAGACATGTGACCCATCACATATACCCACACTAAGACATGTGACCCATCACATATACCCACACTAAGACATGTGACCCATCACATATACCCATACTAAGACATGTGACCCATCACATATACCCACACTAAGACATGTGACCCATCACATATACCCATACTAAGACATGTGACCCATCACATATACCCATACTAAGACAGAAACTTTAACATATACAACAGAGGATCAGAGCCTCACCTTCATCATGAACTTCTGTGGAGACATAAAGAAAAGAGAGAAAATTGTTAAATACAGATCATTTCAAGGACTTACTTTCAAATAACTTATTTATCAAGACTCCATTGTTCTAAGTGGAGCTATGCCAACAATAAGCAGAAAATTCACACTGCTGTTGCAACAGAACTTATATTCAACTACATGCTAGAAAAATGCTATAGCAAGCAAAGTCTTTGAAAAGGAATCTTTACATTAGTTCAGCTGTTTTCTGTGAAAACATGCCACACTACTGAAAGCCCTGACAATGTACAGCATCCAAGCACTGAGAAAGCAGTACAATCTTCCATTTATTCTCTGAAAATGCTTAAATAAAAAACCTTCGTTCCATCTCTTTCAGTGTAAATGCAGTGATACAAGACAACTCTTCTAATTTTAGTAAAGCTAGTAGTTAAGAAGAGCCTGGTTAGGAGAATCTGAAACATGGAGCCCTGCATCCTTCATGCAAGGAACAGGAAGCAGTCTCTTAGATGCTACCTATGGTGAGAGATGCATTTCAAAGAGAGGCACACAAAATATTTCTCCTTTTCTCTCAATAGGGCCCTTCCCACATACTCCTTCAGAGTTCTCTCCCTTCCGAAGACACTACTTATGCATCTTTCCTTGTTTTTACTAGATGTCCTCCAGTTTCCTGGATTTGTTTCTGGGAGGGCATACAGATAATAAACATTCAAGAAAAGGGAAACTGTTTGACTTCCAAACATAGGGCTGAAGTAAGTTCTTATGAACAGGTCTAAAACATATTAAGAAAAAACATGGACATATCTCCATGGGGTTTAAAGAAACATCAAGGGAACATTTCCAATACAGACATTTGTAGATATTAGCTGCTTCCCTGAGGCACACATAAACATAAATGTGTGTATAAATAAATGGAAATTCCTCTCTGACCGATGTTTTTCATTTTCAATACTGTAAGTCCAAGGGAAATCTTTGAAGAATTTTCACTGTTTCCCAGCTCTACTTCCCCATTGTGATTAGGGCTGCTCTGAGCTGTCATAAAGGAGCTTACTGCAGGCAGCAGCAGGTAAGGCAGAGAGCCATAACAGGCCCAAGTGGGTGGATAAGTGATGGCGGTGTGCCCGGCTCTAAACGGCTGTACGCCCGCCTCCGTAGTTCAGGAAACAAGGTGGTGGAGGCAGGAGATGCAGAGCATAAGAGCTGGGGGATGAGGAGCTGTGAAACAAGATGTCTTCTAGACATGCCATGGCCATTACACTCAGTCTGTGCAGCTCTGCACAAGACCTGCATAGGATTGGTTCCATCAGCATTTCATTATGAATAGGGAGGGGCCCATGAGGCCCCACCCCTCCGTGAAGGAATACTAATGACAGTTAATGGTTTGGGGGGAGGGTGTCATTTTATTCAGTGGTGTAGCCACTGGGTAAATTGTCCTTGATCCATTAAATAACCTTCTAACCTGCTTAGTCAAGCAGATCTAATTAAACCCTGTGAACCACACACAAAAGTTGTGTGTGTGTGTGTGTGTAAATATAAATGTAATTTACATATATGTATAAACACATGTAATTTGCATATATATATATACACACACACACACATATATATATATGGTTTTCAGTAAGAAAGAAAGGTATAGGAATGGGGTACAATTGACTTAAATGTATAAATGTATGGAACTGTCCAACAAGAAAACATAAAAAGAATTTTTATTTTTCACTTAGAAAATAGAGGCAGATAGATACAAAAATGTAACTGATATTAATGGTGAATGGCAGGAAAATTACTTTCTATGCAAAATCAAAAACTATATACCATCATGTTATCTGACAATATTAGATGTCCTGTTAGCCTTCATTGTCAAGGTGACATAGCCTAGGGGTGTCTTAGAGGAGAAGTCTCAGCAGAAGAATTGCCTAGGTCAGACTAGCCTGTAGGTATGTCTATGAGGGATTGTCTTGATTGTTAATTTTTGCAGCAGGATGAGCCACTATTGGCAGCATAATTCCCTAGACAAATGGTCCTGGGCTGTATAAGAAACCTAGTTAAGCATGAAAGAGTGTAAGCCAATAAGTAGCCTTCCTTATGGTTCTGCCTTGACTTCCTTCCATGATGCAATATGACCTGGAAGTATAAAATGAAGCTTTCCTCCCCAACTGTTTTATCACAGCAATAGAGATCAAAATGGAAATATTACCTAATAAGGAAATGGGGAAAATCATTTTCATGTTATACTTGAAAGAAAGAAACAAAAACATCCAACATTTTTCTGTGGCACATGATTATGAGTGGTACTGCTTGTGGATTTTAATTGAAGTAGGTTTGGGAATTTTCTAGTTTGACATGGCCAGGTCTCTAAGTTAATTACTTTACAGTAGCAGCAGATGTTTCTACAAGTGTCCAGTAGGGTTGCTCAGGCCTGATCATCAGAATACACAGGTCAAATGACACCAAGAAGAGTAAGTCACAGAGAAGGAGGAAGACCTGACCATGCAATGGAATAGAACAGACTAAGTGGAGGCAAGACCATCCTTCTGTGGGAATGAGGAAAAACAGCACACGTAATGACACTCAGCTTTCCAAAGACAGCCAAGAGCTGGAAAGACTGATTATATCCGGATAACCTTCTTTTTTCTAATCTCTTGGATAATTTTGCTTAAGATGTAACTATTAACAAGTGATAGCATTAGAAGATATTCCAAAGTGGTCTTTTGTGGGCAAGAAAAACACCAGAATGCACTCCAAGAGGAATGGATATCTTAGTTTGGTATCCATCCAAACACTACGTAGGTCTATCAAAGAGCAACAATAACCAAATCATCTAAGGAAAAACTCTTTAAAAAGTGGATGGCATGGTGGAAAAGGGGGAAAGGCAACTGCGGCAGGAAGATACTGAAAGACACATCCTCTCTCAGTGCTGAGAACATCGAGTTTATGCCTAAAATAACTATAATGAAAGATAAACTGAATAAAATTCACTTGTGAAAATTTCTCTGGGCATAAACTAAAATTTCACTAGAGAAAGCTGAGTAAGGGCATTCAGTATGGGCACATCGCATGGGTCCTGACCCACTTCCTGTTCTGGTAGAAGGTCTTAGATGGTATAGAAGGACTTTCAAACTTTGGGCTAGAAAAACCATTGAATGCTCAAAGCTTGGTGAACATTTCTGCGTGAGCAAGCCAGTAAGCAGCACCCCTCCATGTCCTCTGCATCAGCTTCTGTCTCCAGGTTCCTGCCCTGCTTGAGTTCCTGCCCTCACTCTTTTTGATAATCACAGTTTTGAACTGTGAGTGAAATAAAGTCTTTCCTTCCAAAGTTGCTCCTGGTCATGGTGTTTCACTGCAGCAATAGTAACATTAAGAAACTGTTTACATGGAAACACAAAGTTTTGCATGTGGCAAACTGCATGTGGCAGTCATGTGCTATCTAGGGTTAGTTCCGTTGCCTCATATTTCACAGATGATGGGAAGGAAGATCCTTCCACACAGAGCAAAAGCTGAGGCATGACTACACACAGCCTCACTAACATAAAAACAGCGAGAGAAATTCTCTCAACACAGACAGAGGTGATGCCATTGGATAAATGGCTGACTGAACCCCACAGAATCCCCTGTGGTCACCCAACGCCATTGATCTGAAAGACTCTAGGTGGTGTTCTTTGGGAAACACATATGGTTACCAGGAGAAAACCAAGTAAAATAGCAATGATTTATGCTGATAGCACTGGACACACACACACACACACACACACACACACTGCTCAGTCTTGTCCCCAATGCAAAGCAAGGAAGAGTCACTCAGGGAACACATTCACTATTGTGAGGGCTCTTAGCTCAGCCTTGCTCTCTTTAACTCATATTTCAGTTTAGTAATGTGAACCAGTGTGAGGGCCATTCTTGCTTGTCAACTACATCTGGAACTAAACCCCAAAAGTGGATACACACACAGGAGGGACTTTTGCTTAATTTGAAGCAGAAAGATCCACATCTAATATGGATCTCTGAGGTAGAAAGACATGCCTTTAATATAGATCCTCTAAGTTGGGAGAACATCAATCTAATCCAGATCTTTAATCTAGTTCTAATCTGGCCCATACCTTCTGCTAGATAAGCCTCTTAAAGCCAGCTGATATATCCAGCCTTGTAGACTGAGCAACTCCTGGATTCCTGGACTTTCCATTCCCAGACAGCCATTGTTGAATTAGCTGTACTGCAGCCAGTAAGTGATGCTAATATGTATGTGTGTATATGTATGTATGTATGTATGTGTACATATATGTATATGTGTATGTATATACAG
Organism: Uromys caudimaculatus; assembly: GCA_028551405.1. NCBI lineage: Eukaryota > Metazoa > Chordata > Mammalia > Rodentia > Muridae > Uromys > Uromys caudimaculatus. Next base: position 72,102,566 of record CM052714.1, read on the forward strand.
CTACATACATACAGGGACTGGAAGGAGAGGAGGGAGGGGAAACTGCAGTCAGGATATAAATAGATAAACAAATAAACAAACATTTATAATTTTGGGCCACTGAGATGTCTCAGCAAGTACTGATGCTTGCCATCAAGCCGGACTGTTACAGGAAAGAATGGATTCTATATCTAGTTGGAGGCCTTCCCTTGTCCCTCCCTTAAGTTAATTCTGGTGGACAGGTCCCCCTAGAAAGGTGAGTTCTCCTTCAGATAATGTACTCTGTCCCAGAACCCCACCCTCAGTGCAGCCCCTACCAGTCCCCATGATGCTTAGCGGGGTCTGCCTGTCTTTCTAAGTCCTGACTCAGAAAAGTCTATTTCCTTTTTCTCGTATTTTCTTTCTAATGCTTGCCAGAGCCTATTATGCCTTCTCTGGTGTATGAGCTTCTTTACTCTCTCTCTAAAATCCCCCTCACTGCCATGCACTGACATCCAACACCAGCTTATCCTTAACAAATTGGGCATTTTCCCTTGTCTCTGTTCCCCTCTTCAGGGGAAGTTCTGTGATGTATAGCTTGCCTGCCCTGGGGCTTTTCTTTTTACATTTTCTAATGGTCTCAACTTCCTTACTAGTCCTGAAAAGTTCCTCTCCTCACTATGTGGCTGACAATTACCATGTGAGTGACCCCCATGTTGGCTCATCTCTTCCACTTGCCTCCTCAGTCAGCTTCAAATTCAGTGTGCTTGCCCTCAGAAATTCTTTAAATTCTGATAACTTATCCTTGAACTTCTGCTTGACTTCCAGTTTAATATTGTTTATCACCGAGATTAAAGAACCCTACAGATTGGACTCTGATTTCCCTGGTATCACTGGTGACCCCACTTGAACTCCCCAAGTCACACTTCTTTCCTGCCCCTTTATTCTTTAATTGGTACAGAAAAAAACCCATCCCTATACCCTTAGGAGGAAGGCATCATCCAGAATTAAGTTTTATTCCTGGGACTTACATGGTAGAAGGAGAGAACCAGTTCCCACCAGTTAACCTTCACTCAAGCATTGTGGTGCTTGTGCCCCACAACACACATACACACACACACACACACACACACACACACACACACGAATGAATGAATGAATGAATGAATGAATGAATGAATGAAAATTATCTTTTAAGTTATTAGTTATATCTAAGAATCTCTCTTATAATCTTTAAGTGAAGTCTTACTGGAAGATGCCCCCTAAAAAGTGTCTAGACAGAGAATTGACAACCAAGGAACACGCATTTGGGAAGCCTATTATTCAAAGGATCTGAATGTAAGACTGAGGGAGATGTAGGATTGGGAGAAACTCTATATGGGCTCCTCATTGAGAATCTAAAACACCCTGCTCCAGCCAGAAGATGCTCATTCAAAGTCAATCCTCCATGACATCCTACCTCTCCTCTGTGGTAAGACTCGAGGATGTGCCATAATGTTCCATCTCTCACCTCTCCCCTCTTCCCTATGAGTGAAGCAGTTTCACTACACTGAGAAAAAGAAGTTCCTTCATCATCAAAGATTTGGGTGTGTCAGAGGCCATATTTAATAATGATGCTCATAATATGTTTTAGAGTATAAATATCATCTAACATGAATAATCCCAAGCTCAAAGCTTACCCCTTATATATCACAGAATAACATCTGCAGATGTAGTATTTGTGGGAAATGTCAACTACTGCTCTTATGATGAGAGTATTTCACATGCTTTGTTGACTTTCTAAGGCTTCTCTACTGAAAATATCTAATCCTTCATGATAAGAAGGGCGTGTGATGCTTTAGGGAGCATCAAAACAGGGCTCGGCCTTCAACCCATAAAGAGCAACTCCCACAGACACACTTCTGGGTCACTCATGTTGCCAGCACATTGTCACTTATTGTCATCTGGTTGAGCACACTAGTGTGGGTATGCTTTAAAAGAATGCAGCATACTTTGGAGCAGATATGTGTCAACTATTGTCTTTTCTGACCTATCAATAACTCTGTACAGACAGTATTTAAATGATCTATTTTTGCTCCTGGGTGAAACGAAATTGACAGAAATATGTTTTCATAATTGCCTAGTTCTGCTTCAGAAGGAAATAAATGGAGCTGATAAGTGAGAGTAAGACCTGGCATCCTGTCTCAGAGACACATGAACTAATGTCTTCATGTGCTCAGAAATGCCTGAACTATGAAGTCAATAGATACCTATAGCTTTCTTCTTTTCCCAGCTTGTCTCAGAAGAAAATTTTTCTTGATACAAAAGACTACAGTGACCCTTACATAAGACACATGGGTCAAAACAACTGAAGATATATGAAGTGAAGCCTAAGCTGTATATCAAGACTGCCACAGACAAACCAATAATCATCTACATCAAGAGATGGAATGCTTTAAACATTTTGAGCATGAATGAACCTTGATAAGGTTTTTCACCTACCCCCGTATAAGTGTGAAATGCATTTGTGTTGTGAAGTTAGGAAACATTTTAAGTGATTTTTATATTTTAATATGTATAGCCATGTAAATTTTAAAAAGTTAGATGGAAGGAGTCACTTGACCTACAAATAATATATCCTATGTGGCAATTTCAGTATGTTTTGTTTTCTTCTTATCCCCTCCCACAACCTGAAATCCTTGACTTTCATCTTGGAAACTACCATGGTTTGAATATGCTTGGCTCAGGGAGTGGCACTATTTGGAGGTGCGGCCTTGTTGAAGTAGGTGTGTCACTGGGGGCATGGGCTTAAGACCCTCATGCTAGCTACCTGGAAGCTAGTCTTCCACTAGCCGCCTTCAGATGAAAATGTAGAACTCTCACCTCCTTCTGTGCCATGCCTGCCTAGATGCCGCCCTGCTCCCCCATTAATGATAATGGACTGAACTTCTGATCCTGTAAGCTGCCCCAATTAAATGTTGACCTTCATAAGACATGCCTTGGTCATGGTGTCTGTTCACAGCAGTAAACCCTAACTAAGACAGAAGACAACACCAAGGTTAAGAAAAGGGCAGAGCAGGATGGGGTAGAAGAAAATAATAGTTAAATATTCTCTACACCAAGACTCAGAAATAGCATTCTCTTTATAAAATGTGAAGGGTTACATTGTATAACTCAATGGATTTATGTTTAAACGAGTACAAAGATGCTCCAAAAAGAAAGGGGAGAAGTTGAAGAAGGAGGGAAGAGAAGAATGAAGGAAAAAAAGATAAGAAGGGAGTCAAGGAGTGACAGAAGCAGAAGAGGAAAGAGAAAGAAAGGGAAGAGGAAATGGACAAAGGAAAGAGGTGAAGAGAAGAGGCAAGGACAAAAGAAAGGGAGAGGGGAAGAGAAAATGAGGGAAAGGGAGGATAGGGAAGGGAATGAGAGAAGAGAAGAGAGAATAAGAAGAGAAGGAGAGAAAGAAATGAGGAAGGGAAGGGGAAAGAAGAGAAATGGTCAGATGGAAAGAAGACGTGGGGGAATAAGGGAGAGAGGAGGAGGAAGGGAGGAGCAAAGGAGGTAAATAGAGGGGGAAAAGTGTAACAGTGAAGGAAAAGATGGAGTGAGGAAGAGAAGGAGGGGGAAGAAGAGAAGGAGAAATGGAAGAAGGGAAGGAGAGAGGAAGGGGAAAGGGGGAGAAGGAAGAAGAGAGGGACAAAACAGGAGCACAGGGAACAGATCAGAGAGAGGAAGAAGAGGGAAGAAGAAGAGGAGAGAGGGAGGGAAGACAAAAGGGAGAAGTCAAGAATAGAGGGGTAGGGAGGAAAGGGACAAGTTCCAGGGAAGAAAGGAGAGGGGTAGGGAAGGGGGTTTGAACCTTGATGAAGCTATCCAGGTTTATAGTACAGGGAAATCCAGAGGCACCGTTTTAGTTTCCTATACCATATATATGCATATATATGAATATGTTTGTTTTATAAGGTTCCTAAGAGCTTTATCTGACCTGCTGAAGGCATGGTATGCAAGCCAATGTAGTACATATGAAGATGGGGAACTCATGTAAGAAAAGAGCAACAGAACCCATCACACTGAACACCACCTACCAAGGTGCTGAAGGAGCAGGGTGAGAGTTCACCTGCTTCCAACAGCTGACCATCTACTTAGCAGGCTATCAGCAGGCAACATGGCAAGAAGATGGCTTCTTACAAAGAGAGGTATTAGGCTGGGAGTCTTGCCTCCCTTCACAAGCATCCCAGTGCCATCACTACAAGCCAGGTAGTGTCAGGTTTACTCTTGTCCCCAGGAGCTGGAACCCAGTAGACTAGTGAGTGATTCATGAAGACCAAAGGCTGAAAGGATCCATACATTTCCTATAGAACAGCATCTGGGAACAGACTGTACTGCCCACAAGCAACTGGGCAGCCTGAGCAGATATAGCCTAAGACTGTCCTAGGATGCACCAAGAGAGGGTGATCACCCAGACCAGACAGAGCAGGCACATGAGATTTCAGCAGGAGAATAACATCCATGATGGAAGCTCCCCAAAGATATCCAACAAGGCCCTGGAAAATGAAATGACTCTGCAGTGATAAGTCTTTCAGCCAGCCTTGAGCTCTTCTCTTCCCAGCACATATGGCAAGAATACAGAACAAGATCATGAAAACCTGGCAGGGCACAGTAGAGGTTATTTCCCATACCCATTGCTTCAGGAATCTGGCCAGAGTGACCTGGGATCCCTAACTAAGCTAAACTTCAGAGAACCAGAGGTTTGTCCCAAAAGGGCAACATGATGACTGCCATGATGAGACTAGTGAAATAGAAAGAACCATAGCACACTACCTCTGTGACTATGAGTAAGGCCATCCTAGCTGGACACAAGGGACATAGAAGAATGCACCCCACAGAGCAATGTGAGCAGATCCTCACTGTTGTGTATACCTCCAAGATAAAACACCCCATCCTGCAGGTGAGGCTGATTAAAAGGCAGAATTTTCTAAAGGGAGGTGAAACATTTTGTCCTTTAGAGAAATACGTTAAAACTCAGGAAGTTTCTGAAACTGAGCAGATTTGCTAGGTCCCTCCCTCCCAAAACATGTGTAAGTAGTAAAGCTTGCTGAGACTCACTCTGAGATCATTTAAGCTGCCAGAAGAGACTATTTCTAGCCTTCAGAGATCCCTCTGAGCTATGTACTGTCCTCTGGGTTTCCAGCTTTTCAGAAGCTGTCATCCATGCTGAGTGGGTTTTAGTGATACATCTTTGAGTCATTTCTGCTCCTCTAAGTAATCCAATGAAGCTCTCTGGCTGACCAAGTTGGACTTTGATAGCATTTTCTCTTCAGTCTGTCATCAATTCTCTACCAGAGGTGAATGGACATGTATTCCCTTCTCCCCAGAACAATATCATACAACACCAGGGAGTTATTTCTAACTGCCCTTCCAGAATATCTGTTACAGTAGAATCTCAAAGTTCAAATGACCAGTGGGTGAGATCCGACCTATACAGAAAGAGGTCAACAAATGTGACCATCACAGTCTGAACTGCACAGACTCTACTTCTCAATGAGTGCACGTCTCAGCAAGAATATAACTCTTGACAGTGTGCTAACACTCAGAAATAAGAAGAGACTACATCATAGGATCAGAGATGAGGAGGACACAACATCTGTCTCAACACTGGGAGTAACTGGGGCCAGCTAAATCCAGGGACCCAGGAACCCCGCTGGGCCAGTGACACAGGTTCCTTCTGGCTGTTCCCTGAGCACACCTTGGTTGCTTGAACTCCTCAGCCAGTCCCACAACCCCCAGAGGTACCTTGACTCCCAGGAGCTCTGACACACCCAGGATCACAGGATCACAGGATCACAGGAGCTTGGTCACATCAGGATCTCTGGGTCCCAGAGGTAGCTTGACTCCCAGGAGCTCTGACACACCCAGGATCTCAGGATCAGAGAATCCCAGAATGACAGGATCCCAAAGACAGCTGAACTCTGAGGAGTTCTGACACAACCAGGATCACAGGAAGTACAGGCTCCATTCAGACATAGGGAGGGCATGTAGCACTATCAATAACCAGATGGCAGGAGGCAAGCACAAGAACATAAGCTACAGAAACCAAGGCAACTTGGCATCACCAGAACCTAATTCTCCCACCATAGCAAATCCTAGATACACCATCACACCGGAAAAGCAAGATTTGGATCTAAAATCACTTCTCATGATGATGATAGAGGACTTTAAGAAGGAAATAAAGAATTCCCTTAAAGAAATACAGGAGAACACAGGTAAACAGCTAGAAGCCCTTAAAGAGGAAACACAAAAATGCCATAAAGAATTACAGGAAAACACAATCAAACAGGTGAAGGAATTGAACAAAACCATCCAGGATCTAAAAAAGGAAACAGAAACAATAAAGAAATCACAAAGGGAGACAACCCAGGAGTTAGAAAACCTAGGAAAGAGATCAGGAGTCATAGATGCAAGCATTACCAACAGAATACAAGATAAAGAAGAGAGAATCTCAGGTGTAGAAGATACCATAGAAAACACTGACACAACAGTCAAAGAAAATGCAAAATGCAAAATGCAAAAAGCTCCTAACACAAAAAATCCAGGAAATCCAGGACACAATGAGAAGACCAAACCTAAGGATAATAGGTATAGCAGAGAGAGAAGATTCCCAACTTAAAGGGCCAGTAAATACCTTCAACAAAATTATAGAAGAAAACTTCCCTAACCTAAAGAAAGAGATGCCCATGAACATACAAGAAGCCTACAGAACTCCAAATAGACTGGATCAGAAAAGAAATTTCTCCTGTCACATAATAGTCAAAACACCAAATGCATTAAACAAAATAAAAATATTAAAAGGAGTAAGGGAAAAGGGTCAAGTAACATATAAAGGCAGACTTATCAGAATTACACCTGACTTCTCACCAGAGGCTATGAAAGTTAGAAGATCCTGGGCAGATGTCATGCAGACCCTAAGAGAACACAACTGCCAGCCCAGGCTGCTATACCCAGCAAAACTCTCAATTACCATAGACAGGGAAAACAAGATATTCCATGACAAAACCAAATTTACACAATTTCTTTCTGCAAATCCAGCCCTACAAAGGATAATAGATGGAAAACACCAACACAAGGAGGGAAACTACACCCTAGAAAAAGCAAGAGAGTAATCTTTCAACAAACCCAAAAGAAAATAGCCACACAAACATTCCACCTCTAACAACAAAAATAACAGGAAGTAACAATGACTTTTCCTTAATAACTCTTAACATCAATCGGCTCAATTCCCCAATAAAAAGCCATAGACTAGCAGACTGGATACGTAAATAGGACCCAGCATTTTGCTGCATACAGGAAACACACCTCAGTGACAAAGACAGACACTACCTCAGAGTAAAAGGTTGGAAAACAATTTTCCAAGCAAATGGTCCCAAGAAACAAGCTGGAGTAGCCATTCTAATACCAAATAAAATCAACTTTCTATGAAAAGTTATCGAAAAAGATAAGGAAGGACAGACACTTCATTCTGGTCCAAGGAAAAACCTACCAAGATGAACTCTCAATTCTGAACATCTATGCTCTAAAAATCACAGGCAGTATAATAATAATATATATGTTTAAAATACCCAAATATGGCACAGTTCAGGTAAGTGACACATTCAGAAGGATAGATAGAACTCAAGGGATTGTTTTCTAAAGCATTCTTTAAACAGTGATTATAACTGAAATGATTATAATTTTTTAGAATTTTCCAAAGTCCACTGGTACAATTTTATCTGTTGCTAATACTTTGAATTCTTTTATTTTCTACATCTGTGGTTTAACTATTAAAAAATTTAAATGTCCTGAAAAAAAATCCCATACTTCATTCTTTACAGAAATAGTCATTACAGAACTAGAAATATTTAAGGAGTGACTTCAACAAGTGTTATAGGTATCTGATGAGTGTCAGTGTAATGACTTGGGGAAATGCAAAGGAATGTTGCTCTTTGCTCAGAGTGAAGCTAACATATCTTTAAGGGAGAACATTGGAGGTATTTGAATTTTACGTTCACATTAGGGAAGTGAGTCCTGTATATTTTATAAGACTAGTATTTATTTTCTCTTAATTTAGTCAGGAATTGTCAACTTACTTCTAGTTGAGTGTGACAGTAGTAAGGCTTTCAAGCCTACTGAAAACAAGTAACATTAAATGTGTGATTTATGAGATTAGGTGTGCAATTTTGACTGGTCAACTTTGTCATTTCAAGGGAGAAAAAATGAATGGCCTATAAAACTGTAAGAGTTTATTTGTCAGAAATAATTTCCAATTGCATAATGTTTTTACAAAGTGATTTAATTTATTTTAATCATATTTATAATGTGAAAGTATAAGATGATGATAATATTGGCTTCTAAAGTTTTAACAAAAAATAGGATTTTAATTATTATAGAAATGTCTACAAGTAATTTCATAATTTATCAATTTTGTATTTAATTTTGACATGTTTCTCATAATTCACCATTGTATATAATACTATGATAGATAGTCCACAGTACATACATATTTTTGTCAATATAAATTTCTAGAAATAAATTTACTAGATAAAATTTTATGCACAATTTATACTTTGGTACTTGTAGGTAAACTGTTCATTAGAAGGACTGTATTGATTTGTACTGTTATATGGAACATTTCTCTAAAATTTTCTAACAATTAAATTTTATTATAAAAAAAGAAGAAGAGACTACATAACTGCCACACAAAGCCTTGCGACATTCAGTTCAATGGTGTTTCCACAACCTCCTCAGAACTAGTAAGCAATTTCTAACATTAAAGTCATGCCAGAAAGTCTTTTTTAAGATGAGAAGTCATCATGGGAAAAGAAGGCACAAGTAAGCGGGGAGGAGCAGATTGAAAGCAGACTGGCACACAGAGCAATGGTTTCAAACAGCAGGGAGTGGGAGACTCTGTTTATTTATATGTCTACGTATGTATTTTACATAGTTGACTTTCCAAAGAAGTAAAAGTGGCTTGAATGGATACTGAAGAAAGTATCAGTCTAGACACAGTGCAGAAATGCTGCAGTAGAAATGAACAGTACAGATACAAAGAAAAAGAGATGTTTTAACATGTTGATACCGAGGGAGTGTGAAGTGTACTGGTTGGTTTTGTGTGTCATCTTGGCACAAGCTGGAGTTATCACAGAGAAAGGAGCTTCAGGTGAGGAAATGCCTCCATGAGATCCAGCTGTAAGGCATGTTCTCAATTAGTGATCAAGGGGGGAGGGCCCCTTGTGGGTGGTGCCATCCCTGGGCTTGTAGTCCTGAGTCCTATAAGAAAGCAAGCTGAGCAAGTCCTGGGAAGCTCAGCTCCTGCTTCCTTGACCTGCTTGAGTTCCAGTCCTAACTTCCATTGGTGATGAACAGCAATGTGGAAATGTAAGCTGAATAAACCGTTTCCTCCCCAACTTGCTTCTTGGTCATGTTTGTGCAGGAATAGAACCCCTGTCTAAGACAGGGATTAATCGAGGAGGTATCATAGCTGTGCTTGGAAAGAGTCTATAGCCCACCAGGAAGTTTGAGCATGGGTCAGAATTTGCCACAGAGGAAGTTATACATACAATTTTAGATTTTGGGAAAAAAAGGATAGTCAGGCAAGTTAGTAGCAGTTTAAGATATGGTAGGTTTAAATTTTCCTAGGACTATATATAATATGGACGTTCTCAAAGAACAGTATGGATGTCATCAACATGGAAACGGTAAGGTTCATCATTATAAGCTGCTCAGATGTAAAGGCTGGCTGCAAGAGGAAGAAAGGGAGGAAGAAATTGGGAACATCTACATAGACACAGTTTTCAGGGATCACTTTGAAAGGCCCCTGGGCAAGGTGGACGAGGTGAGGAAACACCAAATACTCTATTAAAAGAAGCAGAGCCCAAAATAAGACTGGAAAGAGCTGGGCCTCAAGATAAAGATCAAGAGAACCAGGCCCAAAATAATGATGGATGCCGACGGCAAAATTGAGTAGCAACGTCGGTCTGTCTCAAGAGACCCTCTCCTATGAAGTTAAAAGCAAGTCAAAGCAAAGCACTAAGGAAAGATGTCACTGCTTTGTACTGGGGGACAAATGAGTGAGGATATAAACCCTGCCGTGAATGATCTCCCCTCGAACCTTGGAGTATGAAGAATCCTGAATCCTTTGGTAGATGGCTCTAAATTGATTCTTCTCCTGCTCACCCACACCTCATTTCCCTGTCTCTCTTTTCTTTCCTTACCAATTTCTCCTAACTGATAAGGAAACAGTAAGTACCAATGCCATTGGACCATAACATAAGCCGCTAACAATGTGGGCCTCAGACTGTCTCCAGACATCTGTAACTACCCTTCTATAAGACAAAGCCATTCGCTCTTCATCTTCGCTTTTCAAGTATGCACAAATACAGGGAAAGCCTTGCAGTTTTCTCTACAAAACATGGAAGAATACTGAACCTGCACTGCAGCATTTTTGAGATGGAACATTCACTTTTGTTTAACAAGATATATTGAATATTAGAAACAAAACCCTTCCTGTGGCCAGAGACACACTGGCATTCATATAATTAAGGCCAATTATATAGATCGATCTGGCTTGGGAGTGGAGAGTCCTTTGACAGAGCCAGTTGATGGTGGTGATAATTCAGAGACACAAAACGTTCTAAATGGTGACCTGTGAAATGTATTCATTGTAGCCGAGCAGTTAGTTCAAACACTATAAGAAGCTATGCTAGGAAGCAAAATTAAAAAGCTCAGAGGCAGCAGCGGGCATGCGCTTTTCAACCACAGGTCCTTTGTAAATGCAGGGAAACACATACCCATTTTTCCACATCAACCTGCTGTGGAAAGAAAAAGCCAAAAAAAAAAAAATTAAAACAAAACAAAACAATCGGAAGGTCTTAACAGTGTTTCCAATGGCTGTCTAAGTCAACTAAATGTGACCCCTGACCCCAAATCTACTTCCTATTTTCAAGAATACACAGCAGTGTTCAAACATTTCATTACCAGCAATTCACCTCGGTGCATGAAGCAGTCCCACAGGTATTCTGCTAAAATTGAAGCAGATACAGAAGACAGCCCAGTGAACTCAAGGGTGAGCTGAATAGTGATGGGATTCTCAAGCACAATCTGCCATCTTGATGTTAAGAACCCCCTCCCCCCAAAGCTCCATTTAATTACATAGGACAATAACAATCTGGACACACAGTGCTGCATGGTAACTTCCCTTACAACAGGAAAAGCAAACCTGCTCTTACCTCATTCTTTTGAGCATAACGTAAAATTCCGCAATGGAAGAAAAAAGAGCATATTCTGTCAAGTAATTCTGATATGACACTCAGATTGATTTAAATTACTTTTATTAGTGAAATGCATGATATCTAATCATAGTGTGACTCTTTATGGAAAATAGAATAGGTGAAGGTCGTATTATACCCTCCACATAAAAAGAAAAAAAAAAAAAGCAAAATCACATGTCAACAAGAATGCATTTTAGAATGTTCTTGGATTCCATTCTGAAAGGACACACTCAGTTCTGAAAGTAAATCCCAATGCTCACCCCTGGGATAGAATGTGTGATTTGTGTCCTCTGAAAACTGATGTTTACTACCTACTCTTATACATAAATTACTTTAATTCTTCTTCTTAGAAAATTTCATCAATCAGAGAAAGAACTAAAGCCATTTAAGAGGAAATCCAGGGTGTGGCTAAGTATCTCTACATCTTGTAAGCAACATTTGTTAAATGTTAGAAAATGATGTTAAGAGGCAGAGGCAGCCATTCTCAGTGAGTTTGAGGCCAGTCTGGTCTACACAGTGAATTCAGGGCCAACCAGAGCCACATAGTGAGACCTTGTCTCCAAACAAACAAACAATAAATGGAAAGAAAAATCAACCTAAATAAAACCCTTACAAAATGCCAAATATCTTTTAGCACAGAGCATCCTGGCTGTGAGGATGTGTTTAGTTGCCAGAGGCACCTGCTCTAAGGCACCCTGCTCCCTTGTGCTCTAAAACACAGTTGTGTTGTTTGAGAAGGAACTCCCCACTGGACCTAAGGCCTGGTGCTCAGTGTGTTTGTTTGCTTTCATGTAAATTCCAAGTGTTTGCTTGAAACATTAGACAATTCAAAAGGGGAGTTTGTTTCTTTAGAGATACAGTAAATGGAAGCAAATTGGGGAGAGGGAAAAGCTCCACTGTGACAGTAGAGTGAAAAGAGGAGTCTCTGGGGATGGAAGGAGACAAGTGGGGGGGGGGAAGGAGAGAAAAACACAATAAGGAATGTTGTTTTTAAATGTCCTAATGGGGCTGAAGAGATTGCTCCATGGTTAAGAGTGCACACTGCTCTTCTAAAGGTCCTGAGTTCAATTCCCACCACCCACATGGCAACTCACAACTGTCAGGATCTTCTGATGTGCAGATGAACATGCAGACAAAGTGTAGAAAGTGTTTGTGTGTGTGTGTGTGTGTGTGTGTGTGTGTGTGTGTGTGTGTGTGTGTGTAATTGTTATTTTAAAAAAGAAGTCACCTTCTAAAAAAGTAACAAGAAAAAAAAAGAAAAAGAAAAGAAAAGAAAACTGTCATAAGGAAACCCAATTCTTCGTAAGGTAACAATGTGATTCAGCTGTCAGACTATCCTGCCTCCAAATGGACAAATCTTATATTTGTATTCTTACAAGAAAAAAATTTAAATCATTATTTCTTTTTCATATTTATCAGGAAAATTTTAATACTATAAATTATTAAAATATATGATACCATCATGTTCACATTTAAATGCTGGACATTCACAGCACACACAGGCTTGTATATATTACAGCAAAGATAAACACTGTAGGATTATCAGAAGACATCCTTGGGGAACAAGCCATAGTTAACGGCAGCTACAGTTTTAATAATTATACATCAGGAGTTGGTGAACACCACATGACCCATCCTCTCTCCAAGTACCCAGAGACAGACGCTTAGCAACAGCAAGTGCCAGGCAGAGAACAGTCAGCTAGACGCACAAGACAAGGATCACAGGGCAGTAACAACACACAAGCCAGGCAGAATGATTTCATGACACGGCTCTTGTCAGAGTCAACATTAGTCACTATTTACAATTCCTGCAAATAGTGAGGAGGAAAAAAAAAACAAAACAATTTCCATGGGGATAACTGAGAAATTCATACACACAAAAGGAAAATCTCCAAAAACTTGATCAATTTTAGAATCTAAGCAACCACCAATTTATAAAAACATAAGAGAACATGGACATTTTTCTAAGAACTTCCTGTATGACTGGGGTGGGTCTTTTTTGTCTATTTGTTTGTTTTCTTTTTTAAGATTTCCTGTAGCTCGGGCTTGGACTTCCGGTATGGCTGAGGGTGACTTTGGATTTCTCATCCTCCTACCCCGCTCCCCACACGCTGAGTTTACAGCTTAGCTTACACAGGAATGAACTGGAATCCAGAGCCTTGTGCATACTAAGCTACACCCCTAGCTCCGATTACGTGGAAGTTTAAAGAAATATATTAATCTTATCATGCTAGAGAAAATACCATAATATTTGTAGCAGATTATACTAGTGTTTTATCATATGATCGTTAATAAAAAAGAGCAGCTTCATTTTTAAAACAAAACAAAATTCTCCCAGGAGAAATGCTCATTTAAATGTCAGCTTGACTTAGCATAGGACACAGTCAAAATACAAAATAACTCATGCTGAAATTATATCATTAAAGGAAAAAAGACCAGATAATTCCTATACCATCTCTATTTTGGGTTTATGTTTTAATTACAAACGAATTCACAAAAAGACGGAAATTGCATAACCTTACACAGTTTGTTGCTGCTGCTTCTTGGAATTCTCTATGTCATTTTGTTTGAGATGGCAGTGGGCAGTTATACCTCCTAGTCGAACACCCCCTTCTCAAGAGAAGGGTGAGATTCTAAAGAATCAGGAAGCCAGTGAAATTTACAAATCACAGAAAGTCACAAGACTGACAGGCCCTCTCCCTGCAAAGTATAAAAGGATGCTGGGAAGAGTGTCTGGGGAGCTGCCTGCAAATCTTCTACACCCCACCACCTGCCCTCCCCATGTACAGTAACAGTTACTATGACAGTTGCAGTCTTACGTCGACGGTGGATCGGCATAGGTTTTCCTTATCACTGTGCCTGTCTTGACTCACTAAGTGTATAAGTTCTATCAGCAGAGTCATATAAATCTATGATCATTGTGTTTGTCTTACAAATCGGCTGTGACCTGGTAAAGACACTTCCATCTTTATTTCGATACTGTTTTCTGCCCTATTATTCCTCAGACAGTAACACTGCTACTCCAGCCATGCACACACATTGTCAGACTACTGCTTTTATTTTTCCTGTAATTTAATGTGGTCAACAGCATGTGTTTGTCAATCAAGCAATAGAAAAGGTAGAACTCAGGCCTCCTGCATGTTCAGCCTCCTTAGCCCTATTCCTGAATTTTAATCTGAATATTCTATTCACTTACATTTAGCTTTATTGTTACATTACATTTATCATTTTATTTGTATCCTGTTGAACTCCTGGTCTTGTTAAATTGTTACCGAAATGTAACTTACAGAGTTAGAGCTATATCTCAGTGGCAGAGTGCCTGCTTATTATGTGCACAGTTCTTAGCTTGATCCTCTACCCACCCCACCCCACCCACACCTGCCCCCAGCAACTAAACCATAGGGAGAAGGGGGGAAAGAAGGGAAAGAGAAAGGAAGGGGAGGGGAGGGGAAGGGAGAGGAGGGGAAGGAAAGAGATCGAAACAATTTACATTTCATAATTTTTCCTATGAAAGCACACAATTAAGAAATGCTTTTTGCCATATTTAGAGAGCAGAAAGCCATCACCATAATCTAAATTCAGAACAAATTAAATCCCACTATGTTCTTAAGTCTTTTCATTCTTCTCTGTTATATTAATCAAATATTTTGATTTCATTTCCCCTAAAGGCTGCTGAGTATACCAGTCCTTTCCATGCTAAAGATTACTTAGGCATTGATGGCATTTAACATTCTAGTACAAATTAGTAACTTCAGCATATTCCAGAAAGAGCACTTTTTTTTTGTCTTCCCACTTTCTTATTCATTTCAACAGCAGGTATATATTTACTATTTCTATTTATGTATACGTGTGTTCATGTATGAGTTTATGTGCACCACATACATGCAGATGTCAGATCTCCATTGTATGCTGCTCCACCAGTACTGGGAACAGAACCCAGGTCCTTTGCAAGAGTGGCCACTTCTCTTAACTTCTAGCTATCTCTCATACCCCATAGCATGTTTCTGGACCAAGTTCAAGTTTCTGGAAGTGTTAGGCATACCTCAAAGTACTTCTTTTGTGCTGAGATTCTGGCTCCATATCCCTAGCTACCTTGGAAGTTTCCATTGTCTCTGAAACATATTTCTTATGTAACTCAATACCTCTTATTAGAGTTAACAAATTCTAAATTAGTCATTTTTAAATGTTCCTAATTTAAGGTCTTTTAAATTTTTTATCCCCAAAGTTACAATACTGGTCAATTGCTCTCTGGAAACAAAATTACTGATTTTTTTCCTCTCCAAATGTTTTCTGCTGAATCTGACTCAGATGAGAAACAATGTAAAACAAGCAGTGCTTGGGTTTGTAAGTTTCTTTCCCTGCAAAACTTGCTGGGTATTATATGTGGACTCTGTGATACCAAATATTTGTTAAATGATCAAACTGCCAATCAACACAGAACTAAAAGAAATCCACACAGCTATTTTAGAACGTTAATACTGAACACAGTTCAAGTTCAACGGCAAGTCCTCTCCCCCAAAAGAAAGATTCTAATTCTTTTTTTTTTTTTTTTTTTTTTGGATTGGATACTACTTTCTTTACATTTCCAATGTTTTCCCCTTTCCGGGTTCTGCAATCTTCTGTCTAAGGCACAATAGCAGGCTTTCCAGCATGCTTTCCTTAACTACTGGACACAACGGCCACTAAGGAGGCTTTTAATTCTCCTTTGGAACTCATCTTTTAAATAAATGTATGTGGGGGTGGGTCTGTGCTTGAGAGTTCAGATGCCCAGCAAGGTCAAAGGAGTGAGTCAAATCTGCAGCTGGAGTCACAGGTAGTTATGAACCACTTGGTATAGACACTGGGAACTGAGCCACAGTCCTCTGGAAGACCAGGATCGCACTCTCTCAAGAGCTAAGCCATCTCCACACCCACTTCTTTCCCATACTAGTATGTATTTTCTTTTTTAAAAAGGTGTATTTACTTTTATATGTATGGACATTTCATCTGCATATATGTCAGTATACCACATAAATGTTTTATACCCACATACACCAGAGGTGGGGGATGGATCCCCAGGAACTAGGAGTTAACAGATAGTTATTAGCCATTATGTGGGTGCTAGGAATCAAATCTAGATTCTCTACAAGAGCAGCTAGTGCTCTTAACTGCTGAGCCATCTCGAGCCTCTTAATATATTTCAAATGACAGAATTAGAGAGTCTTTAGACTTCAAACTGAGGCCTCTGAAGTGTTTCCAGGAACAGGCCAAGTAATTTCAAAATGGGAAATGCAAAGCAGTAATGAGGACACACAGACCCAGCATTCTTATTAGAGAGATTATAAATGGTAAGGCCATATCTGCCCCTGCGAAGAATGGCTGTGGTGTGGTATTTTTAAACTGCATGAGACTGCAAAATTCTTTCTGCTGTCGGTTTGAGAAAAAAAAATTTACCATAAATTTAATTAAGCAAATGAGGATACAAAAGCAAGTCCAGTAATTTGCTGAATTATATACATTAGCCCAACTTTTCTTTTTACTTTGCTTTGTATTAAATGACCCACAATGCTTCCATTTTGCCAGATCTGTCGGTCATGACTAGCCACCTGGACCCTCACATGTGACCTAATTTTAAAAATGTAATTATAATTTCTATTTAGCAACTCATTACCCCCTCCCCCTCTTAAAGCTTAAAGCAGGCAATAGAACAATGAGATCTCCTCAATTATTGCTCTTGTAGAAGCAGGATCATGACTTTATTATTACTTAAATGATCCCCGAATTTGTCCAAATTCAGGGAAATGTGTACACTTTAAGCTCCAAATTGCCAACACTTCCTCTTATGAAGCAAAGAGTATATCAAAGTGGCTCTTTTTTTTTTTTTTTTTTCGAGACAGGGTTTCTCTGTGTAGCCCTGGCTGTCCTAGAACTCACTCTGTAGACCAGGCTGGCCTCAAACTCAGAAATCCACCTGCCTCTGCCTCCCAAGTGCTGGGATTAAAGGCGTGTGCCACCACTGCCCGGCTCAAAGTGGCTCTTGCATAAGCTTTCATGTTAACAAATTCAAATGGCAGGTCCCTAATTTAATAACAGGCAGCTGGCTGCTGGTTGGGCAGTTTATCAGAATTACTAAGTACAATTAAATGTTACAAGGAATCGCATTTGAGACAATTAAAAAAAACTAGAAGAGCATGAATAATGTGTGGAGGGAAAAATGCAGCCACTTAGGACAGACCTCATGGGATGGTGATATATTTCTATAATGTGCAATCACTGTTATTTGGGGAATAATAATAGACATACTTGTGTGGCAGAAGGCTTAACTTTGAGTCTCAAGCCTGGGACTGTGTACAAATTTAACGTGTTTTAAAAGACTTGATAACCAACACAAAGGAAGAGAACCATCAGCCATGGATGATGGTAGGCCTATTACTTAACTATTAGGAGAAAGATACTAGACATTAACCTTGAGGAGACTTCAGTCTACTGTGAATACCCCTAGACATCATGAAAGACACATCCTTAAACTCCCACTCTGTAAACTGCGAAAAAATGGTGTGTGCAGAGGTGAACAGTGGATTTACAGCAACGCCACCCTCTTCCGTAACTCCTGGCCCTCTACCTTTACAACTAGGGCCTTACGCATGCCAAGAAGGGCACATCTGTCATAGACCAGAAGATGACTTATGAATTCACAAATTCACAGTCAACACTCACAAAAGTACTCATCAAGAGTCAAGACCCTCAGGCACTCCAAGGATCAGGGCATGTGCATGAAGCATGGGGGTATTTCAGATGTGTGCACCAGGCTCCACACAGCGATATGGGCTTATAGGAATAAGAAGTACCCCTATCATACCCATATGTAACTGTCTAGGAAACATAATTCAGATGAGGAACTAAACCTCTAACTTTGGTTATCATGTTCCTGTAAATTCTTCTACAGAGTTTCCATCACTCTAAGTAAGAACTAACTAGTAGCTATCAAATAAATCAAGAAACTTAAAAGACACTGACAACTGACCTACCCACTCAGTACTATTCTAACAAAAATCCTGGCAAGTTATATACTCTTCCATAAGGAATCTTTGGTCACAATGTTTTATTATCACAGCAGCATAAAAGTAACTAATATACCAGTAATTCAGCAATAGATCATCACATGAATTAATCCTATTGTTCATTTGCTAGGAAGTGTTATATATAAATATATTTATATATAATAATAAATAAATATATTCATATTGTAAGCACACAAGAAATCTGAGAAAATGCCCAAATTGAATGATTCTAATCAAATCAAATAAACTATACATTCAGGATTCATAATCTAAAACAGCCTATAACTCTGCCACTGTGATTAAATTACACACTGATTAAATTGACCTCCTTATTGAGTTTGATGTGGGAGTCTGTGAACTACTTCAGTCAAATGCAGACTCATGTAGCCTTTCCTCTGGAATATAAAGAAAACAATGTCTACAAATAGAAGATGCACATTCACAACCACAGACGTTCACATTCTATACACAAGAAAATATGTGAGGCTCAGCAAATATGTGTGCAGCTGGAAGCAGGCTAGGAAATTATACTCCCACTTATTTTAAATTATAGTTCCAATTCTGTGTGTGAAGGGAAAGATATGTTCCCATACATGGGCTTTTAGAAACATCTATCAGGAACATTTCAAGTTACTGCTATCCTGGGCTCCTCCCTGAAATGGTTGTCTTTAGTTTTACTTGAGAAGGAGATTCTAGAAAACAGATGTAAACAGAACCCAGCCCCTCAAGACAGTGGAAGTTATAGTAGATATTTGATAATAGAAATTTCTCATATAAAGAGGTAGTGACATGATACTGGCTACTATGTAAAGCATGAGTTCATTAAGCATTTCATAGATAGGAGGGCGGACTGGAGGAGGTCATGATGGGTATTCATTCAGAGCTTTCCCTTGCATTCTGGAGCACACATAGAAACACTGAATAACCATGATGGCCACTAATTGTCAGCTTGAGCAGATCTGGAATCACCTAAGAAACAAGTCCTCAAGATCAACTGTAGAGGGGGTGGGGTAGTTGTCTTAACTAGACTAAATTGAAGTGGGAAGACTCACCCTTTGTGGGTGTCTCCATCCCATGGCTTAAGTCCTGGGCTGCATACAGTGAGCTGAGCACTAGCATTCATCATTCTTTGCCCCCGACTGTGGATATAACCTAACCTCCCACCTTCCTTCCTGCCTCTGTGTCTTCCCCGTCATGACGGACTACACCACAGACTGAGTCAAAATAGACCCTTCCTTTGTTAGAGTGCTTTTGGCTGATGCCTTTAGGTGATAACAAGAGCTTTAACTAACACATCTGATTACACTTACCTCTGCTCCAGCCCACAGGAACTATTAAATATGTGAGTTCTAGAAATGTAAGATGATAAACAATGTTTTAAGCCACAGCATGACTGTGGTGGTCATTTGTTTCAAGAGACAGAGGAAACTACAACTGAAACCTGTGGCTATTTGGTGTGCTGAGAGAAATGGTGTAATGATGCAGATGTTATTATATTCAGTACATAGCTCATAGTTGCTTTCTTCTGGGGGAGGGGAGATAGACAAAGCTGCACAGTCCTACTCAACAGAGAACGCACAGGAACCCATGAATACACGTAGAGGCGTGGCCTGTGTCTGGCACAGATTTAAGCCTCCTGACTCCATGAGGGAAATGCTATGGTTTTCTCTCACTCTATAAATATGGAGACTCTGGGGTTGAGAGATTTCTCAGTGGCCTGCCAGGGTTTGGACTTGAGGAATATGCTGTATAATCCTAGCACTTGGCCACTACAAGACACAGCATTAGAATTTCACCTTTTATTCTTGCACAGGTACAAGATCTTTTTTTTTTTTTTTTCAATTACTTGTCTGAAATCGGTGCCTCCAGGCTCAATACATGTACTCATAGAAACTCATTTATGGTGCTTTGATATTTTTAAAATGCATTTTTAAAAATTCATCCACCAGTGAATTCAGCTAGTAGCCTTTTGATGCACTTTTCAATGTTCTCAGAGTACACAACTCAAAGAGATGAAATTTTATGAGAATAAAATTTAAAATTTGTGAATATGTCACATTCTACAACTCATTTTTCACAAAAAAATAAATAAATACAGAATCAACTTACATCTGCTAGTTCTACTAACAATTAAGCCACTGGGGTATCCCTGTTTCTTTCATTAGAAGAAAAAGCTATTTAGAAACAAGCAGTGTGCTTATAGTTTCATATCAAATAAACTGTTTTAGTAAATGGAACCATTCAAGTGACTTTAAGAGTACCTTTGAACCAGGTGTAGTAGCTCTTGCCTATAATCCTAGCACCTAGGAGTCTAAGGCAGGAGGATTTCTGTGTCTATTATACAAAGTGATTTTTTCCTCAGAAAATAAAGAATACTGATGAAAATGGCATGTATTCTCATACTGGAAGTTCCATTTTCTACCTGAATTCTAAAGAATGGCATGATAAATTATTCCTGGAAACAAATCTGAAATTATCTCATGCAACTAATTTTAATAGTAATCCTAATTTGTGTAGAGGATGAGTTTAAAAATTAAAAGATAATTCAGAGTCAGAAATAAGAAATCCTGCATACTTAACATAGTCCTCACAGAGCCCTGTAATTGTTTTTCTGATCTTGCAATCACAGAACCATCAATGGCAAAACTCACATTAGTTACCATTAGAGCCATAGAGACTTTATATGACATAACTTATTTCCAAATGTTAAAAAAATTAGCATTAAATAAATGAATGATTGGAATTCAATTTACTCAGGATTCAACTTAACGTTATCTTTTCATAATATTTTACCATATCCTAAGTTTTATTTACTTTAAAAGCATCACTTGTAATCTACAGTAAACCACTAAGATCCATGGTGAGATAAGCCTACCGTGAGTTAAGCTGAATAAGTGACAGAAACACCAACATACTTCCCTATCTGAGAACAGGCTATATAGGTAAGCTCTGGCTAATTCTAATTACATCTTCCTAGATTATGCTACAGTTATTTTTTAGTCTAATTTTAATTTTTGTTGAGAACTTCATACATGAATACTGCATCTGCCTGATGTCCCCAGCTCCTACCATGTATCCCCTTGTTCCCAATTCATGACTTTTTAAATTTATTTTTAAATATATATTTTTTTTATATTTACTTTATTTACATTTCAAATGTTTTCCCCTTTCCAGGTCTCTACTTCGGAAACCTATCCCATCCCCCCTCCCCCTGCCTCTATGAGGGTGCTCCCCCACCCACCCACTCACTCCTGTCTTCCCTCCCTGGCATTCCCCTATACTGGGGCATCTAACACCCTTAGTACCAAGGGCCTCTCCTCCCCCTGATGATCAACAAGGCCCTCCTCTGCCACATATGTGGCCAGCACCCTGGGTCCCTCCATGTGTATTCTTTGGTTGGTGGTCCAGTCTCTGGGAGCTCCGGGGGAACTTCTTCTTTAATTACTATTGTTACATGTATATGTAAATATATATACATGTATATACAACCTACTTAATTCATTTAGCATTGGGCTGATCACTTGGGGTTGGACAACCTATGTGCAAACTGGTCCCTTTCTCAGCAGCCATTGATCTCCTAAAGCTCTTCATCTAGGGGTAGAACCTTGTTGACTGTCCCCTGCCCAGCTTGTCATGTCAACTGGTGTTATTGTTACATTGGTCCTCTTCAACCATATGCCTTGGATATTGTGGGTGCAATTTTCCTCTCACATCTTGGGGCCACTATCTAGCCGCAGTCATCCTAGGCCTCTGGCCCTTACTTCCTCAACTTTCACCTACCTTTAAGGCTCAGAGAAAACACCATATACCTTGGAATACAGTATACTCCTAATAGCAGTCAAATAGTCATAAGCCAAGACCAAAAGGGACAAGGCTCTATAGTCTTCTAGAACCAAAGACTACCATTACCAAAAGACAGAAAGGACAGGTAATGTAAAGTGTTTCATTTTTTAAAAAATACATGCTCCAAAATAGGTCATACATGTTGTGTGTTGCAGTTATGGCATTAAACAAAGGAGAAGCCTTCATGACAAATGACTAGTACTGCAAACACTATGTTAGAAAGAAGCTTCATAAATCTCCTGAACAAGTTCTTTCCATATCCCCCTCCCCCATCACTTCTCATTTGGCAGGTATGTCCATGGAAGCAGAATTCAACTATGGGTTTAAAAATAAAGTCATATGAAGAGAAGTGTATGTCAAATATTTTTGGTAAGTTAACCAAAATAAAACCAACAGCAAGAGCAAAGCTTAATCGAAGGGTTAAACTTCTTGAAACTAGAATAGCAAGTGCTGTCACTGTGTTTTAACAGGATGTCATCATCACTAAGTTGCTCAACTTGGTGCGGAAGACCTCGGGTGCGGGATTAGCCAAGATTCCATAAAGGAAGGAAACCACCCAAATCAGAGAAAAGGTAGGCAGGCATGAGTTCCAGGACAACCATGCGGATTGTTCATGTATGAGATTTAAGAAAAGCATAGCCCTCTGTTTGTTTAGAAACAGGCTATCACATTGTAGCCTAGACTTTCTTGGAATTCACTATGTAGCCCCAGGCTGGGCTCAAACGCATGGCAATCCTTCTGCCTCAGCCTTCTGAGTACTAGGATTTTCAGGTATGACTGTTAAAAGTCACTTTGCAGTGAGTACTAACTCTTCTACCTGTGACATCATTGGTCATTACTCAAACTTGCTGATGAAGACACACCTTCCCTCTGAGGGGAAGACAGAACTAAGATATGGCAGTGCTGGGATCTGCAAGCCCTGCCTCTGAATGCTGTGCTAGAGCAACACCCATGAGCTGGCCTAGGAAGAAGCAACCCATCCTGGTGGGTTCCCAGGCAGATAAGAACTAAGTGCCACAGGAAATCCAGGACTTGCAGAGGGAAAAGAAGGAAGATGTATATGTACAGAAGTCAGAAAAGGAAAACCTAAAACCTGGAGCAAGATGCAGTGGACACAGTACAACAGATGCATCCTCCTGCAGCCTCACTGGGCTCTCTCTGTCCTCAGCATCTTCAAGCATCTGTGGGCAGTTGCGTGTTGCTCTTTACTGTTGTGATTCTCTGAATAGCAAACACTAATGCAATTCAATGAGATGTCACATGGATCTCAGATCTCTATCTGTTTTATCACACAATAGACTCTTTTATCACTGTGGATGAAATAATCCAGAATGCTTTTGGTTTAAAGAGGTATTATGTGGCTGGGAAAAGAGGCTATGCATATCTACTGAGTCCAAGAGACTCATTTCCTATTAGGCCAGTAGCACTTGCCAATTACACAGCTTAGCTCTGAGCTGATGATATAGACACACCAAAGAATAACAGGGCAGTTAAAAGGGGAAACCGCTATCACTCTATTGGGAAATAGTTACTACCCAAGAAGACTTCCTAACCTAGACCTCCTCAAGATCCACTATGATATACCCGAAACTGTTCACACCACCCCAGTGGTTCTCAACCTTCCTAATGCTGTGACCTTCTAATACAGTTCCTTATGTTGTGGTGACCCCAACCATAAAATTATTTTCACTGCTACTTCATAACTGTATTTTTACTACTGTTGTGAATCATAATGAATCTGAATTTTCTGATGGTCTTAGATCCGTGAAAGCGTCATTTGATTCCTAAAGGGGTAGCAACCCACGGGTTAAGAAATGCTGTTATAGGAGAGTCCAACCTCTCTCTACATCCTAGCTAATTGTTGTGGCAACCACATGGGGCTTTGAAAGATGTCGATCCAACTCCTCACATGGATATCTACTCTATCTGTGGTAGAAATGTTCTAGTTAGAGAACAATTCAAAACTAAATTCTACTACATAAAAGCGTTGAGGCGGTTTGTGTGTGTCCGTCCAGAATTCTAACAATAAAAGGTTAAAAACACAACTCCCAAAATGCTATTTAAATTGTTTCCTCTGGGCATGGGACATTCAGAGCTTACCTAGTTCAACCTCATAGATTCAGCTTGTGCAGAAGTTAAGTTTTGAAAAAGCGGCTTTGCAATATAAAATTTGAATTTAAGGCAACTGAGGTAAGTCGGAATCCGTAACAGTGAGAAAGCAATAAAGCACAAACACAAACAGCTGTTTAGAGTTTTGTTTGTTAAGGCAGATTCAAATTTCAGAATTGGTATGCCTCTATGATATTTTAAAGACACAAGAGGTTTTTCCAGAAACAAACCAATTTCACTTTTTCATAACTTAACTCCACTGCAAGAGAATGGAAAACCTTGATAAAGGAAAGACAAATTCTAAAATCTTCAGACCTGTTGATATGGGAAGTTTGTATTTTGTAGTCACCAAAAGTGATTTTGACATAACATAAAGTGTGTAACATGTCTGAGGGCTGATAAAACAGCTTTCTGTATAATGGTGAATAAAATCACTATTCTTTCCCGTATTTAGTCATCATGTTAAAACTTTTTTCTCTTCAACATACTTATTTTATTTTCTGGGATCTATACCATGTAGTGGAATTGCTAGACCACGTGACAATTCTAATTTTGGGGGCATCTTCAAACTGTCCCCCACAACCACCACAGGAACTTCCGCTCCTACTAACACTGTGCAAGCACACTCCCTCACAGAATTTCTTGAGATTTAATTTTTAACTCAACTAAATTTGTTATGTAAAACCAGAATATTGTGAGATGGGTACAGCATGGCCATGCCAACACTCAAGCTCCAACTTGTGCCTAAAAAGGAAACTAAGAAACAAAATTATTCTTGGTAGACTTCTTGTTTTCTATTTTATTTCCAAAGAATTTCAGACAAATATAAAACTCTTGGGACAATAGTCATAAATGGCTTATCCAGATTGGTCATACATATATCTCATATGTGAAAATTTAATTTAGAATTGATGAAAAAAGTTTTAAGATGTATTTGAAAACCTCCAGGCTAAAATGTTAACAATGTAGCAGAGCTGATTAGTCATTGTGTGAAACTTTACGACAATATTTTTTTAATGTCTTTATACAAACTGAAAAAGAGGCTCAACAATAACATCACATGGTCAATAATGACACAAGAAAGTGCCAGTTGAATTCCTGGAAACAAGTAGTTTTTTAGACTGTGAAACACCTTGGTAAATGGGAAGGTGTGGGGTGGTCCTTTATCTTCCTGATTATCTGAAAGCTTTAATGAACTTATTAAGAACAGGTAATACTCCAAAAGGCAGTAATCCTGTATCGTCTAAAAAAATAATTAAAATAATCCAATAGGCTTTCAAAGAAAAATATCACCATTAGGAGACAGAATAGGAATTTTAATTTTCAGAAGATGGTTTGCTGCTTTCAACATTACAAATTACAACTTCTGAAGCTACTGCTGTAATTTCATTATTCAAAATAAAGAATGGTGCCATGAAATTGTATTAGTTACAAAGATGCTTAGGGATGTTACTTGGGGAAGGGCATTTGAAGATGACACAAAGCTCAATGACAAACATCTGGGCATAAAGCTAGGAGTCAGACTGTGGTAAGGGCACAGGTAAGGAGACGCACAAATACTCACAGACCACACACATAAGCATGAAGCAGAAGGAGGTTGGATTATTTTTTTTTATATGTCTTTAAGATGTCCTAAGTCTGCTAGATAGCTAGATAATCAAATATAAGGAACCCACATGAAGAAGCCACTGACTTAGAAAAATAAAATCATAATACCCAGGCAAGCAAAGATTCACACACAGCTAAGTTCAGTAAAAACCCACAAGTCTACAGAAAATTGGTACTCACCCCTTCTGACTTTTCCACCGTGTTGGCCAGCATCTCCTGCAAGGCCCGTACTGACAGGGACTGCTCCAGCACAAAGGTGCATATGGACAGGTCCGGGGGGACATTCTATGTGAGGAGAGAGAGGAAGAGCCATCAGGAGGACATTTTCCTCAAGCATGCAGCCAGGCGAATGTGTAACGCTTCCTTTCCTTTCCCACCAGTTACCGCTCAACACCTTCCTGTGTAGGATTTGTTGTGCTCACTGCTCATAGTTGATGCCTTACTATGCATCTGCAAGTGTATGTGTGCATGCGCTTGTGTGTTTGCTGGTGAGGTGTATGCATGTGCGTGTTGGCAGGTGGGTCAGAGGTCAACCAAGTGTCACTGCTCACATGCTGCCCACTTCCTAAAAATTATTTTTAAATAAAATCACTTTATTCTAATCGATGCACATCTAAGAAAACCAGATGCATCTGGTTTAAAGCTGCTTCACTTAGGGTTTCATACTGTCACTATTGATTTTTTATTTTTTATCTTTTTATTTTTTAATGGTTCTTAATATTTTAATATAGAAAGTTGAATTCACTTATCCACCATGGGGAAAAAAATGGAAAAAACTAAGATGATGTTAAAAGTAGAAAAATAATCAGTTTTTGATCCTTTTAGGATTTAGATATTACTGGATGTGGTTGCTCCTGCCTTTAATCCCAGCACTTGGGAGGCAGAGGCAGGTGGATTTCTGAAGCCAGCCTGGTCTACAGAGTGAGTTCCAGGACAGCCAGGGCTACACAGAGAAATCCTGTCTCAAAAACTGGTGGGAAAAGATTTAGGTATTATTTTACTTTGTATATATAAGTATTTTGCCCACACCTACGCATATGTATCATATGTGTACCCAGTGACCTCAGAGATCAGAAAAGGACATTTGATTCCTTGAAACTGGGATTAAGGATGGTTGTTAGCTGCCACATGGATGCTGGAAACTAAGCCCAGGTCCTCTGCAAAAACAGCCAGTGCTCTTAATTGCTAAACTATCTCTTCAGCCCCTTACACTTTTCTTCATTGAGGCAGGACCTCTCCTTAGCCTACAGTTCTCAAGTAGTCTAAGCTAGCTGAAAGTGAGCTCCAGGAATCCTCCTGTCTCTGCCTCCTTAGCACTGGATTATAAGTGTGTACTACCATGTCTGGCTAATTTTTACTTGGGTTCAAAGTGATAGGACTCAGGTGTTCTGCACAGCAAGCACCTTAGCAGATGACAGCTACCTCCCCAGCCCCCACGTTAGCAGATGACAGCTATCTCCCTACTTGCAACCCCCCCACACACACTTTAACAGACTTTGAGCTGACAGAGAACAATATCTGTTCCTCATGAAGCATCTACTCAGTCACATAACACTTGTAATTTTATACTGCCTGTGTCACATGGCCAAGGTCTCTAGAACAATGGTTTTGATAAGACAAGCAAGAAGTTTATCCACTTTTCTGAAGCCACAGAATTACAAAATGTTTAAAGTTCATTTTAAAACCCAGGTTTCTCCAGCTCTCAAGTATTCATTTCTAGCATACCATGCTGCCTGACAATGGCAAAGATATTAAAAAGACAGAAGGTAACAGTTGCTTCAAATTAATATGGAGTTAAGCAAACAGAAAAATGAATTGATATAAAATATTCATTGACATGGGGTTTTCCTTTTGTATAAGATAAACCTTTATATTCCTATAACTGGATTCATATTTTGCCTCCAACTTATGTAGCGATTTGGCTCCTGTCTGCATAGAATGTGTGCTGCATTTCTCTGTTTATTTATATTTATGCATATATTAACTTCAACTGTTTCCAGAAAGTGAAACACATGTATATAGAGATGGAGAGAGATTTAGTTCTGGATGTGGGTCTGTCTCGTTTTCGTTTTCTGTTAGGAATCCCAGGTTGCCGTCAAGAAGGCAAGAAAGTTCAATTTTTATACCTCCTTCCAGTATGCTTCAAGCAGCCTTCAGGGAAACACGGAGGTAATTTAAAAATGTGTTTTTAAAATGGATGCTGTTTTCAATCTTGATAGCTTGACAGCAAAGAGAAAAGAATGGACTCGGAATCCAGTTCTGATGGGTGATCAGGCAAAAGCCATATGGAAAAACTCTTGGGCTTCCTATCTATGGACTGAAAGAATCCTCCTACTCCAAAGAATCACCAAGACTCGACTATTTAAAAACTTGTCTTCTAAGCTGAAAAGAAATGCCAATAAAATATAATTTTATCTCTCCAACTTAAGAAAAGCCTACATTCTCACAAAGGCTCAGCATCTCAGAGGTACAAATGAAGAGAGAAGCTGCTGGTTGGCCAAGACGGAGGAAGATACCCACAGCAAGCTTTAAGACAGAGCAGATGGCCTGTGGCTGAGGCGAGCTCATGAGTGCTTGGCCACCCATCTGCTGAGCAGCTTCTGGCAAAGCACCATGACCACTGGGGCGTCAGCTTCTCCCTGCATTAGAGGGGCCCACTAATGCAGGGGCAGTGCAGGGGGGTGTTGCTGCTAATGCACTGACTGGAC
The DNA here is from genome assembly GCA_028551405.1 of Uromys caudimaculatus. Classification (NCBI taxonomy): domain Eukaryota; kingdom Metazoa; phylum Chordata; class Mammalia; order Rodentia; family Muridae; genus Uromys; species Uromys caudimaculatus. The sequence goes on from CM052714.1 coordinate 72,131,114, forward strand.
AGCGACCCTGCAAGATTTTGCCCACCAGCTGGCGAAAACCATTGTTCTGATGTTTATATGTTCCCTCAGTGACAATATAACTCTGAGCTCATGACCTTTGGTACACACTGTGGGAGGGAAATACTAGCCAGAATACATAAAAACCTCACTTCATGTTTTCCTCTTTACATGGCTTCAAACCCTTAGTCATAATATTGCCAGTCTGGAAATATTCTTTCAAGGTTTTCACTTCTCCATGATGCTCACCATTCCATGTCTTTTTTTAAAAATTGTGGTTAAGTGTATATGTTAATGTGCATGCTGATGTCTTTTGGATGTCTTTCTCCGTCACTTTCCCTATCATTTTTGAGACAGGATCTCTCCTTAAGCCTGAGGCTCACAGACTAGACTGGTGGACCATGAGCTCTGTGAACCTGTCTCAGACCCTCACATTAGGATTAAACACACATGCCACAGTCCCTGGGACTTAACTTGGGGACTAGGCACCAGAACTCAGGCCTTCACACTTGCACATCAAAGACTTTGCCCACTGAGCCACCTTCCTGGCCTGTTCTCTCCCCTCCACACTCCCTCTCCTCCACAGAACTTGATATGAGCACCTTGGCAAAACAATGACTGTTCCAGTGTCAATGAATTCTGCATGTCACCTCTCTGAAAGACAAGGGTAAATGTTTGCTAATTAACGAAGCTGGAACACTTGGGCATTCAAATTGTTCAGAAAAGCAGGAGGTATTGAACTGGGCATGCTGGACCACAACAGGGTCTAGGTAGGAGAGAGGCATTAGCAGGTTTAAATGAGGGATGATTAGCAGGACATTACCACCTCAAAGGCCACAGCTGTGCCAATTTAGCACTTAATTATGAAAATCTCTAGTGAATTAGTGGCGGTTCAAAGGGTTTCCGCTCCTCAATATCTATGTTTATAACATAATACCCAAGGACTTCATGGTGCTACAGAATCATGTTGGAATCCATAATATGACCTCTTTCAAATCTAATAGTACTTAAGCAGTGCAAGCTACCTTTTAAAACTATTTTTCAAAATACCAAAGACCAACTGTGTCTGTGCGAAACTATAAGTAAGCTTGTGTCAAGGTCACATTCCTTCCCACATGCTCCTCTCTCTTAAATATCACACAGTGTATCACGTCATCTCTGTTCACGTACATCTTGAGTGGGAGTTATAACTGACCAGCATCCATGAAAGAGCAACAGACACACACACACACACACACACACACACACACACACACACACACACATACACACACACACACACACACACACACACACACATACACACACACACACACACACACGAAACCAGAGAGGAGGCTGTTTCTACTGAAGAGGAATAATGCACAGAATATGTGGCTGTGGCTCAGCTGGGGGAGTCCTTGCCTAGTATGCACAGAGTTCTAGGTTCACTCGGTTCAACTGGTACCAAAAACCAAGTGCAGTAGCACAATCCTATAATACCAGCACTGGGGTAGTGGGGGCAAAAGATTGGAAGTTCAAGGTTATTCTCAGCTACTTAATGAGTTCAAAGTGAACTTTGAATATAGATACATAAGATTCTGTCCTACAAAACAGGAAGAGTTATACATCAGGTCTCTTAAAATCATCAAAGTTGCATACATAAACACCCAGGCACTCTGTGTAGCTCCTTGTTTCTCACACTGCCAAGGTTAGCTCACTGCAAGCAAACTGACTTCTACCCTATTAAATGTGAAGCAGTGCTGATTTTTAAATGGCTTTTACTTATATGTGTATCTGTGTGACATAATTTACATGTGAGCAGTTGCCCTTAGAAGCCAGAAGATAGCACCAGATAGATCCCCTGGAGGTGGAATTATGAGCAGTTGAGACCCACTCCACCTACACATGGGAAACTACACTCATGTTCTCTACAAGAGTATATGCACTCCTAACCAATAAGCCATCTCTCCATCTGCACCCTGTTATTTATCCCCTTAAACAGGAGGGCTGTATACCACCCATTCAGACTCTAGGTGTGACCCACATACTTGCTACATTTAAAACCCATAATTTCCAGTCATTTGCTTGCATATTAGAATGATGTTCTGAGAAGGAGCTCAAGGTGAAGACATCTTTTAGTAAAAAGTTATAGGGTCGGTGAGATGGCTCAGAGGGTAAAGGCTCTTCCCACCAAGCCCAATAACCTGAGTTCAATGCACCTGACCCATCTGGTAGAAGGATAGAACTGATTCTCAAAAGCTGTTCTCTGATCTCCACACCCATGCCACGAGAAGCACCCACATATATGCACACATGTGTATACATATGGATAGATGATAGATATATAGATACATAGATACATAGCTAGATGATTGATAGGTACATAGATAGATATATACATAGATACATAGATAGATACATAGATGATAGAGTTTTTAAAGTTTTTGTGATGGCACTCAAATCTCAGAATTTAGAACAGTTTGAACAAAGACATAAAAACAAGTGACTACACAGAAAGGGCACAATAGTGAATGAGCACGCTGGACGCACTGCTGCTGTTCAAACAGCTCAATTGACCACAAGGCAGTTTTCACATGCTGTCCAAAAGCTAGGCTTTTAATGCCTGCATATGTAGCAAGCATCTGGCCTTGTCATAGTAATATAGAGATAAGAAAAGCAAAAATACCACAGGGCATTGAAGGTGTTGAATATTAGGATCAGAGAGACCTCAGCACTGTCTGATAATCGTCCCAACGACCATGAATCATGAACAAGCTGGATGGTAGTCCGAGGAAATTGGGGATTAGCAGTGATGTCTCATGGGAATTTTGTGAGAAGGAGACAGAGCCCATTCCTAGGTGCACTGCCTCAACTCTATGACTCTGAGATCAGAGCTGTTTTAGAAGCTTGTGACCTGGGACAAGCCCTCTGAGAAAGGACAGACGGGACCAAAAGAGGCAGGCATGGAAACAGCCACATTGTGGTCGGCCATGCTGCGGGGTCGGGCCTTGCTGCCGGGTCGGCCATGCTGCAGGACTGCATACCCACAGCTCTTTCCCTTGCTGCCTGCAGATGAGATTTGTGATAGTTGTAGAAAGGACAACGTTTTCTGGTTGAAGAATCTTGATGGGTGAGATAACAGAGTGGAATAGCAGTGCAAACAAGGCCTGTTATACAGAATTGATCTTGAAGCTACATCTAGAGACTTGATTCTTTGACTAATGTTGAGAGATTTGGACAACTCTGGGGTCGTGTTATGTCTCACAGACTAGTAACCTGAAGCTGAATCTAACAAATTCAAGGGCAGTTTGGTTAACCAAACCAAATATTTCACCTCATCTTGCAAATACTTGGGCTCAGAAAGGGTCAGTGGGTGACATAAAGAAACCAACGGTGGCTCAGGGTTAGAGGACTTAGGTTCAGTTCCCAGAACCTATATAATGGCTCACAATCATCAGTAGCTCCAATTCCAAGGGATCTGGCATCCTTTTCTGACCTTCAGGGGCACTGGGCACCCACATGACACATATACATATGCGCAGGCAAACATTCATACACACAAATTAAAATATATAAATATTTTTTAGAAAGGGATATTCTAGGGGATAGATACATGATGAATATGATTCACGATTTTATATATTTATTTTGCATAAGTATGTATACATATATACTGTATATAGATATATACTGTGTATATATGTATCTATATATTTATATGTATGAATGTATATGTAGTAATGCATTTTTAAAGGTCTGTTGAGGATACATTAGAGAAAGATTTATGGAGAATTCCTTTTTATGGCTGAGGGAGAAGGCTAGTATATCCACCTTCTAAAGTAGAAAGCTGAGTAGAAGTGACAATAAATAAATAAAACAAACAAACAAATGCCCAACACTTTCAGAGCCATGAGAATCCACTTACTACATACAAAACTGTGAGACATGTCCATGGCTTAGTTAGTTGCTAAGCTGAGACATCTGTGTTGTTCCTTCCTGGTATCCCCTGCCTCTTATGTACCCCTGTCCACACGCATACACACACACACACACACACACACACACACACACACACACACACACACACACACCACCAGCTCCTGCTCAGTAGATAAGGATGCTTGTCAAGAACACGGCACCAGCTATGCTGTGAGGACCAGAGGCTCTGTCACCCTGTCCAAGGTGTGCCACAGCAGGCACAGGGTAATGGTGACAGGTGTAGGGAGGTCCCGGATCTCGTGGGCCTGACTCCACACACCCTCACTGAAATCACACGTGTGAGACATACAGATGGCCTGCGGACTGGAAGACAGCCAGCAGTCACTACATGTGTCCTCTCCTATCTGTAATTACGAGGTCCACTTAGAGGGTGTGGACCCTTCCTGCTTAAAATGGCACATGATCTCCATCCACACCACTGGTGCTGAACTCTAACCTGTGCAGAAACAAAGACTCACCTAGGAAACTCTTCTTAGAATAAAACGAACCTTTCAAACATTGACTTGGGGGCATTAATATCCACAAATTAAAAGATTGAATCCAGGAAATTCACTCAACAATGAAAAGCTGCATATAAAAATCTAGCCAGAACAGCTTTCAGAAGGGGGGAACCTGAATTTAAAACTGCTATATTTTCTAAAATGTACAGCTCTAACTAAAAATTTTGGCATAGGCGAAAAAAAAAAAAAAGCAAAACTCTAATGTCTACTGCAGTGATAAAGTGATCAGGAAAAAATGAGCCTCTGACTTGGGCTTAGTGGCAAAGCACGTGAAAGCAGACAAATATAGCTTCAACAAAGGGAGACAAGGTTGGTGCATATTCAGTGGGACAACACTTGCTTCTCATGGGTGGTGTGTCCCCAGCATCAAAAGAGAGAGGAAAGCTGGGGAGAGCTGCTGTGGTAGGACACCATTTGTAACCAAACATGAACACATCCACCTGCAACCATCCGTGATGCGATGTCACACAGAGCTAGGGCCCACCACTCCATGCTCTGTGCACATGCACCTGCAACCATCGTGATGTGATCTCACAGAGAGCTAGGGCCCACCACTCCATGCTCTGTGCAGAGAAAGGGTAAGAAAGGGAGTTGGTGAGGAATTAAAGCATGGAGAAGAGGAGGGGGGGAAATGAGCAGAGAGAGGGTAGGAAGTGAGAAAAGATAGGGAGAGGGAGAGAGGGAGTAGTCAGCAAGTCACATAGACTAGGTTAAAAACGTAAAGTATCATATATGTACCAGCCATTTAAAAATAACGTCAGGGGGCTGGAGAAATGGCTCAGCAGTCAAGAGTTCTTGCTGCTCTAATAGAGAACCTGAGCTTGGTTCCCAGCACCAAGTCAGGCAGCTCATATCTACCTGTAACTCTAGTTCCAGAGAATCCAGCACACTCTTCTGGACTTTACAGGCACTGTATTCTCACACACACATACACATGCATGCGTGTGCACATATATAGACACATGCATAAAAAATTAAATTTTAAAAAATAAAAATGACAAATGGCAAATGTTAATAAAAATATAAATATTTACATTACATGTGCATATTCTAAAAGCCCTAAACAAAATGCAGAGGATTTTTTTTTCTTCAAATAGGATTTTTAAAAGCATGATTTAACTCTGCACTCCCAACAGGACACATCCCACAGACTGAAAGCCACACAGAGATGTGTGCATAAAAGATAGTTATAAAGTATATGTATGTGAAAGTGTCAACCTTGAGAAAGCCAGAGAGCTATATTAGGGTCCATCCAGAGGTAAATGGGCTTCTAAAGAAGAAAGTATGTCTGGGAAAGTACAATTAAGTGAAGAAAGAAAAAAAAGAGAAATAAAAGAGAAAGATAAGCATATCAGAGAAGAAATGGAATTGAATGCACACACGGTCAGGTAACACACACACAAAGCCAAGATCAACACACAAAATCCAACTTTCTTTGTATATTTATGTGTAGATCTATGTGCACTGCATGTGTGCAGGTATCCTTAGGGTCATGGTGGCTCTCAACCTTCCTCATGCTGCAACCTTTTAATACAGTTCCTCATGTGGTAATCCCCAACCATGAAATTATTTCCTTGCTACTTTAAGATTTTGCTGTTACAAATTATAATATAAATGCCTGATATTCATGGTATCCGATATGTGACACCAAAGGGGTCGAGACCTGCGAGTTGAGAACAACTGCCTTAGAGGCCAGAAAATGATGCCAGATTCTCCACAACTGGAGTTACAGGCAATTGTCCAACATGGGTGCTAGGAACTGAACTCTGGTCCTCTCCAGAAGAACGACATGCTCTCTTAGTTTAACTGCTGAGCCATCTCCCCAGGACCACAAAACTCAACTTTTATACTAGTAATACAAATGGAACTTGGAACAAAACATCATTCACAGCAACACAGGCGAAAAATAAATATACTTAAAAGGAACCATTGAGTTAAATATTTGCATGGACCTGAGCTTAAGCTTCTGTATTTATCATTTGCCCATCAGGTTAAAAGTCAGAACATCTAGGTGACTCTCATAGACCACATGCTTTTGGAAGTATCTGCCCATTAGTAGGATTATTCTAAGATAGGCTTGTCTAGTCTCACTTTGACAAATGCATATCAGCAGATAACAAAAAGCTGTTTGACTTGATCCACAAGGTAACAAAAGTTTTCTGTTGTAGACAAGATACATTAATACGTGAAAACTCTTCCATTCACTTTAAGACGTCAGCCATTGTGGGGGAGGCATTGGATGCAAGGTCTCCACAAAACCACAAGAATGCTATAAATATAGATTGTGCCTGCTATTATGGCTTGAGCAAAGTTGAAATAGAGCCCCTCATACACATGCCAACATACCACAGATTCATGTGCTGAGGCGTGGTACTAAAGGGAAGGACAACAGAATTCAACAAGCATCAGGTAACATGTGAGCTAGGCATTAATCAGGGGATGTGCTAGCAAGAGGACGAACCACCTGCCTCTCTAGCCAGCAGAGGAACATCAGTTTCCCCCCTGAGCATCCCGTTGCTTGGTCCTTTCCAGTGCCATACACCTCCAACACTAAGCAGCTTGCACTGCTCCTGTGGAAACGACCCATATTCAATCAACTAATGATGCATTTTCATAGCACAGGTGACCCCACAGAGCTGCCTGAGAAGTGGAAAGCATTTACCTTTTGCTTTTGCTTTCTTTGTAATGTCAAACTTGTACCCACCCACATGCTTTAAGAAGATATTTGAAAGCCTCCTTTGCCTCATAAGTACAGCTAGCTTTCAGAGCTGTGAAATCAAGACCTGTGAGATCAACTGGCCTTCAGAAACACACACCGAAACACAGGGCATCTTTTGCAGAGTAATCACCCTTCCAGATTTTAGCTATTAAGCTCCACGTGCCGTCTCTCAAAAGACCTGAAAATTATATTTGCAATAGAACAGAGTGATCTGGTCCAGACACTCCCGGAAATCTGGTAGACAGCCAGAAAAGAGGAAAACAATTAAGTAAACAAAGGAAGAGGAGAGAAGGAAGGGAAGGGGGAGGGAGAGAAGAAGAGAGAGGGAGAGAAAAGGGAGAGAGATATGGGAAGATGAGAGGGAAAGAACGATGTCCTACCGTGATATCACTGAGTTTATGTTAAGTTTTCCAAAGGACTTCAGGTTCTCTCTTCCACCAATAAAGGTCCCAAAGAGGTATGAAAATACTTTCAAAAGAATGGTACATGTTACATAGTACTCCAACTAAGTGCTCAAACAGTTCCCAGGAGAATCTTTTCATTGTTTTTTTTTGATGTCCTGGACATGCTGGACAAGTGCTCTGCCTCTTAGCTAAATCTTGACCCCAGTAAGCTTACATGTACATGCCTCTGTTGTGAGGCATAGATCCATAGGAAAGATACATCATTACAACAGAAATTCACAAAGGGCTTCCCAAGAGACCTGAGTGTCTGGGGCCAAGCGCACATCAGATCTAACTACTGTCAAGGTCTGACTCCTCACAGCACAGCTGTCAGAAAGTTAAGAGAGGAAGAAACAGCAGCTCTTGAATTGTTTTTCACATGTACTTTACTAATGAAGTACTCAGTGTGTGCTTCTCCACAGAATCTCATGAGTTGTGTGCTTTGGAGCAGCTCTGAGTAGAACTCCAAGGTTTTAGAGAACCCTCATAAACAATGGGAACACCATCACCCGATTTCTGCTTAGTATGCTTGCGACTGGTCTGGGCATTTGACATGTGTTAACTCAGTTCACACAGGAGCTGTTCTCCGGAGATCCCTGCTAACAGATGAGTACACTGTTATAAATCAAAAACAGACACACTCCCAAATGTGGAATTGCTGCTCACCAGCAGAAAGCCTTGGGTCGCTTACACAAGGGGTGTTATGTAAGCAAATGTCATTCAGACTAACCAAGGGAAGGATAAACTGGGGAAGTTCTGACTGATGATGCCTCATCCTTTCTCGCCTGTTTTCAGATGAGAATGTGTAAAACCTATTAGATTGTATCTTCTCATACCCTAGATGTTGAGATAACTCCACATAGATGCCAAAGGGAGGGAGGGAGGGAGGGAGGGAGGGAGGGAGGGAGGGAGGGAGGGAGGGAGGAAGAAAGGAGAGATAGACAGACAGTGCTAGAGAGATGGTTCAGAGGTTAAGTGTGAGATGATTCCTGGCAAAGAATCTATATTCAGTTCCCAGCATTGTCAGACCCCCAGAATCCCAGGGAGATCTACTGCCCTCTTCTGGACTCCACAGGCCACTGCACTCATGCACACAACACATCACCCTTAACTACCCCTCCCAATATATATATATATATATGTATATGTATATGTATATATGTATATATATGTATATGTATGTATATGTATTATATACATATATGTGTGTGTATACATATATATGTATATACACACACACATTCGAAACTGTAAAAATAAATAAATCATTTAAAAAGAAAGAATATATATATATATATATATATATATATATATATATATATATATATATATATATATATATCACCAGAGGCCATAAATTTGGTCAAAATCTGAGACCAAACCTCAAGAAATGTTCAAAAATGGCATCAAGAGGGGCCGGGAATTTCTGCAAAATCACAACCAAACTAGTAGAAATGTTGAAAAATGGCATCAACAAGGGCTGATCATTTTATATATATATATATGAAGCTGGAATTTTCTTGTTTGGGTCCATATGTTTGAGTCTTTTTATTTGTTGTTTTTGATTTTGGTTGTTTTTTAAGGCTGGGTCTCTCTCTCTATAGCCATAGCTACCCTGAAGTTACCCTGTATAGACCAGGATGAACTCCAACTCAGAAATCTACTTGCCTCTGCCTCCCTAGAGCTTGGATGAAAGGCATGTGCCACCACACCCAGCAAGTGCTGGAATTTCAACTGAAGGTACCCTGGTTCCAATAGTTATGCCTGTGAGAAGCTTAGATTCAATTCCTCCAGCTTAATGGTTTTGTACGCTTTCCTAAGCCTGAGCCACTGAGGTAATTTGTGAGTAAACTGTGATGATGTGGTTAGGTCACTCTGTATTGAGATCAGTCAGGGGCACTGGCCACTAAAACGTGAGCTGGCTCTAGGGCAGATCCTGCAAAACCCAGCAAAGCTTGTCATTGGTCACATACATTCCTTCAGAGTTGATGAATCTGTACTCAGAATTTCTAGAGTTGTAAAGGGTTTTGTGTGTGTGTGTGTGTGTGTGTGTGTGTGTGTGTGTGTGTGTGTTCTCTGACCATAACACTAAGTCACAATACCAGGTTGTCTACTGCTGTGGTTTGTCCACAAATGGTACCTCACAGGCTCCTGTTTTGAACAACTGTTCCCTAAAGTGCTATATATTCATGTGCCACGAAAGTGGAGGGGGCTTGTTGAGAAGAGTTTCACTGGGAGAGGAAGGTGGATAAGAAAGGGTCATGTTTTTATTACAACAGAAAGGGGAGAGTGTTGTGGATGGGCCTGGTGCTGTTTGTATGCTAATTCCACTTTCCTGGGAGGGGCTGCAGACAAGGAGCGAGTCATGTAGCCAGGTGACTTCTTGTGAACCAATCCCCTAATGAAGAAAGTAGCCAAACACTGGGCAAGTAGGCAGGACTTCTGGGTTGGAAGGAAAAGAGAGGAGGAGGAGAGAGAGAGGGTCTTTTTGGATGGGGACAGCGTGAGGACAACATATAGCTACTAGTGTCTCCTGGTTTTGATGGTGGATCCATCAGGATTCACTTCTGGAGGATTTAGATTTAATTAGGCTTACAAGATTAGGGTTTTTGTTGTTGCGCCCAGAGATTGAGTTACCATTGTTTCTGAACTAAGTTTGTGTGGAGTTTTTCTTCTGACAGTAGCTCATCTTGGCTCCAGAGAGAAAGGTACACAGCAAAGCATGGATTTGCCTGATGTGCCCCACAGAGGCTGTGGGGGTCTTGAAACGTGGGACTGGCGTGGTAGCGACACACCAGTGGAAACCTAGCAAGCTGGGTGGAGAGATCATGGAGCTCTGACTCAGAGTTCCACGAGATAAAAGCAGGTTGGCCATTCCTGCCAGCACATGGCTGGCAAGTCCGCTGGGGCAGAGAGTTGATGGGACTAGCACAGGAACGTTTTGGTCTATTTTTTAATATTTCCCACAACAGGAGTAAAAACTAAAATTTCAGAGTGTGTGTCTGTGTCTGTGTGTCTGTGTGTGAAACCACTGCCAAAGAATAAACCCCAGAAGTTAGTTTTGAAAATATCAGTGAAGACAGTGTCTGATCTCTGAGTGTCATTCTAGCTTATGGAGGAAGCCCTGGTAGCTCTCAGTTTACAAACAATCAGATGTCAGTGTCAGCCTACTGCTAGACCCTGCCATATGACATCCTGTCTTGCGAGACTGAGCTCTCAATACATGCGATCTGAGGCCAACCCCAGGTAAAGAGTGTAAGAACTGAGTTAAATCATAGCATGCCTAATTAGTGTCCCTGGAGAATGCCAGGTGTACAGAGACAGCCTTCCATCCATCTGGTATATAAAGTGCTGCGCTGACTGTGTGAGAGGTGAGAAAAGGAAGGTCCTGTTTTGTTGGTGCTGCTGCGCTGGTTTTCATATTAGCTCTGGAACCCTGGCTTAGTCACAGACTTTGTACAATTGGGGCTTTGAATTAAAATACTGGAGTAAACTTTAGTTACTAGTGGTCGGAACATAGAGTAGGCTCACACTGTAGCCTGCTAGAACTCAAGGGCTGCATGTGGACCGAAATGCAGAGCTCTCAGCTTGCCTCTGTTTTTTTGTTTGTTTGTTTGTTTGTTTGTTTGTTTGTTTGTTTCAGCAAGTTTGCCTCCTGTATCTCATCACCAAGTTTGAATTGCAACAAAATTCCAGCAAAGCAACTTCTTCTGGAGGGTTTGAAGGTACAACCTTGAAAGTATACATCTAATACTTCAAGAATATGTGCATATATATTATTTATGAATTGTCAGAGTGTTGCTCATTTAAAAATATCTAGCTGCAAATCAAGCATCATTGTCTGGAGCCATTGTTGAATGGTGTACTTCAGAAATAAAATATACAATGTATGTCTCAGTAAATGACATCCCAAGAGTTGCTCATTAGAGGGAGATAGACTTTCTAGCCTAATGGGAATTGCTGATACTCATTCATTTAGCTCTTTTTTTCCCCACAAGCAACTAATAAACTTTATTTGACTTTGCCTTAAAAAAAAAAAAAAAGAAATAAAATATACAGAAATTCTGGAGTTGAAGAGGCAGCTTGGCAGTTAAGAGTGCTTGCTGGTTTTGCAGAGTACCTGAGACTGGCTCCCAGCACTCATACCGGCTCACAGCTGCCTGTAACTTTAGCTCCAGGGAGTCTGATGCCCTCTTCCAGCCTCTGTGGACACGATACTCACATACACATACATAATCTTTAAAATGTTCATACACATACACAATTCTGTAATCAGCATCTATGTCCTAACAGCCAGCTAAAATTCAAATCCTTTCATACAGAAATGAAGCAAACTAAGGGCCCAGCCTAGCTTTAATTCCATCCTGAAGAAGTACCATAATTTCTGCTGAATTATTGCTTAGCATTATGAATACTTACTCAGATATTGCCAAATATATATCCTAATTGCTTATATAGAATTAGCTTGCTTATATTAACATGACACATATAGTGCAAGGTATATGTGTATATACACGATGGGTCAACTTTAGATTACTGCTGACATATGTACTTAACAGCTTCAGTGAGCGTGGCTTAAATACATTCTAACTCAAATCTGGTGAAGACGTAGAGGTATCTATTGGTTGTTTAGCTTGTTTTCCAAATGTATTGATTTTTCTTTTGTAATTTTACATTCACAATAACACTAAGAAGAAGGTGGAAGAGGTCCCATGTATCCCCTACCCCTGTCACTTACAGCTCACCAACAGAAGAACAGTCCCACTGCCCAAGCCTCCTGCTTTCTTCCTGTTCACCCTACTAACCCCAAGCAACTAGGATCTATGCCTTGTCCCTACAACTTTACCTTTTCCAGAACATCGTGTAGTTGGCAACACATAAGGTGTAGCCATGTTCTGGCTGCCTGCTTTCATTTAGCATTGTGCGTTGTTCTTACACATAATTCTTTCAGATGAATGGGTCATTTCTCTTTAGTGTGGAATCCCACTCCACGGTATGAATGTACCAAATTTAATCTGTCTACTTGCCAAAAGGCATGCTGGTTCCTCCCAAGGTTAGAGCACTATGATTTAAATGAGCCTTCAAGAGCAGGTATTTATGGAACCTTATGTTTCAAGGCATTTTCCCAAGGACTGTAGTGACTGAGTACCATAGTGAAGGATGCTTAACTGAGGTAAAGGTGCTACATACCTGGTCAACACACCTGTTCTATTTGCCTTCCCACCAGCAATGGACAAACCGTTCTCACTGCTCCACAGCCTCACTAGCATGTCATCATCACCTGGGCTAGTTCCTTCTAATCGATCTTGGTTTTCTATTACAGATACATTGACATCAACATGATGTGTGTGTTTTCATGATAACATATTGAACAAGCTGGTCCAGGACAAATCTGCTTCTACCGGTGTCTATAAGTGACTGGAGTGCTCATCCCTTACTAAAACATCTATATCACACCCTCTCCCTTACATGGCTCAAGGAACATGGTAGCAAAGAGGGTGGAAAGACTGTAAGAGCCAGAGCTTGGGGCACATTGCTGTGAAGCAGTGTCTTCTAGACATGGCAAGACCTTACATACATGACCTCACAGCAGCTTGGGTGCATGCAGAGGATCTACACAAGATCAAGCAGGTCAGTGATCCAGTGGACGGGGGCTCAAGAGGCCCCAACTCTGGTTGAGGACATACTTGCATTTGATGGCTGCTGGGTAATACAGTTTTCTTCAGGGGCTTTGACCCCTGGTGGTTGCTTGTCCATTCTCTAGTGGACAGCCTCACACTCATGTGGATATAAGCAGTACTAATTTAACCCAGTATGTTAAAAATAGAGGGCATGGGAGAGGACTGCAGTGAGGGTCAGGGAGGAGCTGGAACTGGTGAAAAGTAGGAGAGTGGAGACTCTCAGATACATTCACACATTCTTTCTCTCTACCTCTGTGTGTGTGAGGAGAGAGAGAGAGAGAGAGAGAGAGAGAGAGAGAGAGAGAGAACTTTCTAAAGAGGTTGTATGGATTTACAGTCCTATCAGAAACGTATGAGGACTCCCGTTGTCACCATGATACACGCCATGCTTGTAACCTTTTGCCAGTGTCACACATGATTCACCACAGTGTGATTTCCCTTTTCTCATTGATCATCACAAGCATTGCCAAACATCTTTCAAAACCTTCGGAAGCTGTGTGAGCTTCCTCTCCTAGAGACATTTCACGTACATGAAGGATCTTGTCTACTCAGATGCTCTTCTCTCATTATGAACTCACAGAATGCCTGTTTATTTTACAGGGGGAATTCTTCCCATTTTACCTGTATAGTTTGAGGCCTCATTCCCCAATCTGAGCTTCATTCGGTTGTTTTGCACGTTTGTTTTATGTATTACAGTACTTGTTCTGCTTGCTTGTTTTATGATGTATTATGGTATCTACCAATATCTGGAAGTCTCTCCTTTCAATGTTGTGAAATAAAAGTTTGTTTTGCTTTAATGTTTATAATTCTTGGAACTTTTTTAAATCAGTTTTATTTAAGTATAATGCACAAGCAATAAACTTTACCAATTAAAGTACTCAATCTGATGGTCTTCAGACTTCTCACTGTCATTTAACTAACATCACAAGTGCAAAGGACAATGTGTCCACACCTTCCTGTTCAACCACTTTATCAACAGAGATGTGTTTGGGTTGTTATTGTTATTGTTGTTTGTTTTTGGGGTGTCACTTCTATCTTTTTATATAATGATTCTGTGTCACACAGATTAATAAATCCAGAATTGAGGATGTCACTCAGTGCTAAGAGTCCATGGCCAAGACACTTGAGGCATTGAGTGACAGTATCCTAGTCATTCTAGAAACAGATGAACAGTTTGGTTTTTTTGACTATATAATATCCCTTTGTCAGTTGATGGCAATTTTGGTTGTTTCTTCATTTGAGGCTGTTATGAGAAAAAAAATGCCTAAACACAAAAGACTCTGAGCAGAAGCAGATAAATAACTCTTGGATAGATAATAACCAAGAGTGGATTGCCAGGCTGTGTCATAAAACTTTAATTTTTATCAGAAATAACAATTTTTCAAAATGATTGCTCCATTTTGTACTAAAATGTAATTTCATGATCTTCATTATCCCATACCAATGTCTGCAACTAAAATATTTTATTCAGATATTAGAAAATTATACCAGCAAAAGATCTTAGCATTTTAATTTTGTGAACTTTTATAATTATCTACCTTCAGAATTTTTCTGTAAAGCCTTTAATTCTTTACATTAGGTATGACAATAGAGAATCATACTTTATATCAAACAGTAAATTAAATATCACACCAAGTGCACTGTACCAAACCATAGACATCAGCACAGGAGTAAGCACATGTGTAGCCACACGTGTTTACTCAAGTCAAGCTAAAGGCATTCAATTAACTCCACAAAGCAGGAAAGCAATCTCTGTACTGTGGGAGTATAGGAGGATCTTTTCACAGCCAAATGAACTGATGAACAGTTAGAGTAGATATATTGGTATTGTTATGGGTCTAAAGAGTAAAAGGAAATTAAAAATAAATATACATTTATTGAGCATCTCCTTCCCTCAAAAGTAGTTAGCTCCTGAGAGATGGGCCAGGTGAGTGGTTGTCGCTGCCAGCAGGTACTCTCAGAGCTAGAGACAGCATGGAGGACAGGACCTTATAACTCTGTAGCAAGGGGAGGGGCAGCAGAAGGAATTCACCTTGCTGGACATGCCTAGAAGCCAAGGAACAAATGTGCCAATGAGAAAGGAAGAGACAGAAGAATGAGAGGAAAGAAGAGAGAAGGGAGGTGAGAGAGAGGAGGGGGAGGAGAGAGAAGGAAGGAAGCAGGAAGGGAAGTGGGGGAGGTAGGAGGGAAGAGAGGACCCAAGGCTTTACCTCTCAGAGAAAGGGCATGCAGTACAGGTGTAGGGAAGTTTACAAAGGAAGTACTGCTCGACAGATGGATGAAAGAGGAGGCCGCTTCCTCCAAGTGAAGTGTGTGCAAGGGTTCTGGGAAGAGAGAAAAGTGAAGTATAGTCAAAGGCGCCCCGTTTGGTTTTGTTTTCAGGAAAACTGAACTGGATTATTTATACCTTGGGGAATGTAGACACATGTCTCAGAATACCAAATCAGTAAGCAGAAGCAAATGACACGAAATGCAGCATTCAAAAAAGTGCCCACTGTTTCTGGCCTTTCAATTATATGCTGGAGACAGGGAGTCTGAAGACCGACCATAGCCCTCAGTGGAACACTTGGCAGTTGCTTGCTTCTACATCACACTTTATTTATAATCTATACAACCTGAATTTTAAATCTCAAATTTCAAAATCATCAAAAACTCTTCAATTGCCCGGCAGTGGTGGCGCACACCTTTAATCCCAGCACTTGGGAGGCAGAGGCAGGCGAATTTCTGAGTTCAAGGCCAGCCTGGTCTACAGAGTGAGTTCCAGGACAGCCAGGGCTAGACAGAGAAACCCTGTCTTGAAAAACCAAACCAAAACAAAACAAAAAAACAAACCAAAACAAAACAAAAAAACTCTTCAATTGCTCTCCATGTAGAAGAATCACCAAGTCCTATGTCTCGTGCTAAGACTCAACTAATACTTCAAGCCAGAAGTTTTCTCTCTCTTAGCTTTAAGGTGGGATAAAAATTTTAACCGACATAAACATTTTCCTCTGTAATACTTTTGAGTATTAGTCTTATGGGTTTGTTCCAGCTGGTTCTTTAGAAAGGAATTAAACCAGACTAACTATGCTGCCTCCATGCCCCAGATCTGGCCACTGGATTATTTTTACATCTCATAAAATGAGGATAGTTTCCGTGTGTGTGTGTGTGTGTGTGTGTGTGTGTGTGTGTGTGTGTGTGTGTGTGTGTGTGTGTGTGTTGCGGAGGTAGGTGAGGAGATACCTCAGTGCTTGCCATGCAAGCATGAGAGCCTGAGTTCACATTCCCAGAAGACCATATGAGCTAGGGGTAACAGCACACGCCTATAATCCCAGCACTGGGGAAGCAGCCGCTAGAGGAACCTCCCAGCTCACTGGACAGTCAGGCCAGTGAATCAGTGAACTCCTGGTTCACTGAGGTTCTACACAAAAACAGAAAATGGCGAGCCACAGGAGAAGACAAGTGGCCTTGCCTCTGGCCTCCACCTGCATATACACACATATTACGCAAACCCTATGTACATGTACCCATACATGTGCAAGACACAAATACATGCACAAAATGCCTGAAATACATATTTCAGCACCCATCAACATAATTTTTAGGCACACAGCCAAGCTTATCTATTTGCATACTGTCTACAGCTGCTCTGGGGCTAAATGTCAAAGTTGAGGAGAAAACATAACCCAAGATATCTAAAATATTTATTCTCCAGCTCTTCCCAGAAAAAGCTGCCAAGCCAGGTCCACTGGCTGCCATGTATCTAATACAGCTAAGTCACACTCTCAGAGCTAGGAAAGAGGAAGCAGGAAAGCCCTGAGCACAACAGGGCTCTTCTACAAATTCACATTCAGGTGTCACAGACTGACAACTTCAGGATAGGGAGAACATAGAGTCAGTGGCTTAGAGCTTCCCAAGACTGAGGTCCTGATGAGTTCACATCCCATGTAAACCCTGGGTGGGTGTGCTAGCCTGACTGTAATTCCAGTCTTAGAAGGCAAAGATAGGGAATACCCAGGGCATGCTACCTGTGGAGACTATGTGTGAGAATATACATTCAAAAATATGTCTTTACCAACCCTACATCCGATAGAGGGCTAATACCCAAAATATACAAATAACTCAAGAATGCCAAGTAACACAATTAAAAAATGGGGTACATAGCTAAACAAAGAATTCTCAACTGAGGAATCTCAAATGGCCAAGAGGCACCTAAAGAAATAGTCAACATCCTTAGTCATCAGGGAAATCCAAATCAAAATGACCCTGAGATTCCACCTTATACCAATCAGAATGACTAAGATCAAAAACTCAGATGACAGCAGATGCTGGTGAGGATGTGGAGAAAGAGGAACACTCCTCCATCGTTGGTGGGATTGTAAACTGGTACAACCACTCTGGAAATCAGTCTGGCGGTTCCTCAGAAAACTGGATATAGTACTACCTGAGTATCCAGCTATACTACTCCTGGGCATATACTCAGAAGATGCTCCAACATGTCATAAGGACACATGCTCCACTATGTTCATAGCAGCCATATTTATAAGAGCCAGAAGCTGGAAACAACCCTGATATCCCTCAACAGAGAAATGGATACAGAAAATGTGGTACATTTACACAATAGAATATTACTCAGCTATTTAAAACAACTTCTAGACTCCAGAGAACCAAATAATCTTATCAAAAAATGGAGAACAGAGCTAAACAGAGAAGTCTCAACTGAGGAAACTCAAAGAGCTGAGAAGCACCTAAAGAAATGTTCAACATCCTTAGTCATCAGGGAAATGCAAATCAAAACAAGTCTGAGATTCCACCTCACACCAGTCAGAATGGCTAAGATCAAAAACAGGTGACATCAGATGCTGGCGAGGATGTGGAGAAAAGAGGAACACTCCTCCATTGCTGGTGGGATTGCAAGCTGGTACAACCACTCTGGAAATCAGTTTGGTGGACCCTCAGAAAATGGGACATAATACTACCTGAGGACCCAGCTATACCACTCCTGGGCATATACCCAGAAGATGCTCCAACATGTAATAAAGACACATGCTCCACTATGTTCATAGCAGCCATATTTATAATAGCCAGAAGCTGGAAACAACCCAGACGTCCCTCAACAGAGGAATGGATACAGAAAACGTGGTACATTTACACAGTGGAATACTACTCAGCTATTAAAAACAATGACTTCATGAAATTCACAGGCAAATGGATGGAACTTGAAAATATCATCCTGAGTGAGGTAACTCAGTCACAAAAGAACGAACACGGAATGTACTCATTGATAAGCGGATATTAGCCCAAAAGTTTAGAATACCCAAGATTCAATTCACAGCAAGTATTAGACTGAGCGTGGGGTCCCAGATTGAGGAGTTGGAGAAGGTACTGAAGGCGCTGAGGAAGTTTGCAGCCCCATGGAGGGAGCAACAGTGTCACCTGGCCAGACCCCCCCTCCCGGTTCTCCCAGAGACTGGACCACCAACCAAAGAATACACGTGGAGGGACCCATGGTACTGGCCACATATGTGACAGAGGAGGGCCTTGTTGGCCATCACGGGGAGGAGAGGCCCTTGGCTCTGAGGGTGTTAGATGCCCCAGTATAGGGGAATGCCAGGGATGGAAGATGGGACTGGGTGGGTGGGTGGGTAGGGGAATACCCTCATAGAGGCAGGGGGATGGGGGAGGGGATAGGGGGTTCCAAAGGGGAGACCTGGAAAGGGAAAAACATTTGAAATGTAAAGAGTGAGGTAACCCAGATCCAAAAGAACATAGATGGTATGTACTCACTGATAAGTGGATATTAGCCCAAATGCTCAGAATACCCACGATACAACTCACAGACCATATGAAGTTATTAACAAGAAGGAAGGCCAAAGTATGGATGCCTCAAACCCACTGAGAAGTAATAGAAATAAGTAGCAGTGGGGGTTGGGGAACTTGTGGAACCACTAGAAAGTCCCAGACACCTGGCATGCAAGAGGCTCCCAGGACCCAATGGGGATAACATTAGCCAAAATACCCAACAGCAGAAGATAGAACCTGAAGTTAGACGTGGCCCCCAGTGGAGGGATGGGGCCACCCACCCATCTCGAAATTTTTAACCCCAAATTGTCCCTGTCTAAAGGAAATGCTGGAACAAAAATAAAGCAGAGGCTGAAGAAAAGGCCATCCAGAGACCACCTCACCTGGGACCCATCCCATCTGCAGACACCAAACCCCAACACTACTGCTGATGCCATGCTGTGCTTGCAAACAAGATCCTGGTATAGCTGTCCTCTAGGAGACTCTGCCAGCACCTGACTAAGTCAGATGTAGATACTCTCAGTCAACCATTGGGCTGGGCTGGGGGACCCCAATGGAAGAGCTGGGGGAAGGACTGAAGGAGCTGAGGGGATTACAATCCCATAGGAAGAACAATATCAACTAACCGGATCCCTCAGAGCTCCCAGGCACTAAACTACCAACCAAGGGGTACACATGGGCCAGTCCATGGCTCCGGCTATGTATGTAGTGGAGGACTGCCTTATGTGGCATCAGTGGGAGGGGAGGCACTTGGTCCTGTGCAGGCTTGATTTCCCAGATTAGGGGGATGCTAGAGGGGTGAGGAGGAAGGAAGTGGGTGGTGGGTGGAGGAGCACCCTTCCCTCTCCTCCCTTCATGGGGGGGGGAGATTGGGAAGGGGAGAACATTTGAAATGTATACAAACAAAATGACTTATCAATTTTTTAAAAACATGCATTCATACACATTCACAACATACCACAGACACACACATACACAAACATACACTCATACACACACACACACATGAAAAATGGAAAGGAAGTTCGAACTAGAAGCTTCTCTTTCGCCTACAATTGTCTTTCCTCTGCTGTTGGAACAGACACACTAGCATCAAATACCCAGTACCACCCAAACTTAGAGGCCTTTAGCACCTATTGGTCAGAACCATGGACACTAGTACCTAACAAGCCACCCTCGTCTTCCTGCTAACCACAACCCACAGCATCCGGCAGACACAGAGCTGGCAGCCAAGGTAGCAGGAACATAACCCTGTTGTTTACTTCACTTGCCAGTATATACCTATGGGTATGGCAGACAGAGCAGGTAGGTTGCAGCATCTGCCAATCTTGTCCTCATGACTGGAGAGACTCCTTGGGCAAGAGGAGAGCTCCAAAGAGGATCTGCTCCAGGCAGTCCCATCTGCCCCATGCTTAGCAGAGACCTCTACCAGATTATGGGTAAACTTGTTTATTCTAAAGTTTTCATTCTATTTCATTTTCTAAATCTTGCAAAAAGCTTACTAGGAAACCAAGCAGCCCTTTCTTAACCATGCTGAGGATTCTTTAAAACCTTTAAAAGTTCCTCAGAATGCATCTGTAGTTCATAGGGCTATGCTGGATCACATGTAATGTCTAAGGAGTCCATAAAATGCTTCCTACATGGAGAATTTTGATCTTGTCATCTTATTCTATAGTTATGCTTTTTTGTAGCCATCCTTTCCTAACTGGGTAGCAGCATCAGTGAGTGTTTAAAGTCTAACAGATAACTTATAGAAACACATGGTTCCATTCTATCCCAATGTAATAGTCTGCCCCCCAAATAAAATGTTACAAGCCATGGACATGTCATCTAATCATAGAATCAATTACTCTAAATGTTCATGTGTGTGTGTGTGTGTGTGTGTGTGTGTGTGTGTGTGTGTGTGTGTGTTTCTAGAAGACAATCTGAGCTGCATTCCTCAGAAGCTGGCCACCTTATTTTATGAGACAGGCTTATGAGACAGATTGTCTCTCACTGGCCTGGAGTTCACCAAGTAGGTTAGTTGAGCTAGGCAGCAGGCTTCAAAGCATGACCTGCCTCTTTGTCCTTAGCACTAGGATTGCAAGCATGTGCCACCATGACCAGTTTTTTCCCCAGTGGATTCTAGGGATCAAACTTGCAAGCACTTTATTAATGGTGTCGTCTCCCCAGCCCTCATGAGATATTTTCTTTCTTCCAAACACACTGCCTACTTTTCTTTCCTATTAAAATACTGGAAATAAGTAGCATATAATGAAACACGAGGACAGTGGTGAGCAAAAGTGATTGTCAGAGAAGTCACTTTCTCCTTAACGTCTCTTTTGTGTCCCTTCTGCACAAACAGAATCCCCTAAAAGCCGAAATGAATAAACAGAACTACAGTAATACTAGTGTCTGTTTTCCTCTAGTATGTTTTATTATTTCTTTTATTTATTTATTTATTTATTTATTTATTTATTTTTTGATATTTTATTTACATTTCCGATGATTCCCCTTTTCTTTAGAAACCCCGTGTCCCCTCCCCCTCCCCGCCTCTGTGAGGGAATTCCTCCTCCCACCT
>CM052714.1:72153275-72170367 GCA_028551405.1 Uromys caudimaculatus
ACCCAGAAGATGCTCCAACATGTAATAAAGACACATGCTCCACTATGTTCATAGCAGCCATATTTATAATAGCCAGAAGCTGGAAACAACCCAGATGTCCCTCAGCAGAGGAATGGATACAGAAAATGTGGTACATTTACACAATGGAGTACTACTCCGCTATTAAAAACAATGACTTCATGAAACTCACAGGCAAATGGATAGAACTTGAAAATATCATCCTGAGTGAGATAACTCAGTCACAAAAGAACAAACATGGTATGTACTCACTGATAAGCAGATATTAGCCCAAAAGTTCGGAATACCCAAGAGTCACTTCACAGCAACTCTTGGGCTGAGAGTGAGGTCCCAGATGGAGGAGTTGGAGAAGGGACTGAAGGAGCTGAGGGAGTTTGCAGCCCCATGGAGGGAGCAACAGTGTAAACTGGCCAGACCCTCCAATGCTCCCATAGACTGGACCACCAACCAAAGAATACACATGGAGGGACCCATGGTGCTGACCACATATGTGGCAGAGGAGGGCCTTGTTGGCCATCAGGGGGAGGATAGGCCCTTGGGTCTGAGGGTGTTAGATGTGCCAGTATAGGGGTATGCCAAGGAGGGAAGAAAAGAGTGAGTAGGTAGGGGAATACCCTCATAGAGTCAGGGGATGCGGGAGGGGATAGGGGGGTTCCAAAGGGGAGGCCTGGAAAATGGAAACATTTGAAATGTAAATAAAATATCAAAAAATAAATAAATAAATAAAATTATCAACTTGAAAAAATATTTATTTTATTTTTACTGGAGGGTACATATGTAAACATTAATACAGTACTCAGGGAGGCCAGAGGAGGGGGACAGATCTGAGAGAGGGAGAATTATGGGCAGTTGTGAGCTGCCCAATATGGGTGTTTGGAACTGAACTCAAGTCCTCTGCAAGAGCACTAAAAGGTCTTAGACTCTGAGCCATCTCGCCAACTGGTGTGGTGTACTCTTTAAAAAAGGTTTATTTTATTTGTGTAATTGTTTTGCCTGTGTGAATGTATGTGCATTATGTGAGTGCTTAGTACTCATGAAGGCTGGAAGAGGCAGTCAGATCCACTGTAACTAAAGTTACAAATGGTTATGAGCTACCACGTGGCTGCTGGGAACTGAACCGAAGGACTTCTGCAAAAGGGGCAAGTACTCTTAGCTACTAAGCCATCTCTCCAGCCCCCTACAGCATATTCTTGAAAGCTCAACAGATATCCTTACGAATGCTGGAAGACTCCAAGGCATTCTTCATGCCAAGTACTTTCTATAAGTTTATCTTGTTTTATCCAGGCTTAGGCTTTTAGTTAGAAGTCTTGGCTCTGCATTACTTCATGAGGATCTTTCCAGGGTCAGTTAACTAAAAACCTTACCTTATGGCTAAGGAGATGGCTCAGTTAGTAAGTGCTTGCTATGAAAGCATGAAGACCCAAGTTCAAATCCCCATAACCCTAATAAAAAGCTAGGCTCAGATACATCTATTTTCTAGCACTGGGGATTTGGTTGAAGGCACTGCACATAGGTGAGTTCCTAAAGCTTCATAGTCAGCCAGTCCAGCCAAATCAGTGAGCTCCAGGTCATGTGAGACACCCTGTCTCAAAAATTAAAAGTAGACAGAGACAAATACTGCAATGTCAATCTCTAGCCTCCACACACATGTATACATGTACACACACCACATCACACATATACAGACACATGAAAAGAGAGACAGAGACAGAGAGTATGACCAGGAAATGGCACGTATAAGTGTACATGTGTACATGCTCACACTATGTATCTTATCTTGTAGCTGTCTGTCCAGGAGATAAATAGAAACCAGATGTCCCATGGAGATATATGCTTTAGGGGCTGAAGAGATGGCTTAATGCTTAAGACCTCTGGCTCCTCTTTCAAAGGCCCTAAGTTCAATTCCCAGCAACAACATGGTGGTTCACAATCATCTGTTAAGTACAGCCTCAGGAGCTCTGAAGCCCTCTTCTGGCCTTCATAGGCACCAGACATGCATGCAGGCAAAATACTCATACACATAAAATAAAGAGTGAAAACTGAAATATACACTGTAGTTAAAACCTAAAACAATCATATCATAGTTCACTTTAAACCACAGCATTTATTTATGGCTCAAAAAAATACAGACACAGAGTTGGAGCCCCTCTGTTCAATTCTCCTCTGCACACCCTGGGACTTTAAAACTTATCAGAATAGCACCAGCAAGATGGCTTGCCACCAAGTTCAGTCCTGAGTTCAATCCCTGGAAGCCATTTGTGGAGGAAGGTAATAGATTCCAGAAGATGTTCTCTGACCTTCTTGCGTCCCATGACCTATGAGTTCCCCTGCCCACCCACCTCCTGCCCCAACATTCCACCACCAATAAATAAAATAAGCAAATAAATAAATAAATAAAATTTTAACTTGTTAAAATGGAGATGTGATTTTTATGGGGAGAAAGGCCAGAGCTAGAATCCTCTATTGCAGGCAAAAGTGTGACAAGTTAATTGGACATGGCTTCTCTAACAAATTATGCCAAGTCTACTGAAACAACAGCCAGAAAAGAATTCTCAAATGACAACATCAACAACCTCTTTAAAATGTTCATTCATCATTTAACAGATCCTTGGTTGGGACATAAATGTATGCTAAGAACTGTTCTAAGTGCTTGAGATAAATTGCCTGGTACACCAAAGATCCCCAAACTCATTAGGCTTACATGCTGGCAAGGGAAGAGATCCAATAACAGAAACACAATAAATGTACAATCATGTTAGAAGATGAAAAGTTCTATACGGGGGGGAAAAAGAACAATCTAAGGGGGACAGGAAGCGCTAAGAGCTGGGAGAGACTGTCGGGGACTTGCTGGGGGTGGCTTCTGAGCAAAGACCTGGAAGGAAGGATAATGGCCCTGAAGACTGTGTAGAGGTGAGACCTTGGAGTGGGGGATTGGGAAGAGGTGTTCAAGCCAGATAAGAGGGCCTTGGCAACACCGGAAAAGTGCTGACTTGGGGCAAAGCTCAGGGGTACACTGCAGGTCCAGCATGCATAATACCCATAATCTAAGCCCAAGCACAAAAAGGAAAAGATGTGTAGAGGAGCAGAAAGGGAGGCAATGGAATAGAAAGAAAGCAGGGGATAGACAAGAGGAGGGGAAGGAGAAAGGGAGGAGAAGGGGAAGAAAGGGAGGGGGAGGAAGGGAACAGGAGTGGACTCTGCCAGAGGGAGAATGGTATGTTATTCCGTAAGGGGGCCAGCAACAGAGCAGGATCATGAAAAGCCTTGAGGTCAGCACAGACTCTGACCTGCATTTTAAGAAGCTGTGTACCACTATGCCAGCCTGTGTGGAGAGCACAGAACAGCCTATGAGGGTTTTCGCCATCCACAAGCACACCGGCCTCCAGCCTGGTGAGCAGCAGAGGAGGAACAAAGAGACCAGAATTTGCAGATACTGCCTGGATGCCTGTTCTGTCTTGAGCTCCTCCATGCCTTCCTGACACTTCATCTCATTTATTTTCTCATTGCATTAGGCTGTTCTGTCATGTGGCCAAACTAAATGTTAACTTCATCCCCCTACCCCTGCCCCCTAAAAGAGAGAAACAGATAACAGTGAGTGCAAAGAACTGTGGAAAGAAAAGTGTGTGCGTGGGTGCGTGTGTGTGTGTGTGTGTGTGTGTGTGTGTGTGTGTGCGTGCGTGCGTGTGTGTGTGTGTGTGTGTGTGTGTGTGTAGGGGTTATGGTTGGGATTTTGTTGAATTTACAGTCCTCTGTTTATGTGTCTGTAAAGGTTTATTTCTGACAGTACTTGAGAAAATTATTATTGTTTGTAATTGTTCTGTGATGCTTAAAATTTTTGGTCAAAGATTGAAAACTCTTACTATAATATTTATAAATGTACAGAACATTGAAAGGAAACAGTGGGAATAAAATTAATTTAGTGTACTATATTTGAAGCATTAGAAATACTGAGAGTTGGGGAATTTCATTTCCTTGTAAAACACTGATCAAGAACAGTTGTGTGTAGCTCACCTGCCCGCCATTGAACTTCCCATGAGCTACAAGCATCAACTGCAGGCCTTGGTGAGAAGACAAACTCCTCTGTTGGAATCAGCTTCCAGAACTTTCTGTGTGCTTTCAAGAGAGGAAAATACCTCTGAAATGTTTCATCCTGTGCCACCTCCTCTGGAACGCTGCCTTCCTAGACACTGGCTGTCCTCATTTATAAGAAAGCCACCTTCACTGTTCCTCTGGCTGTGTGTGGAGTCTTTCCAGAGTAGTCAGGGTCCTCACTCCACTTTTCTTTAACTTCTTTGCTCCACTAGAATTTCTTCTTCTGTGGCACCCCTTTTCCTGGATTCACTTCATCTGGTCAGTTCCCTCTTGTTGATTTTTACATGTTTTCTGTGCACCAACCAACAGGGACTCCCCCCACCCCCACCCTACTCTGCTGACTGTGTGTGATCTGAAAAACAGATGTTCAGGGAGCTGCCAAGTAGGCTTGGCCATTCTACAATGCTCAAGACAATGGTGCACAGATATGCCCACAAAACAAATGGATTGAGGCAATTCTTCCATTGAAGTTCTCTTTTCCTAGACAACTCTAGATTGTAACAAGTTAGCCACAATGGTTAATGATCTCACAGACAACAAGCTGCAGAAGTAATCTCATGCTCTATACTGGTGACTCCTATATGAAAGTTTATATACAAGACTGCATGTAAAGGATTACAGGCTAAACAGCCTGCAGTCACCCTGGACCTGGACAATGCCGGCCAAGGGGAAGGCAGACAGGAACACCCAACTTCCAAGCTCGATGGAGATGCCAGACCTCTTTCTTTCTTTCCAGCAGCCAAACTGAAGACTAAACTGTGTCTGAGTACACACAACGTTCTAGCAGGGATTTTCTACTCATCTTTGAAGCACATACTTTTATCAGGGAGGAACTTTGCATTTTCTTCCTAAATTAGGGCATTCATCAGGGCTGAGAAAATTTACTGCACCAATAATGTCCAGGCAGGCACTTTCTACCAGCTACCTCACTGAAACCTTGACAGTCTCCTTATAAGCCATCAACAGTCTCCAGAGAGAAGAAGGGCCTGGCTTCCTGCCATCAAAGTCTTGGCAAGGCAGTGGCGCACACCTTTAATCCCAGCTCTCCGGAGGCAGAGGCAGGCGGATTTCTGAGTTCGAGGCCAGCCTGGTCTATAGAGTGAGTTCCAGGACAGGACATCCAGGGCTACACAGAGAAATCCTGTCTCGAAAATCAAAAAAAAAAAAAAAAAAAAAAAAGACTTGGCAAACCGAAAGTCTGAGACGTCAGGAGAAAAGGCTTGGGTGCTTTTTGACAAACATCAGAGGAACACAGAGATGGGAAAGAAAGCTCAGATACACCATCTTATCAGCACTCACAAATTGTATCATTTTAGTTCTTTTTAAGAATAACAAAGAACCCAGGCTAGCCTCAAACTCATTGTATAGGCTGAGGCTGGCCTTGAATTCTTGATCCCCCTGCCTCCACCTCTGAGTGTTGGGATGGCATACATGTGCCACCACTCCTGGTAAGGATCTGTATTTCCTTTGGAATTTAATATGCCCAAAGCATAGATCTTTCTGCTGTTCCTCAAAGTATTTCCATTCACCCACTTTCCATATCTCAACAAGTGATGCTGTTAATTAAGCAATAATTAATGCCAGACACTTAGGACTTTTCTTTAGAATTTCCTTCTAATTGTCTTCCGTAGTTGGGATGTGAAATGCCCCCTATAGGCTCATGTTTGAAGATATTATAAAACTTTTAAGAGGTTTTTTTGCTGGAGGAGATATGTCACTGCGGATGGGTTTAAGGCTTTGTAGCCTGCTCTCACTTCCTGTTTTCTCTCTGTCTGCTTCTTGTGTGTGGAAGAAATGTGAGTAGCCATCTCGTTGCTGCTGCACCATACCATGCCTTCTCAGCCATTATGGTCTCAACCCCTCTGAACTGTAAGTCAAGATAAACCCTTCCTTCTGTAAGCTGCTTTTCGTCATGGTGTTCGTCACAGCAACAGGAAAGTAGGTACCACACTGCCTAGGCCCTGCAAGCTATACTTCCTGTCTTCCAGCTGCAGCACAGGTCAGCTTCTTCACAGGCTAGGCTCTGCAGGAGCCATCACCTCCTCCATTTGAGCACCCTTTCAGCCCTGCTCCAGGGGTCATCACAGAGAATGACCTTTGTGGTGAAGGAACTGAGAAGACAAGGGTGGGACAGGCTGGCAAAGAACTGAGAGTACTATGTGGTAAGACACCAGGAACATAAGGAACAGGGGGGCAGAGATCTGTAGAAGAACATTGCTAGCAAATGGGGAGACAGAGTCCTGAATTGCAAAAGAGCAGAGCTGCATTGACTAAGGATGTGTGTGCAGCTGTCTGGCAGTGTGCAGCTGTCTGGCAGTATGCAGCTGTGTGGCACTGTGCAGCTGTGTGGTACTGTGCAGCTGTGTGGCAGTGTGCATCTGTCTGGCACTGTGCAGCTGTGTGGTACTGTGCAGCTATGTGGCAGTGTGCATCTATCTGGCACTGTGTGGCTGTCTGGCAGTGTGCAGCTGTGTGGCAGTGTGCCACTGTCTGGCAGTGTGTAGTTGTGTGGCAGTGTGCAGATGTGTGGTACTGTGCAGATGTGTGGCCATGTGCAGCTGTGTGGAACTGTGCAGCTGTGCGGCACTGTGCAGCTGTGTGGCACTGTGCAGCTGTGTGGCACTGTGCAGCTGTCCGGCACTGTGCATCTGTCTGGCAGTGTGTATCTGTCTAGCACTGTGCAGCTAGCTGTGTGGCAGTGTGACGCTCTCTGGCAATATGCAGCTGTCTGGCAGTGTGCAGTTGTCTGGCACTGTGCAGCTGTGTGGCACTGTGCAGCTGTGTGGCACTGTGCAGCTGTCTGGCACTGTGTATCTGTCTGGCAGTGTGCAGCTAGCTGTGTGGCAGTGTGACGCTCTCTGGCAATGTGCAGCTGTCTGGCAGTGTGCAGCTATGTGGCAGCGTGCAGCTGTGTGGCAATGTCCAGCTGTCTCTCAGTGTGCAGCTGTGTGGCAGTGTAAATCTGGCACTATGCAGCTGTGTTGCAGTGTGCAGCTGTATCTCAGTGTGCAGCTGTGTGGCAGTGTAAATCTGGCACTATGTAGCTGTGTTGCAGTGTGCAGCTGTGTGGCAGTGTGCAGCTGTGTGGCAGTGTAAATCTGTCTGGCACTGTGCAGCTGTGTGGTACTGTGCAGCTGTGTGGTACTGTGCAGCTGTGTGGCAGTGTGCAGCTGTCTGGCAGTGTGCAGCTGTATGGCAGTGTACAGCTGTGTGGCAATGTGCAACTGTCTCTCAGTGTGCAACTGTCTCTCAGTGTGCAGCTATATGGTATTGTGCAGCTGTCTGGCACTGTGCAGCTGTGTGGCAGTGTGCAGCTGTGTGGCAGTGTGCAGCTGTGTAGTACTGTGCAGCTGTGTGGCAGTGTGCAGCTGTGTGGCAGTCTGCATCTCTGTGGCAGTGTAAATCTGTCTAGCACTGTGCAGCTGTGTGGCGAGTATGCAGCTGTGTGGCAGTGTGCAGCTGTGTGGTACTGTGCAGCTGTGTGGCAGTGTGCAGCTGTGTAGCAGTGTGCAGCTGTCTCTCAGTGTGCAGCTGTGTGGCAGTGTAAATCTGGCACTGTGTAGCTGTGTTGCAGTGTGCAGCTGTGTGGCAGTGTGCAGCTGTGCGGCAGTGTGCAGCTGTGCGGCAGTGTGCAGCTGTGTGGTAGTGTGCAGCTGTGTGGCAGTGTGCAGCTGTGTGGCAGTGTGCAGCTGTGTAGCAGTGTGCAGCTGTGTAGTACTGTGCAGCTGTGTGGCAGCATGCAGCTGTGTGGCAGTGTGCAGCTGTGTGGTACTCTGCAGCTGTGTAGCAGTGTGCAGCTGTGTGGCAGTATGCAGCTGTGTAGCAGTGTGCAGCTGTGTGGCAGTATGCAGCTGTGTAACAGTGTGCAGCTGTGTAGTACTGTGCAGCTGTGTGGCAGCATGCAGCTGTGTGGCAGTATGCAGCTGTGTGGCAGTATGCAGTTGTGTGGTACTGTGCAGCTGTGTGGCAGCATGCAGCTGTGTGGCAGTATGCAGTTGTGTGGTACTGTGCAGCTGT
Source organism: Uromys caudimaculatus (assembly GCA_028551405.1). Classification (NCBI taxonomy): domain Eukaryota; kingdom Metazoa; phylum Chordata; class Mammalia; order Rodentia; family Muridae; genus Uromys; species Uromys caudimaculatus. The sequence goes on from CM052714.1 coordinate 72,161,403, forward strand.
GTGGCAGCATGCAGCTGTGTGGCAGTATGCAGTTGTGTGGTACTGTGCAGCTGTGTGGCAGTGTGCAGCTGTGTGGCAGTGTGCAGCTGTGTGGCAGGGTAAATCTGTCTGGCAGCGTGCAACTGTGTGGCAGTGTGTAGCTGTCTGACAGTGTGCAGCTGTCTGGCAGTGTGCAGCTGTCTGGCAGTGAACTAGATGTGTCTTATCTAGTATTCTAAACCATATGACAAAAAACTGAAGATCTGATCCTAAAACCTTTGAAACATAACAAACTGCACATCCTCATGGAGACCAAAGTAGAAGAAAGGATCTCACAAACCTTGAGCCAAAGGAAATTTCTTTCTTCTAATAAACTCGTGAAACTAGCTTACATTTCCGAAATAGTTTATCAGCTGTGGTAACATGGAACTTAGGGTGAGTAAAAGATAAAGGGAGGCCAGAGAGACAGCTTAGTGAGTAATTCATTCACTGTGCAAGAATAGATTAGAGTCAGATCCCCAGAACCCAAGCAGAAGCTGGCTGGAGGTAACAATGCACTTAGAGTGCCATGCTGAGGCAGAGATAAGGGATCTTTGGAAGCAAACTAGATAAACAGACTAGTCATGATAGCAAACTCCTGTTCAACAAGAGACCCTGCGTCAATATATAAACTGGAGAGCAATAGAGGAAGACATCCAGTGTCAACCTCAGGCCTCCATACACACATGCTCACATATACACATGCATTCGAACATCTCACATGCAAACACACATACACACATGCATACCACACACATGCAAATGCAGATATGTGCCTGCACATCCTCACATATACACACGCCACAGGAGATTAAATAGGTTAGCTAATATATGTCAATTAGCTGAAAGTACCTCATAGACGATCATTTGGTTTGATCTTTACTGAAAGCAGTAAGTTTTCAATAGTATTGAAAGGAAGACCAACAGAGTCAATTAACCTGGACCCTTGGGGGCTCTCAGAGTCTGAACCACCAACCAAAGAACATACACAGGCTACACATAGGCCTCCCCGCTCATACATATTAGATGTGCAGCTTGACCTTCATGTGTGTCCCTTTTGGGACAGGGGCAATCCCAAAAGCTGTTGCCTGTCCCTGGAATATGTTTTCCTAGCTGGGCTGCCTTGTCTGGCCTCAGTGGGAGAAAAAGCACCTAGCCTCGCAGAGACTTGAAGTGCCAAAGCGGGGGCAATACCCAGGGGAGCCCATACCCACTCAGAGGAGAAGGGGAGCAGAAAATACATCTATTTCTACCTTTTAACTAAAGGCAGCATGAATCAAGTAGACCTCTGTGGCCTGCATCTCTCTCGGTGGCCTGCATCTCTCACTTGGCACTGAAGACTGTCCCACTTATCAAGACCTCTGTTACATCCATCTTCATAAATGTGCTGAGTCTAAGAAAATTATCTGACACTCTCACACCTACAAGTAGATCAAAGTGACGACTATAGAAAATGTGTTTCTATTCATGCATAAAAGATTGACATCCACACAGAGACAAGCAGAGTAGTTTAACCACCAATAATATCTTCATCCCAGGAGAGCTCAAGCATAACTTTTCATTTTTGAGATATGAAAGAGCATATTTATACATTTGTAGCACGAATGGGAGGGTGCATGTGGCTACAAGACAGTGAGATGGACGTGACCGGTAGCCCAGGCTTGCCTAATACATTGTAGCCCAAGGATGACTTTGAACTTCTAATTCTCAAGCCTCTACTTTCCAAGTGCTGGAATTACCAGCCTGAGCCAGCTACCCTCCTATTTATATGATTTGCAGGTTGGATACAGTGCTGAATTCTAAATGCTAGACAAGCTCTCTACCAACTAAGCTATATCCCCAAATCCTCAAATAAAGTGTTAAGATAGCTAAAACAATTCCAAACAGGGTGACCCTTTAGTGTCTCTTCTGGCAATGCCTAATCCACAAGCTGCTATCTGTTTCCATACAAATTAAACGTATTTATTCCTAGCACCTTGAAATATTTAGTATCTATACAGAACAAATGGGACATACATATGGAGCTTATGAATATATGTACATATTATACATGTTAGTTTAGTTATATTTTACAGGTGATCATGTGTTTAGGGTGGTGTGGCCATTGATATATACATAATTTAGAATATTGGACACCGTCCTCCTTCCCTCAAAATACTGACAGAGCCCACAAAAATCAAGTGCCAGGAAACTCTAAGCCCCATCTCCCAGTCATGGAAAACTACAGTATACTAATTAACCCAGCATTTTGAGTGACAATTCTGAGAAGCCTTCATTTTAAAGGAGAATGCTAATAAAGGCCCATTTTAAGGAAAGATTCTGAAAAGACTGTTCATTGCCTAAGTAGAAACTGTTCTCCAAGAGGATGCGGAGAGGTTAATTTTAAAGGCAATTTTTTTAAGATCTGAATCTATGCATCTGAAACTCATTCTTTCTAGATAAGGCAATTTAGCTTTTGAGAACACCATTCTTTCTCGTGTGCACAAAACAGTGACCTTCAGCAAACAGATTGTATGAAGCAAGGACAAATTTTCAGAATGCAGCAGGTAATATAACAGCAATCCAGACAAATAGTATCCTACTATAAGAAGGTAACCAGCAAAGAGCTTTCAACAAATGCAAGGGGCCTGATCTAATACAACTGATATAAGGGTCTGTGCATTTCTCTCCAGGGCACGTTCTGATATCTGTCTTCTCACCACCACGCATGCGTAAGCATAGCATCTATACCATCTACCTACGCATCCATAGCTCTGTGCAGGGGCATACCATCTACCTATGCATCCATAGCTCTGTGTGTGCCCATAATCTCTAATATTCATCCATTGCTCTATGCAGGGGAATAGCCTCTACCTCCACAGCCATTTTCACAGGCACAGACTCTCTCAGCATCCATAGCTTTGCACTAACCTCTATCTATGCAACCATACTCCGTGCATAGGCACAGTCTCTGACTATGCATTCACAGATTTGCTTTGGGAAAATATAACAAAACAGAAGTTTTGCATCCCAATATTCCATGCATTTCTGTTGCTGATGAAATTATGAAACTCTCTTTCCTGCTAACAATAAATCTAATTATTTAATTAAAATGTTAACAGCCATCTAGTACAGCAGACACCACAACTCCCGCAGTTCCATTGTCTTTGGAATTGATTCTCTTTTCTTAGAAACAATAAACATTACTGATGAGGGCTTTTCTCTGGCCTGGAAATCCATCAGTAAGCTAGGAGTTTATACCCAACCATAATCTATCCATGCTAAGAATCAAGATGGGTCAATGGTGCAATAAAATCCAGTCCCAGTAAAGCAGCATGGCTGTTTTTCTTGGGTGTATACTGATACTGTAGATAATAGCTAAAGGGTAACTTGTACCACAAGAAAAATTCAAGGTATAAGTTTTAGAATTGAATTTTCAAAAGTTTGGCCTTGAGATCACAAGGAGTATCAGCCAGTTAACAAGGCTCAAATTAAATGGACAGAACCGTAAAAGAGAAGGAAGTAGATTTCATGCCAGTGAAATATTGTAGCTGGGCACAAGGAATCTCCCGGGGCCAAATCAGGGAGCTGGGTTTCCAGCTCTTGTCCCCCACCAGTAGTGGGGGTCCACCAGGGAAGTCCTGGGCAGGGAGTCTATCGTTCTACCTCAGTGCTCTCACTATCAGGCAGAAAGTCATTCCATAATAGTCCCTTGAAGAGACTTATCCTCAGTTATAAGTTAGCAGCTCATAGTAACACCCATTAAGTGAAAAGGGCGTCACTCTTGAGTGAGCCACACCCAGAGTTCAAATCCCAGTGCCTCCTATTTCCCTTTGTGGTCACGAGGGCTGTCTTTCTTTCCTTTGTTTGTTCATTTATTTATTTATTCCTTCTAATGTATGAAAATAAATGAAATCCTGTTATAGAGGATTGCTTTAGGGAACTACATTAATCATGTATATAATTTGTACAAAGCACCCAAGAAATGGTGCCCAGAATATAAAAAGATGATAAGTAGTTGTTCCCTCATCCTTCCTACAGTTGAAAGGATTAAATTCATTTACAAAACACAAGACAAAGCAAGTTCTTGCAGTCAAGAAGTTTATGCTTGGGGAAGGTATTGACAGTGAGAAAATGTGGTTATGAAACTAATTCAAGAATAAAAGCAACACAAGGTGGAAATGTCAAGAAAAACAAAGGAGTATGTTATAGAGTAGCCAGAGCTGACCTCTCTGCTGACACTAACCATGATATGTACAAAGCTACCGCAAGTGACTGTGTGAAATATCCCAGCTGGAAAGCACAATAAACACAATATCCAGCAAGGAGAATGGCCTGGGGACTCTACAAGGGGAGGGAGACACCGAGAGGAGTGAAAGGAAATGGGACAGAGATGCAGCAGTATCCTTCCAGAGGGCCTTGTAGACCACAAGGACTTTGGCACATAGCCAACCAAGATGAGCATCAGCAGCAAACAGCGGAATAGCAGACTTCAGCATATGTCCACTCTAAAAGCCTCACTCGGCCCACCATGCTGTGTGTCAAAGAGCTTGTTATTGTGTCCACATCAAACAATGACAGTACCTAACGTTAGTGTCACATTTATACATGTTGAAGAGAAGACGTTTAAAAGTGGAACCAATGAGATTTGTTTATGTGGGGTAGACAGAGAGGAGAAATATGATCATAAGGTTTTATGGCCAAACACCACTACTATACATGCCATGTGATAGGAGAATGCTTAACAAAAAGAAACAGCCCATGATGCAGGCAGGAGCTGGGACTCAAGCATCTAGAACCCAGGTGGAAGTGGCATCCTAAGACAGGCATCGAGGCACTCTAACATGCCCAGAATCATGGGATCAGGGGTGAAGAGGATACATCTGTTCCAACACCAGTAGAATCCAGGGACCCAGGAACCCCACCAGACCAGTGGCAAGGGTTCTTTCTGGTCTAGGCCATTGCCCTGAGCAGACCTTGGGCGTGAACTCCTCAGCCAGTCCCACAAGACCCAGAGGAAGCTCAACTCCCCTGTGCTCTAACACACCCAGGACCACAGGATCACAGGATTCCAGGAGCTTGGTCACACCAGGATCTCAGGATCCCAGGATCTCAGAGACAGCTGAACTCTGAGGAGTTCTGACACAACCAGGATCACAGGAAGGACAGGCTCCAGTCAGATATAGTGAGGGCAGGTAGTACCAGAGATAACCAGATTGTGAGAGGCAAGCATAAGAACATAAGCAAGAGAAACCAAGGTTACCTGGCATCATCAGAACCCAATTCTCCCACCATAGCAAATCCTGGATACACCATCACACCAGAAAAGCAAGATTCGGATCTAAAATCACTTCTCATGATGATGATTGAGAATTTTTAAAAGGACATAAATAACTCCCTTAAAGAAATGCAGGAGATTGAACCCCAAAAGTTCAGAATACCTAAGTTTCACTTCACAGTAACCGTTGGACTGAGTGTGAGGTCCCAGGTGGAGGAGTTGGAGAAGGGACTGAAGGAGCTGAGGGAGTTTGCAGCCCTATGGAGGGAGCAACAGTGTCAAGTGGCCTGACCCCCCGGTGCTCCTAGAGACTGGACCACCAACCAAAGAATACACATGGAGGGACCCATGGTTATGAGCACATATGTGGCAGAGGAGGGCCTAGTTGACCATCAGGGGGAGGAGAAGCCCTTGGGCCTGAAGGTGTTAGATGCCCCAGTATGGAATGCCAAGGTGGGAAGATGGGAGTGGGTAGGCGGGTGGGAAGGGAGTACCCTCATAGAGGCAGTGGGAGGGGGAAGGGGATAGGGGGTTTCCAAAGTGGAGACCTGGAAAGAGGGAAACATTTGAAATGTAAATAAAGTATCAAAAAATAAAAATAAAAAAAAAATGCAGGAGGATACAGGTAAACAGCTAGAAGCCCTTAAAGAGGAAACACACACAAAATTCCTTAAAGAATTACAGGAAAACACAACAAACAGGTGAAGGATTTGAACAAAACCATCTAGGATCTAAAAATGGAAACAGAAACAATAAAGAAATCACAAAGGGAGACAACCCTGGAGATAGAAAACCTAGGAAAGAGATGAGGAGTCATAGATGCAAGGCAAGCATCACCATCAGAATATAAGAGATAGAAGAGAGACTCTCAGGTGCAGAAGATACCATAGAAAACATTAACACAACAGTCAAAGAAAATGCAAAATGCAAAAAAGCTCCTAACACAAAAAATCCAGGAAATCCAGGACACAATGAGAAGACCAAACCTAAGGATAATAGGTATAGCAGAGAGAGAAGATTCCCAACTTAAAGGGCCAGTAAATATCTTCAACAAAATTATAGAAGAAAACTTCCCTAACCTAAAGAAAGAGATGCCCATGAACATACAAGAAGCCTACAGAACTCCAAATAGACTGGACCAGAAAAGAAATTCTTCCCATCATATAATAATCAAAACACCAAATTCACTAAACAAAGAAAGAATATTAAAAGCAATAAGGGAAAAAAGTCAAGTAACATATAAAGGCAGACCTATCAGAATTACACCAGACTTCTCAGCAGAGACTATGAAAGCTAGATCCTGGGCAGATGTCATACAGACCCTAAGAGAACACAAATGCCAGCACAGGCTATTATACCCAGCAAAACTCTCAATTACCATAGACAGGGAAAACAAGATATTCCATGACAAAACCAAATTTACACAATTTCTTTCCACAAATCCAGCCTTACAAAGGATAATAGATGGAAAATACCAACACAAGGAGGGAAACTACACCCTAGAAAAAGCAAGAAAGTAATCTTTCAGCAAACCCAAAAGAAGATAGCCACACAGACATAATACTACCTCTAACAACAAAAATAACAGGAAGTAACAATCACTTTTCCTTAATATCTCTTAACATAAATGGACTCAATTCCTCAATAAAAAAGTTATAGACTAACAGACTGGATATGTAAACAGGACCCAGCATTTTGGTGCGTACAGGAAACGCACCTCAGTTACAAAGATAGATACTTACTTCAGAGTAAAAGTTGGAAAACAATTTTCCAAGCAAGTTGTCCCAAGAAACAAGCTGGAATAGCCATTCTAATATCGAATAAAATCAACTTTCAACCAAAAGTTATCCAAAAAGATAAGAAAGGACACTTCATACTGGTCAAATAGAAATATTTAAGGGGTAACTTCAGCAAGTGTTATAGGTATATGATGAATCACAGTGTAATGGCCTTGGAAATGCAAAGGAATGTTGCTCTTTGCTCAGAGTGAAGCTAACATATCTTCAAGGGAGAACATTGGAGGTATTTTTATTTTATGTTCACATTAGGGAGGTGAGTCCTGTATATTTTAGAAGACTAGTATTTATTTTCTCTGAATTTAGTCAGTGTCAGTAGTTGTCAACTTATTTCTAGTTGAGTGTGACAGTAGTAAGGTTTTCAAAGCCCACTGAAAAGAAGTAACATTAAACGTGTGATTTGTAAGAAAAAAAAAAAAAAAACAGGCATTATGGTATTGGTCTTGGGAGTTTAGCTGGTTTAGAGGTGGGAAGACGACTGCGTGCATATGGGAGCAGAAGGAAGGCATCTTAGCAATGCTTCTCAAGCTGTGGGTCATGACCCCCAAAGACCATCAGAAAACACAGAGATTTATATTATGATTCATAACAGTGGCAAAATTACAGTTATAAAGTAACAACAAAAATAACTTTGTGGTTGTGTGTGGGTCACCACAACATAACGGACTGTATTAAAGTGCTACAGCATTAGGAAGGCTGACAACCATGCCCATGCAGAAGATGGGTAGTGAAGCATCAAGGGAAACACAGGAGCACTGAGGCCATTAGTCATCCATACCTCACGATACGTGTTTAAGGAAGAGGACCTCTGCAGAGCCCCAAAGGCTTTGTGAATATGCATTATCCAGCAAATCAGAGGGGGGAGGGTGCTGAGTAGAGGTTCAAAAATATCACTGTTGTGTGACAGGACTGGATATGCCAAGTATTCTAAGAAGACTGTCAACTAGCACCCCACAAACACACACCAAGTGCTCAGAAGCCCCCCGGGGAGAGAGAACAAGTATTCTAAGAAGGCTGTCAACTAGCACCCCACAAACACACACCAAGTGCTCAGAAGCCCCCCGGGGAGAGAGAACAAGTATTCTAAGAAGACTGTCAACTAGCACCCCACAAACACACACCAAGTGCTCAGAAGCCACCTGGGGAGAGAGAACAAGTCAGTTGTTGATTACAAGGGCTTGTGTGCTATATGGTGTGACAGATCAGGGTAACAATCTAGCAGCAGGAGGGAAGCCATACCATGAGCATCCCAAAGAAGCCTATTGCAGTGCATTTTCTCTAGATTTTATGGTCACAGACTCAAACCTGCTGTCTCTTTACCCTTCACTCAGATTCTCACACCCAGCACTAGTGGACATGTGTGAGAAGAGACTGTTATCATCCTCTAAGAAGCACAAACGTCCAGAGTAAATTTACCCTGTCAGACTTGAGTTATGCAGACTGGCTTGTTTATGGGCACCGTGACTTGGCATGTTCTGCATGACTCTCTCCACAGCTCTCTCCTACTCAGATTATATTCTTTGAGAATAAAGCTCCTGTCTTATTCTTGTTGCGCTTGTGTCTCTTATCATATCTGTAATATAGCAGATATCTGATAAACATTAAATGAATGAATAAGTAAAAAGAGGAAGATAAAAATAATACCCATAAAACCTAACCAAGGGGCTGGGAAGAAGAATCACCTGTAAAACACTTTCTGAACAGTCACGAAGAGCTAAGTTCAATCCCTAGAACCCACATAAAAATCCAAGGTTGGTGATGTGCTCTTGAGATCCCAGCACTGGGGAGGCAGAAGCAGGTGGATCTCAGGGCTTGCTGACTAGCCAAATAGTTTGATATGCTATATTAGCAATTTACACAAAGAATAAGAGACTGAGTCACCACAGAGACTGAC
>CM052714.1:72170867-72231930 GCA_028551405.1 Uromys caudimaculatus
TTTTTTTTTTTTTTTTGGTTTTTCAAGACAGGGTTTCTCTGTGTAGCCCTGGCTGTCCTCTGGAACTCACTCTGTAGACCAGGCTGGCCTCGAACTCAGAAATCCACCTGCCTCTGCCTCCCAACTGCTGGGATTAAAGGCGTGTGCCACCACTGCCTGGCCCAAATTCTAGGAAGTCTTTAATTACTTTTTTCTTTCTTGACCAAGTTATCATTGAGTAGAGCGTTGTTCAGCTTCCATGTGTATGTGGGCTTTCTGTTGTTTTTGTTGCCATTGAAGACCAGCCTTAATCCATAGTGATCTGATAGGAGGCATGGGATTATTTCAATATTCTTATATTTGTTGAGATTTGTTTTATGAACAATTACATGGTTAATTTTAGAGAAAGTACCATGAGGTGCTGAGAAGAAGGTATATTCTTTTGATTTAGGATGAAATGTTCTATAGATATCTGTTAAATCCATTTACTCCATAACTTCTGTTAGTTTCACTGTGTCTCCATTTTGTTTGTGTTTCCAAGATCTGTCCCTTGATGATAGTGGGGTGTTGAAGTCTCCCACTATTATTGTGTGAGGTGCAATGTGTGCTTTGAGCTTTAGTAAAGTTTCATTTATGAATGTGGGTTCCCTTGCATTCGGGGCATAGAGTTCAGAATTGAGAGTTCTTCTTGGTAGGTTTTTCATTTGATGAGGATTAAGTGTCCTTCCTTATCTTTTTTTTTTTTTTTTTTTTTTTTTTGACTTTTGGTTGAAAGTCTATTTTATCCGATATTAGAATGGCTACTGCAACCTGTTTCTTGGGACCATTTGCCTGGAAAATTGTTTTCCGGCCCTTTACTCTGAGGTAATGTTTGTCTTTAACATGGAGGTGCATTTCCTGTATCCAGCATAATGCTGGGTTCTCTTTATGTATCCAGTCTGTTAGTCTATGTCTTTTTATTAGGGAATTGAGTCCATTGATATTAAGAGATATTAAGGAATAGTGATTGTTGCTTCCTGTTATTTTTGATGTTATTTTTATGTTTGTGTGGCTATCTTCTTTTGGGTTTGTTGAAAGATTACTTTCTTGCTTTTTCTAGGGTGTAGTTTCCCTCCTTGTGTTGGCGTTTTCCATTTATTATCCTTTGTAGGGCTGGGTTTGTGGCAAGATACTGTGCAAATTTGGTTTTGTCATGGAATATCTTGGTTTCACTGTCTCGGGTAATTTAGAGTTTTGCTGGGCATAGCAGTCTGGGCTGATAGTTGTGTTCTCTTAGGGTCTGTATGACATCTGCCCAGGATCTTCTAGCTTTCATAGTCTCTGGTGAGAAGTCAGGTGTAATTCTGATAGGTCTGCCTTTATATGCTACTTGACCTTTTTCCCTTACTGCTTTTAATATTCTTTCCTTGTTTTGTGCATTTGGTGTTTTGACTATTATGTAATGGGAGAAATTTCTTTTCTGGTCCAATCTATTTGGAATTCCATAGGCTTCTTGAATGTTTATGTTCATCTCTATCTTTAGGTTAGGGAAGTTTTCTTCTATAATTTTGTTGAAGATATTTACTGGCCCTTTAAGTTGGGAATCTTCACTCTCTGCTATACCTATTATCCTTAGGTTTGGTCTTCTCATTGTGTCCTGGATTTTCTAGATGTTTTGGGTTAGGAGCTTTTTGCATTTTCCATTTTCTTTGACTGTTATTTTAATGTTTTCTATGATATCCTCTGCATCTGAGATTGTCTCTTCTATCTCTTGTATTCTGTTGGTGATGCTTGCATCAATGACTCCTGATCTCTTTCCTAGGTTTTCTATCTCAAGAGCTGTCTCCCTTTGTGATTTCTTTATTGTTTCTTTTTCCATTTATATCTTTGATGGTTTTGTTCACTTTCTTTGCCAGTTTGATTGTGTTTTTCTGTATTTCCTCTTTAAGGGCTTCTAGCTGTTTACCTGTGTTCTCTTGTATTTCATTAAGGGAGTTATTTATTTCCTTTTTTATAATCTTCTATCATCATCATCATGAGATGTGATTTTAAATCTGAGTCTTGCTTTTCTGGTATCCAGGGCTCGCTGTAGTGGGAGAACTGTGTTCTGACTTTGCCAAGTTGCCTTGGTTTTTGTTCCTTATGTTCTTGCCCTTGCCTTTCACCATCTGGATATCTCTGGTGTTAGCTGGTCTTACTTTCTCTGTCTGTGGCTTGTCATTCCTGCAAGTTGTTGAGTCTGTACTCCTTGGAGACCAGCTCTCTCTGAGAGGAAATTGGGTTTGGAGCGCTGTGGTATAGGGTCAGCTCTGAGGCACAGACAGAAACCAGAAGGATCCTGTCCCCAACTCTTCCTTGGTTCCTGTGTCCTGATGGTTCTGCGAGGGTCCCTCTTGATCGAGGAATTAGAACAGAAGTGGTGGTCTTCCTGGTGCTTGAAGATGTGTGAGCACTCCTGGAGACCTGCTCTTTCCTGGTACAATTTGAGTATGGAGCCCTGTGTTACAGGATCCTTGCTGCAGAATGGAAACCAGAAGGCCATTCCTCAGTCCCTGTGTCCTGAGGGTTCTGGGCGGGTCTCTTTGAGCAGAGGTGCTGGCCTAACTCTGGATCACAGGCTTGTCCACACTCCTGAGGAGGCTAGCTCTTTCCCTGCACTATTTGGATATGGAGCCAGGTGACACAGACTGAGGTCCCCGGCCACAGAGGGAAAGTGGAAGTCTCCTGTCCCAGGCTTCTTGTAGGTCCTGTGTCCTGAGGGTTCTGGGCAGGTCCCTCTGAGCAGAGGTGCTGGCCTTACCCCGCTCACCCAGAAAGTTCTAGAATGTATTCTGGGACTATATTGTTAAGTTTACTTTTTACCCTGAATTGTATTTAGAATGATTAGAATGTTTACTTTTATGTTATATATATATATGTATTTTATATTATTTATAATATATATTATATGTACATAATAAAACATGAGGATGAGATTTAGGGAAGTATTCCTGGTTATATCTTGGAGCTTTTATAACACACTAGTAGATTAGAGAATCTGAAAAGTTTTACAGAAACCTGCTTAACTTTGCTTGACTCAATATTCTCAAAGCTATTGATAGGACTTTCAACAATACAGAATCTGCTTTATTAAAGTCAAGCTAGTTAGTATTCTCCAGAACACCGAGTTCTAATTTCTTGCTTCATTGAGTTTCTCCAACTAATGAAATGGCAGAGATGGGATGGCTTTTACAGTCCTGGATCATAGTTAGGACAGAGGTCAGAACAAGTCTTCAGTGAAGTATCTGTTGAAAGAAATACAATAATATGTAAAATACCCCAGATGGTAAGAAAGGGGGAGGGGAACTAATCAGAATTCAAAGTCAGCTCCTTGAACTCTGAGCTGTAGAGTTTTTTGTATACCCAGCAAACATAAAAGCCTCAGGAACTTGGTATGAGGGTTAACGGAGGCCATGTGATATTGAAGGTACTGGGGAAGGTCTACTTTTCTCACCCACATGGAGACATTGTTATAGCCTTGTAATAGCATGCGTTGATTGTTTATGTGATGGTTTCTGGCTGTGAGTATCGGGTGCCCATGAGAATTCCTGGAGAGAAGCTGTTCCACAAAGGCTGATGGAAACTTCAGTGGTGTAGAGAGGTTCTCAGTCCAGATACGAATGACAAGACAAATTATCTTGGGCTATTCATAGTCTCTTAAATAGTCATTCCCTGGCCCCTCCCACTTTTTGTGTCTGATCTAACAGAATAAGCTGACCTAATGTCTTGACAAACAGATAAAAACTTTTGGAATGTACTAACTTAACAAAAGCCTAGTTTCCCAACAATCAAAGAGCCAAGAATATAGTCAGCTAGCATCCAAGGCCACTCCTTATGCAGTGCTCTCTACCTTGCCAGAACCTACCTACCTTATGTCTCCACTAGCATGTTTGAAAAATGTCTTGATTTATGACTTTCTTTGCTCTGTTACTATAAAAAGCTCATGAAATTGCTACCTTCCTGGACGATGGAATTTGGGGTGACCTAAATCTGTGTTCCCTGGGTCATGGCTACTCATATTTGGATCCAGAATAAAGCAGTTCTTATTCCTTTTGTAGTGAGAGTTGTGTTTTTGCATTGATATAGGGAAGCTTCTGTAGTTATGTGGGTTAAGGGGCTAGAATAATTTAGAGCCATGGAGATAAAGCTGAAGTGAATCAAGCCAGAACAAGGTGAAGAAGGTACCTGAAGCCAGGCCTGTAAGAAAAGGCACATGCTCAAGATCATATTTTTCCCAATGTTTATTCTTTTCATGTGTTCTTTATCTTTGGCTTCTGAGCAGGAATCTGGAGATTGTTTGAAATTAATCATATAAACTATCACAATTAGCCCATCTAGCTTTATACCCTCACACCCTGTTAAGCTCCCCGTCTTTGGCTCTAGAACTGAGGTGCATCTTGCCTTTCTTACCATACACTCCATTGGCACAAAAGGCTAAACTGGCAGCTGTAGTCTTCTTTAGGGTAAGAATCCTATCTGGATCTTGCTCTTCTGTGCTCAGCATCATGCTCGACACAGAGTAGGTGTAGAATGAATGAATGCAGAGGAATAAATAAATAAATGAAAATTTTGGGGACCTTGCATGTTATTTATTATTTATTCCTTGAAGGTCTCATCACGTACACATCGTATTTTTTCTTTCTCACTCCATTATTTTTGCTCATCCTCCTCCCTCTTACAATGAAATTCTTCCCAAGAGGTCACCATTCCTACTTTCATGTCATGCATTCGACCTGCTGAGTTTAATTGGGGTAGTTTGCATGAGCGAAGGTTATTTACGGAGGCATGGACAACATAGCAATGGCTACCCCACTGAAGAGTAATACACTTTGTTCCACAATAACCATTAACTGGCAAAACTTCCTCATGTAGCAGTAGGGTCTCAGTTCCTGGAGCTTGCTTCTTGTGCTTTAGAGAGTTTATGATTTCTCCCAAGTCTGTGCGGGGTACCAAGGGGTAGTAGATACTATTCACAACTGCATCCTCTCTTTCAACACTGGTGTCATGTGATCTGGCTGAGATCAGCGTTCCTTGTATACCACATAGTCCATAGTGTAGGTCTCTACTGCTGTAAGGAAGGTTCGAGATAAGACAAGTATAGAAATAAGAGCCAAGTCTGCAGATGAGCATCGTTGCACCAAGACAGAAGAGCAACCTGTGCTGCAAATGCCTAAGTGAAGGGAGGTGATAGTGATCGCCCACACTGCCTCCTTCCTTACATGGTGGGAAGTGCACACATGTTTGAAGCACTTGCAATTCAGTTAGACATTTCTGTGTGTATGTGGCCATAGGCGGGACCAGAAGAGCTTAGGTAGACTGGTGCTTTGGGAAGGTTTTATGCAAACCTGAGCCATCATTTAACGTCCACATCACTCACTGCTTCCGTGAACACCTGCTGTGAAGACACACTATGAAGTCTTCGGTGTGTAGCTAAACTTAATTTTATGTTGCAGTATTTCCTGGTGCCCTCCAGTTCGGATTTTAGGCTTTTCTACCCCCTGATTTGAGCTTGTGGGGGTCAGGGATGATGCCTTAAGGGCCCAACAGCTAATGAATGATTAGTGCTTGTGAACTAAGGTCATTCCTGACGTTGGCACTCAACAGGAACGTACTATCTGAGCAGACAGACTCTTGGCTTAATTCCTTTTTTTAAAAAAGAATTTTTATTAAAATTTTTTCATTAATTATTTTATTTATTTATATCAGAATTGTTGCTCCCCCTTGCAGGGGTCCCCCTTCCACAGTTTTTCACCTAATCCTTCCTCCCTTTTGCCTCTGAGAGAGTAACCCCCATCCCCCTTCCCCGGGGCATCAAGTCTCTCCAGGATTAGTGTCTTAGTTAGGGTTTTATAGCTGTGAACAGACACCATGACCAAGGCAACTCTTATAAGGACAGCATTTAACTGGGGCTGGCTTACAGGTTCAGAGGTTCAGTCCATAATCATCAAGGTGGGAACATGGCAGCATCCAGGCAGGCATGGTACAGGAGGAGCGGAGAGTTCTACATCTTCGTCTGAAGGCTGCTAGCAGAATACTGGGTTCCAGACAGCTAGGATGAGGGTCTTAAGCCCATGCCCATAGTGACACACCTACTCCAACAAGGCCACACCTACTCCAACAAGGCTACACCCACTCCAACAAGGCCACACCTCCAAATAGTGTCAGTCTCTGGGCCAAGCAAATAGAAGTCACCACAATTAGGCACATCCTCTCCCACTGAGGCCAGAAAAGACAGTCAATCCTCTGCTACATATGTTTAACTTAATTCCTTAACATCAAAGAATTGTAAAACAAGCACACATTTACTAGTTGTTTTAATTTTATTAGCATCTATAACAGGTCTAGCAGATCTGACCAGTTTATTATGCTTTTCAGTTGCATTTTCTTGTGTATTTCCTTAATTCTTTTTTGTTTGTTTGTTTGTTTGGTTGGTTTTTTTCCCTACTGGATATTTGGATTTTTTTGATACTTTATTTACGTTTCAAATGTTTTCCTCTTTCCAGGTCTCC
Source organism: Uromys caudimaculatus (assembly GCA_028551405.1). Classification (NCBI taxonomy): domain Eukaryota; kingdom Metazoa; phylum Chordata; class Mammalia; order Rodentia; family Muridae; genus Uromys; species Uromys caudimaculatus. The sequence continues at coordinate 72,177,374 of CM052714.1, forward strand.
CCTTTGAAAACCCTCTATCCCATCCCCCCTACCCCTGCCTCTATGAGGGTACTCCCCTACCCACTCACCCACCCCCATCTTCCCTCCCTGGCATTTCCCGTATACTGGGGCATCTAACACTCTCAGACCCAAGGGCCTTTCCTCCCACTGATGGCCAACAAGGCCCTCCTCTGCTACATATTTGGCCAGCACCGTGGGTCCCTCCATATGTATTCTTTGGTTGGTGGTACAGTCTCTGAGAGCACCGGGGGGGGGGGGGCCTGACCAGTTGACACTGTTGTTCTCTCCATGGGGCTACAAACTCCCTCAGCTCCTTCAGTCCCTTCTCCAACTCCTCCATCTGGGACCCCATGCTCAATCCAACAGTTGCTGTGAATTGAGTCTTGGGTATTCCGAACTTTTGGGCTAATATCCGCTTATGAGTGAGTACATACCGTGTTCGTTCTTTTGTGACTGAGTTATCTCACTCAGGATGATATTTTCAAGTTCTATCCATTTGCCTGTGAATTTCATTAAGTCATTGTTTTTAATAGCTGAGTAGTACTTCATTGTGTAAATGTACTACATTTTCTGTATCCATTCCTCTGTTGAGGGGCATCTGGGTTGTTTCCAGCTTCTGGCTATTATAAATATGGCTATGAACATAGTGGAGCATTACATTTTGGAGCATCTTCTGGGTATATGCCCAGAAGTAGGAGTAGTATAGCTGGGTCCTCAGGTAGTATTATGTCCAATTTTCTGAGGGTCCGCCAAACTGATTTCCAGAGTGGTTATACCAGCTTGCAATCCCACCAGCAATGGAGGGGTGTTCCTCTTTCTCCACATCCTCGCCAGCATCCGCTGTCACCTGAGTTTTTGATCTTCTCCATTCTGACTGATGTGAGGTAGAATCTCAGGGTTGTTTTGATTTGCATTTCCCTGATGACTAAGGATGTTGAGCATTTCTTTAGGTGCTTCTCAGCCATTCAAGTTTCCTCAACTGAGAATTCGCTGTTTAGCTCTGTTCCCCATTTTTTGATAGGGTTATTTGGTTTTCTGGAGTCTAACTTCTTGAGTTCTTTGTATATATTGGATATTAGCCCTCAATCAAACATAGGATTGGTTAAGATCTTTTCCCAATCTGTTGGTTGCCGTTTTGTCCTATTGACAGTGTCCTTTGCCTTACAGAAGCTTTGCAATTTTATGAGGTCTCATTTGTCGATTCTTAGATCTTAGAGCATAGGCCCCTGGTGTTCTGTTCAGGAACTTTCCCCCTGTGCCCATGTGTTCAACTAACTGGAGAGAAACTTGAAGCAATCCCACTAAAATCAGGGACTAGACAAGTCTGTCCACTCTTTCCCTATCTATTCAATATAGTGCTTGAAGTTCTAGCTAGGTCAATTAGACAACAAAAGTAGGTCAAAGGGATACAAATTGGAAAGGAAGAAATCAAAATATCACTATTTGCAGATGATATGATGGTATACTTAAGTGACCCGAAAAACTCCACCAGAGAACTGCTACAGCTGATAAACAACTTCAGCAAAGTGGCCGGATATAAAATTAACTCAAACAAATCAGTAGCCTTCCTATACTCGAAGGATAAACAGGCTGAGAAAGAAATTAGGGAAATGACACCCTTCACAATTGTCACAAACAATATAAAGTATCTTGGTGTGACTCTAACCAAGCAAGTGAAAGATCTGTATGATAAGAACTTCAAGTCTCTGAAGAAAGAAATCGAAGAAGACCTCAGAAGATGGAAAGATCTGCCATGCTCATGGATTGGAAGGATTAATATAGTAAAAATGGCCATCTTGCCAAAAGCAATCTACAGATTCAATGCAATCCCCATCAAAATTCCAACTCAGTTCTTCATAGACTTAGAAAGAGCAATTCTCAAATTCATTTGGAACAACAAAAAACCCAGGATAGCAATAGCTATTCTCAACAACAAAAGAACATCTGGGGGAATCAGCATTCCTGATCTCAAGCTGTACTACAGAGCACTAGTGATAAAAACTGCATGGTATTGGTACAGTGACAGACAGGTAGATCAATGGAATAGAATTGAGGACCCAGAAATGAACCCACACACCTATGGTCACTTGATTTTCGACAAAGGAGCTAAAACCACTCAGTGGAAAAAAGACAGCATTTTCAACAAATGGTGCTGGTTCAACTGGCAGTCTACATGTAGAAGAATGCAAATTGATCCATTCCTATCTCCTTGTACAAAACTCAAGTCCAAGTGGATCAAGGACCTCCACATAAAACCAGATACACTGAATCTAATAGAAGAGAAAGTGGGCAAAAGTATTTCCTTAATTCTTCGTCTGCTGGTGACCCTCTGTTGTCGTCTATCTAGATTTGCCATCTTTACATACAGTGGGATTTCATCCCCCTGTTTCCACTTCTTTTTACACTTGGGACAGATGGAAGAGACATTTGATAGTGTGACTCTGGGTGTCAGATGTGTGTTTCTGTTGTTGTCACTTGAGTTGTCCATTTTACCAACATCTGACAGCCTTTCCCTGATCCTATAGATCTCTGCTTGAGTGAAATTGTACAGGCCCTAGATGGTTTACAAACAAACAACGAATCAAGTAACCAAGAATTAATTTTGAAAATTGATAAAAGGACAGTTCTTTGTAACTTTGCTCCAAACCATTATAATTACCTTTTTTTTTTTTTTTTTTTTTACTATTTTTAAATGGATTTTTATACATACAAAGAAGTTGCATGAAAACCTGCTTTTGTCAATATTCAGCCCATGAAAGAATTATGTTCAGGTAGACTTTGTTGCTCACTGCTGATTTTCATTTTTAAAAACCTTTAAAATTTATGATTTTTTGATGGACAGATAGTGTTAGCTATTTGTGGGGTAAAATGTAATTTTTGTTTTGAGTCAGAGATTCACTGTGTAGATCAGGCTGGCCTTGCCTGCTGCTGCCTCCCAGCTGCTGGGTTTGAAGGCCTTGCTGTCATGCCTTGACAAATGTGATGCTGTGATATTTCAGCTCATATATATATTGGCTCTCAGTCAGCTCAGGGTAATTAGCGTACCTATCACTTTAAACTTCTATCATTTCTTCATGATGAGTGTGTTCAATTTCTTCCCTTTATTGAAATACATAACACAATTCTGTTAATTGATTTCTCTCATGTCAGGCAGCATAGAAGACCTGTCCTTATTTCTCCTGTTAAACATTAGCATTATAATCATTGGTCAACATTCTCTCTCTTTCCCATCCCTCAATGCTTTCTTTATAGCCATTTAAGGAAGCATCTAACTTCTACTTGAGATAAAGCTAGAATGGATTGATGACTCAGCAATTGAGAGCACTTACTTCCACAGAGTCTGGGGTCTATTCCCAACACTTATATTGAGTGGTTCACAATGACTCCAGTTCAAGGGAGACCCAACAGCCTTTGTGGTCTCCATGGGCACCCCTTCATATGTGGCTTACATTCACATACACACACACACACGTTATAATAAAAATGAAAAGGTATAACTAAATATTGTCTTAGATGGCATGCAAAATTGGGAGAGTCTATTGTTTATGCTTAGGAGTCATTTAAGCTAATGATTAAGGTTATAACATATGGGTGAAAAGAACTACTTAAATAGTTTGAAAATCATCTGTGAACAGATGAAGTTATGATAATAGGGTATATTTGATGACATATTTTTAAAAATATTTGTTCTTTTCAGTTTTATGTGTGTAGGTGGAGTGTGTGTGTGTGTGTGTGTGTCTGTGCGCGCGTGCGCATGCATGCATGCACCTGTGTGCGCCTGTGAGTGCAGTTACACACAGAGGCCAGAAGAGGGCATTGGATTCCTTGGAGCTGGAATTACAGGCAGTTGTGGTCTGTCCAGAATGGTTGCTTGAAACTGAACTCAGATTTAGAGCAAACAGGTGTTCTTAACTGGAAAGTGATCTTTCCAGTCCCTAATTAAGACTTATTACAAATATTATATAGAGGAGGTGCCTCAGTGCTGAGGGATATACATTAAATGTACTTAGTGATGAAGTAATATGTCTTGTTCTCTTTATAGTAGTCTTAGGGGAGGACTCGGAGGTGTGGTGGAAGCAAGACTGGCTGTGGGCTAATGATTATTAAAGTTAGGTGATAGGTACACAGGATGCATGGAACAATTCTCTATGTATTTGAAAATTTCTATGAAATTGTGTTATGGCATCTCACGAAGTTAGTCCTGATGGGAACAGAATGTGAAGCCGAGAGTTCAGATGGAAGTTAAAGTTTCCTGTCCAAACTCACAGGGCTTTTAGGCCTTGTCAAAAGAGTTTGTTTCTGTGGAATACATCAGCTCCAATAAACTGGTAGGGACCACCTGGAACATTCTGTCTGAGACTGTTCTCTCTTTGCCTAAGAATACAAATCAGATAGCGATGTTTCCATGTAAAACGGAAGAGAGGACACTGTGACAAGGTGTTCTTGAAGCATGCTGGGCACTTCCAATGACAAGGAAGGGTTAATTAGTTTCTGAGTAGAACAGGGGGAGGGATATTGTGCAGCGGTTTCTTAGCTTCCTCTAGTGCTTAGTACACCATCATCTGAGTGTAGAGAGAATGGACAGGGTGTGCTGTCAGCCCACCGTGTTGTAAAAATATATTGCAGTTGACTTGGTGTTCTGTGGCTTCTTTTAGAGCGGTGGTTCTCAGTCTTCCTAATGCTGGCACCATGTTGGTCCTCATGCTCTACCTGAGAGTCCCGCTCCTTGTTCCTGACCCTCCCTGATAGCCATATGTAATTCATGGTTTGAGGTGGTGTAGAGTATCTAGGGTGTGGGAAGACAACTAAGGGGATGGGCTGTGTGGGGGCAGTTATGGGATGCTGGTGTTTACGCTGGGATGAAACTTTGCAGTACTGTAGCTGCTTTGGGGTCTCCCAAGCACCTGTAAGTAATCCCTCACCCATGCTGTATGAACAAGCCCAGTATACTCACTGGTCACCAATATGGAATGGAATAAAATCCTCATTTGGGTCTGTGCCGTTAGAGCCCCATCTGGGATGAGTAGAAATATGTTTCTCTGGGAAAAGCTGATGCAACAGGAGACTTCAGAGAGAACAATCCCACTTTCCCTGTTAGCTTCAGTGTGAGCTTTAGCACCAAGCCTTGCTCCATAGTAATGAGGTCTGCAATAAGTACAGGGGGGCTAACCCTTGCAGTTTGCCCTGGAGGCACTGGCCTTGGGGACTATCACTGAGGAGGTCATCTCAGGGACAGGGCTATCCCTCCTTCCTGACTTCCCTCCTATGTGGCTGATGGAGGCTGAAGCCTGGCTCTGCCTGGTCCATGGTCAGAAGTGGAGTTAATGAGATGCTGCCTTCAAGCTGGAGAGCTGTCAGCAAGCAACAACAACTGAGAGCTGATGCTGGGCAGAACTTCAATCTCTGCTTAGCCACAGGCTTGGGGAGCCCTGTTGGGAGAGCGGCTCCCTCCTCAGAGATCTAGGCTCCCAGGTCACAGGTTGAAAGTGACATTATAGGGCAGGCTGCAGGGGCATTGAGTTACACCAGCAGCAATGAATGTGTAGAGGACAGGAAGGGGTCAGTTAAGCCTTGCATCCAGTCACACACGGCATCTTGGTATAGGTGGATAGTCACTTTGCACCTTGTAGTTTGCTAGTGTTGGTGGTTTTTAAATAAATTCCCTCAGGGCTGAGTCATGGGTGGGTGGGTGGGGGAATATCCTTATAGAGGCAGGAGGAAGGGGATAGGGGGGATTCCAAAGTGGAGACCTGGAAAGGGGGAAACATTTGAAATGTAAATAAAGTATCAAAAATTAAAAATTAAAAAAATATATTTTGAACTCTTTGTATTTTCATACATGTGTTTTAATTGCATTCATTTCCTCCTTATCCTCTTTTATACCCTCCTCATTTGGGATTCCTTATTCTTCCTGGTACATTCTCCTTCTACATATACCTACACATACAACATACAGCATATATATATGTGTGTGTGTGTATATATATATATACATATATATATATATATATGTATATATATACATACAGCATACAGCATACAGCATATACATATGTATATTTTTTAAATGACCCACTGAGTTTGGTCATGCTTTCTTGTATGAGCATGGGTGTGGGGGATTTCTTACTTGTCCTTGGGTAACTTATCAGGGGCTACACCAATGGGAGGTTCCCTTCTCCGACATCTGTCTACCAAAAGCTCCTCAGCTAGGGTTATGGAATCCAGATTTTAAAGTGATTAGGATTTTTTTTTTCAGTGAGAGACTGTAGGGAGTAGAATCAGCTGTAGGTTTAAAAATGTGTTAACATTTATAAAAAGAGTTGCCCGTTAAGAAGCAGGTAAGGTCTAAGGCATATTTTATTCAGTAGCTGTGGTTTCTTGAGTCACGCAGTGAGTATTTGTGAAGCCTGAACTCCCAGGTCTTGAGTTGGCAGTTGGATGCAGGAGAGCATTCTCCGTTCTGGCTACAGACTGTACCACAGTACCAAAGGGTTCCTGAAGTGTTTGCTGCTGCCCGTGTTGCTGAGGAAACTGGGCAGTAGAAAAGTCAATGCTTGCTGCTAGTGCTTAGGTTTCGGGTTCAGTTTTTGTACAAAGGGACATAACAAGCTAATGGGCCCTAGCCGGAGAGTGTGCCTGGTGCTGGAGGATGTGACATGGAGTTAATTGTCTTTGTTTAGGTCTGAACAAAAAGATTTGAAAGATGATGAAGTAAGCCAATGAACCCCCGCTTCACTGCAGTTTTGCTATGGATACCCAGCATCTGAAATGGTTCCCCCAAGTGGCTGTCATCCAAGCTTTTTAATTTGATTTTGAAAGCTGTGCTTTGTTGAATATTTGATGATACCAACTGCAGCTCTCTGCAGTGCCTTCTCTGTGAGCCCCTGCTGGCAGCTGCAGGAGCCTGTCCTCTTGGAGATCTCCAGGAGTCGACTTGATTCTCCGTGAGGGGGGAGCAAGAAGGAGCATGTTGATTTCAGTCAGTTGCAGGCCCTGGGTGGGTAGGGGGACACTTACAATCTCCTACCTTCTCATAAACATCCCAGCAGTCTTCTGGTGTAGAGAGGGCCAGGAGCTATAGCCATCCTGTGCGCCAGTGAGGGCTCTTCTGCTGAGTAATGTCTCCAGGGATGATGGTGAGGATGGCCTTTGGCTTGCAATAACTTTCAGCTTAATGGCTTAAAGTGCTAGCCTGGGCTTTCATGCCTGGGGGCCAGAGAAGCAGGGCCCATAGTTGTCTTTAGAGGGTTCTCTAAGGCTAGAAATTGGTAGGTTCTGTGGATCCATTCAAAAGAAAGTTTGCATGTTAGGAGCCTGTGATTGATAGCTGTCAGTTCTCAGCCACGTAGCTCTTAAAACACTCAAGCAGTAACAGTAGCTGCTTTTCTTGGATGATCCCCCCAGTCCACTGGACACACTGATATGCTGGGAGACTCAGCAGAGATCAAGGAAGGAGGGAGGGAGGGAGGAGGAAAGAGGGAGGGAGGGAGCCAGGGAGGGAAGGAGGCAGCCTGAAAACCCTGCAGAGGGGACTGTGGTTCTCACTGATTCACTTGCATTCCTGGGCATGGGGCAGAGCTTTAAGGGGCTTGAGAGAAGATGGGTTATGCTCTGTCTTTCTTTTGAGTACTTTATTTGACAGTTATTAGCTTTACTGTGTTTTTTAATCACCCTGTAACTGCCTGTTAGAAACAGTGTATCGTTTAACTATTTATATTAGTTAGAGAATTTCATAGAGTGTACTTTGAATGCATTCCCCTCTCTCAGTTCCTCCTGTAACCCCCATCACCCTCTCATCCCTTCCCACCCACGCTGAGATTTCTTTTGCTCCCGCTCTCTTCCTCCTTCCCCTCCTCTCCCAATTCTTCCTCTTTCCTCCTCTCCCTCCTCCTGTTTTTCTTTCTTTCCTGGTTGAATCCATTTTGCTATTCAGCTAGTCTTGGGGTGTAGGGCCTACCCCAGTGTGTGGTCCAGTCACCAGGGGTCACATCATTAAAGAAAACTGACCTTCTCTCTCCCAGCAGTTGTCAAATGCCAATAGTTTCTCAGACTGTGATGAGTTTTGTAGCCTGTTACTTCTTAAGAGATTCTTTTTTCTGATGTGGATAGGTCTCCAAGCCTTCTGTCTTTTCTCGTCTGTTTTCCCTACTTCCTGAGGATGGAGCTGGAAAAACAGGTCTATCCTATAATATGTGAATTGTAGTTTTGGTGAAAAACAAATTTTGAGGTTGTAACTTAAATTTTTAGATTATACTTGCCTTGGTTCAAAGGGCCAGAACAAGCCAATAAAGCCTCAGTGGAGAGGGTGCTTGTACTAAGGATGTGCAATAAAGTTTTTTTTTTCTTTCCGTGCTAGGGATCAGGTCTTCTGCCCTGTGCTTGCTGGGTGAACATTTTGCCAGAGTTACCCTTTGCTTTCTACCACTGCTAACTTTGCTTGTGAGTAAGGAGAGCAGAGCTAGTCAGGTTGTCTTCTACCGTGGGTGCTCTGTTGTGCCTGGGGAATCTGAGAGCAATGAGAGCGTTCTCTTTTGGTTGTTTGGGATATTGATTTAAACTCACAAGGAGATTTGGGGTCTTCACGTCTGATGAGACCCGTGAGACCTAGGTTTACCGCTCTTGCTTCATTTTTTAAACCAGCCACAAAGTAACAAAGTTGCTTAAATGTTTCAAGCTGTCTTTTCCCCTGCGGATCCTAGCACATTTCCTTAGATAGGTCCTACTGGTTTCTCTTTACTCTGAGTGGTGACAGAATGTGATGCCTCTGATTGTATAACATGCTAAGATGCTATTAAATTTTATTTTAGAATGAATATGAATTTATCATTTTCAAAGTGTTGTCTCATTAGATTCTAATTTATTTTTCTACCCAGACAACAAAAGGTCATTTTGTTTTTGGCTTGGACTTATAGGCTTGGGCTCTGGTGTGTGAGTGCCATTTTACTGGGTGAAGTGTGTTTTAATTTCCTACTGGATATGAAATGTGACTAGATCTGCACTTTCACTTTGGTAAATGCTTAATAGACTTGTGATATTTGAAGTAAACAGTGGTAAAGTAAGTGAATCCTCCTGGAACTTTAGGAATGCTTTGGGTACCATTTGTACCTGAGTAGGTTACAGGCACAATCTACAGTTACAATCTACAGTTCAGTGAAAATGCATACCGCCAACACTTGCAGCTCTAGTAGTTATTACACACTGCATAAAACGATACTTGCATGCATCCCTCTGAGGTCAGCTGCTCAATACTGGTTTGGCTATGGTTTAGATACTGTTTTAAAACTTTATTCATGAATTGAGTGATTACTGTATACATTCATTATTCTGGATGGTGAGATTCTACAATAAAAAAAAATAGCCAAAGTGCTTCTCTCTTTTTAACATGTCTATTTCTGTGTGTGCATTGGGTGTGTATGTGGTGAGCTCACACGTGTCACAGTACACATGTGGAAGTGACAGGACAACTTGTATGACTCAGTTCCCCTTTCATTGTGGGTGCCTGGGATTGACCTCAGCGCACCAGGCTTGTGCCCCAAACTCCCTCACCAGCTGTGGCAGAAGGTTGGGGTGGGGGTAGGATTATGGATGAGATCTTGAAGGTAGTCTGGCAGTTAAGTGCTCTGAGTCCTAGCTACACAGTCCAGGAAGCCTCTCCTGGTAACAGAAGACTGTGAGCAATGAGAAAATATAGTGAGATTAACAGAAGCAACTTTGCACTTTACAAGAATATGCTGGTCATTTAACATTGCCTTCTTAACAAGCCTTTAGCAATCCTTTTGGTAACTTGGGCATGGGAAATGTGTTTATACTCTCAGCACTCAGGAGGCTGAGAGACCTGAGGCTCATGGATCCAAGGATGGCCTGGATTGCATTGTAATACCTTGTCTTTTAGGGAAAAAAAAACCTTTACAGGAAATACACGTTTGTTAGGATGCTTCCTGTGGTGTGGACATTGGGAAACAGAAGAGGCTACTTCCATAGATGGAGGAAACTTCCCTCCCCCCCCATTGTATTTTCATTTAATTTTATTTTTCAGATGATACTATCTGCAAACATTAACAATACAAAATATTAACAAACACAAACAATAAAATACATTTAGAGAATGGCCTCTCACATTAACTAATGTGATACAATTTACCTGAGATGCAAAAAAGACAATTCCTCTGAATTGGGGCCTCTTGATCAGAATAGACTGACTGACTGTTTTATAAGGTCATTTTAGTACAACGAGAGGAATTAAGATTTTATTTTCTAATGTCTACATTTTTCAAATACTTACATACACAAAACCACATTAAAAATGGGAGAAGTATCTCTCTGACTTACCTAACAAAATGGAAACTAGTTTACACAGAGGGAGAGGTGACACAAAAGTACACAACCATCTTGCAATTATTACATGATAAACTAAAGCAATATACAAAGAAAAAATGGAGGTTGTGTTGAGGGGCCACTTTGTTTTTAAGTATTAAAAAAGAACTGCAAAGATTGTCAAAGAGTTAATGAATACCTTTTCTGTTTGAAGGAAGCCTAGATCTTGCTGACATCTTGGGGCCCTGGTAGTGACTGCAACATTTCTAAGGTTTTATTATCCCAGTAGTAGGATCTTAACAGGATAAACCTTTCTTTTGTTATGGAAAACAACTTAATTTTTCTATGTGCATTTATTTTATAATTGCATATGTATTTATAATACAGGGAGTTGTGAGCCCCTACTCTGTGGTTAAGAGCACTAGGTACTCCTCTGAAGAACCAAAGTCTGAGTCCTAGCATCCGCACAATGTCTCACAACTCCCCGTACATCTATTTTCTGAGATTTGAGAGCACTAGGGGTGCATGTATGTGATATACACACACACACACACACACACACACACACACACACACACACACACACACACACGTGAAAATACCATACATATAAAAATAAAAGTTCTCTCTCTCTCTCTCTCTCTCTCTCTCTCTTCTTGGATTTTTGAAATCACAGTTTCAAGCTGGACAGTTGAGTTGGCACCTGACTGTAATTCTAGCATCTGGGAGACAGAAGCAGGAGAATTATAAGTTCAAGACCAGTGTGGGCTACTTTGTGAGTTCTAAGCTAGCAAAACAGGAATGTTTCTAAGATGCATAGAGGCCTGTGCTGTGGAGCTGGAGAAAGAAGCGAAGGATGCAGACCCAGCCTGGCTGTGCTCAGCAGTGGTTTTGGAGAGCAGAATCCCTGTAGGCGCAGGGCCGTGTGGCAGTGGGGGCGGAAAGGTGGTTGAGGTGTCTGCACGACACCATTGATGCTCCATCTGTGTTCTGAGTGGCTTTCATTCCTGGAGGTTCCAGAAGGTATTGATTGTGCTGCAGAGGAGATGGAGGCAGATGGTCAGGGTTTTCTTGAACATCAGCCTTCCTCCGTGAAGAAGAGGTCTTAAAATACTTGGCTTTGAAATGTCAGCAGCAGCATGAATGATGCCATGAAGTCATTGCCAAGGAGTAGTGCGGTCACTGAGCTCGCTGGAGACAGGAGACCTTACTTCAAACCCTGTTCATGGCCTATCTGTGCGAGCCCATCCCTCCTGGACTGCGTCCTCAGCTCCACCATGGTCGTGGAGAACTGAGGATTGAACCCTGGTGCATACAAGGCAAGCATTCTACCAGCTGAGCACATTACCAGCCCCTCACTGCATTCTAGAACACATGGTGGGCCCCTGCAGAGTTCTAGGATTGGCAGAGCTGTGATTTATTGCCCCCCTTCCCATTGCTCACTCCCCTTACAGTGTGCTAGAACTTCCCTCTCAGTGCCGGAGGCGACCTTATGGTGTTAAGTGGGGACATGTGGGGATCTCTGAGACTCACTCCTCAGGGCCTTGCTACTCCCTCTGGTCTCACCAGGACACCCAGACGATGCAGTGCAGCACTTCCAGATGGACTTCAGTAGACCCATGTGCTCATGTCCTGAAGCTTCAGAGTCTTGTACCACACACTGAATAATGTGTCTGTTTGCTTCCCAAACAGGGAGGGGGTTATGAAGCTCTGCAAATACATTCAGGTCCTTTGCTACCCATTGGTTTTTCTGGTCACAAGTGGCTAAAACTGAAAGAGAGAGAGAGAGAGAGAGAGAGAGAGAGAGAGAGAGAGAGAGAGAGAATGGTTTGTCTATGTTTCTCTCTCTGTATCTGTCTATGTCTCTGTGTATGTATGTCTGTGTGTGTGTCATAGAAAATCAGTTACTCATATTTTACTATAGTGTTTATTACTTTAATACTTGGGAGGACAATTAATTCCTGAATGAAATTTTATAAATGTACACTTGCTTGCTTTTATTGTGCTGGGAAAATGGAGTTCTGAACGGGAGTTTGCACTTCTTAATATGTGTTTACTAGACATTGCTGTGTGTGTCTGATTGTTACTGTCTGCTAAGCATTTTCCTTGGCTGTGCCTTTAAAAATACTTAACAGTTCTGAATGAGAGTGGCAAATTAATTGGAGTGCCTGCCTTCAACGATGGCCCCTCTCACCAATAGTATGTGGGCATAATTAAATTACAACTTAATTCTTCCTGTTAGGAGGAACACTTTCCCTTTAACCAGGTCCTTAATGTGCAGTCATAAAAGGTGGATTTAATTAGTGAGCTCTTTCTCTAGGCTTTGGATTTTGTTTGCGTCTGGGGAAGGGGAGTTCTCTGTGCCTCTCAGTCCAAGGTCCTAGAAGATACCTTTCTCTCACACGTGAGTTATTTTTATGTTGCTGAACAAATACTGGACAGAAGTGGCTCAAATGAGGAAAGGTTTATTTTGGTTTAAGGAGATACACTCAGTCATAGCGGGGGGGGGGGCCATGGAGGCTAGGGTTCGGCTTGTAGTACTGGGAGTTTGTTACATCTCGGTATATCAGGAAGCTGTCAGGGCTTGTCAGCAAGCAGGCCTGGGCTGTAAGTTCAGTCCTTAGCAATCCATCTTCTCCAGTTAGGCCCCACCTCCCAAAGATTCCACAACCTTCCAAATAGCACCAGCAAGTAGAGAACAAATGTTCAGAAACAGGTGCCTGTGGAGCCATCTCTCGTTCAAAGCGTAATACTTATTATCATGGGAACAGTGTAAAAACCTGTTACCACCTTGGAAGCATCAACATGTCATTTCTAGAGCCTACAAAATAAATGTAGACAGAAGAATGGGCACTTTAAAACTGTTACCTTTCCTTTTTATTTCCTGTTTTGATTTTGGGTTTTAAGGAGGAAACTCACATCTCCAGTGTCACACAGTAGGGCAGAGAGTATGATTTCATTAGGAGAGGAAAGAAGAATTGCCAACAGTAAGGATATTCTTATCCACCCCGCAAATGTGTCTAAACCTATGGTTCTTGTATACTTCCTGCAAATTCTGTTTTATTGATTTTATTTCCCCTGTTCAATGTACGTATGATAGTGGAAAGATTAGGAACTGTGGTCCCATATGTTATAAAAGAAGGCTGTGGTCTCTGAGGGCTGTGGGTGGTGAAGAGTTAATCCATGGAGCCAGGCTTTGCTGTTGCTGGTAGAGTCATTTAGCTGATGCTATGCATTGGGCTCAGGGTGGTGGATGGTATTTGTTCAAATACTCAGGATATAAAGTGGCAGAATATATATCTAGAAGGATCCCAGCAAAAAGCTTGCAATGTGAACTCTGGTTCATTGTTGATTATTATGGTCATGATATAGCCCACTGACGCTCACAGTTACTCTGTGAAGGTCTTTGCATCATCACCCCCACCACGGCCACCACACTACCACTATTAGTATTGAGGAATTATTGCTACATCACAAGGGAATTAAAACATCGATGCCCTCGTTCATAAACAGTGAAAGCATTTACCCACTTCACTAGCCTGGAGAAGACCACAGGGGATGTATGCCCAGCCTCAGAAGTGCATCTGGGAGAGCTGGGTCAGTGGCGCCCTTTCATCCTTGGCTGATTGCTCTTCTTCCTGACATAGCAGATTTCCACATAGGTGGGTAGGGACATACGTGTGTGCACAGTGTCACTCTGAATGTCTGTCTGCACATGTACATGCCTGATTTTAACTCCTGTGCTGTAGCTGTTTAACTACAGGATAGGAACACTAAGAAAGAGTTTGTCCTTGGTGATAAAAGATGAAGTTACTTAAATAAAACAGTTTAATTAAGAGAAACATAGCCCCATGGATTCCTGATTATTCGACATCATGAGACTTTAAAAACGTTTCACTTCTCCTCATCCCATCTAGCTTAGCATTTAGGTGGAAGTATTTAATGGAGTTGCAGAGGGGTGTATTTAAACTAAACAGTGGCTTGGGGGTTTAAGTATCTTTGGTCTTAATCTGTCCTCACATTGGTGTTAGGGAAACAGCCGAGTTCTATGGATAGTGGTGAGACTGTCTGAGGGCGCCATGTTTGATCTGACTTCTTCATTGTCCGCAAGCTTCACACTCATTTCAGACACTTCATTGTCTGAAACCTTCACACTCAGCCATTCTCCCTAACGTGGGCCCACTCCCTATTACATTTTAATTTATTTTAAAATATATTTTTATTTATATCTTAAGATTTCGTACATGTGTACAATGCTTTTTGTTTGTTTTGTTTCTGAGACAGGGTCTTACTCTATAGCCCTCTCTGGCCTGGAGCTCCCAGAAATCCACCTGTCTTTGCCTCCTGAGTACTGAGATTAAAGGTGTGTGCCCCCATGCCCAGCCCTATATAATACATTTTGATTATATTCATCCTCAAATTCCTTCCTCAGAGTCTTCTCTGCCACACTCCCATTTCTTTTACAGCTTTATACATTAAAAATTAATAAACGTAATCCAATTAATGATGCCCATATGCTCATGGATATAGGTACAGGCTGCCCATGTGGCTCATGCCAAGGTATAAGACTATCTTTTGAAACACAGGCAATCTACCAGAGTTACACTCCTGCAGGAAGTTGACTCCTCCCTTGGCAGCTATCAACTGCTAATAGCTCTTTAGGCAGGATAGGAGTCTCATGAGCCCTTTCCCCAGCCATGTGGAATTCTGACTGACTTGTTCTTTTGAAGGCCTTGTGCAGGCCATCCCAGTTACTGGGAGTTCATACATACAGTGGTCCTATCATGTCAGAAGGTTTCACAGCAGTCCTGCCCAACCTCTGGCTCTGATAATCTTCTTATCCCTGTGATCCTTGGGAAAGGGGAGTGATAGAGACGTTTTGTTTCAGGTGTTTATGAATCCTACCTCCCAACTGCCATAGCTGCTTTTCATTCTGCCAGGCTCTCCTTAGGGAATCTGGGCCTGGGATGCCAGTACGGAGCCTTCCCAGATCCCACTGTTGACTATCTCCTGTCCCTCTCTGCACTTCCTGTGATACCTCAGAGAGGTATCCTTGATCCTCTGCTTTTCCTTCAGGCCTCCTTTGAGATCTGATTCTCTTACATGCACTCCCACTTCTGTGTCACACAGCAATCAGCAGAGTGTGGGGACTCTTAATTTGTATTCAATATTCAGGAGCAACTCCAGGATGAGGCTCTTTATAAATATTCCAGCAGTGGTACAAGATCAGAACTAAGAGTATCTTCAAAGCACTGGGAAGGGTGAAGGGATCTGAGAGACGCAGGATCTGTCTTCTTTATTCACATTGATCAAGGAAGGATAAAAACCTGGTTGTAACTCAGGTTTTCTGGTTTCAGTCTTTGGAAATTTATTAGGTGTGTCATCATGAGTCAACTTCTATGATTGCAGAGCTTCAACCTTGTTAATAATGTATAGCTGCCTAATGAATCGTGAACTTATGCATAACACTTGAATATGCAAATTTATAATACTCAGACTCCGGAGGCTCATATTTTTGTGTTTTTCTAAAATTGTTTTGTCTCATTTGCATTGGCTTTCATGGGCATATTATCTAGTGAGAGATCTCTGTGCGTCACATTCTACTGGGATGACATCCTCGAGAGTACTGCATTGAGTGTTGAACTTCTTAAATTCTTTTAATATATTTTGTAGAGATACTTTATCTGTTTTAAGCTAGCAGAAATGATGGCTTTGGCTGAGTTGTTGGGGAAGCCAGGCTTGGGGACATGTTGCCAGTTTTGTTTTTCTTCAGTCTTTCTGGGGTACCAACAGAAGTTTTAGTGTTACTTAAGACTTATATTATACCCATATTATATTATATTTATTATATTATACGCAAATGCTTTTCTTCAACATGCATTTTTATGTATCTGCTACATACATAGCCCTGATGGTCTGTGTGTGTGTGCCTATAGTGTGTTTACAGAGTTGTGTTTGCTTTGGCGGTGCTTAGTGGACCCACGGGTGTGAGCTCTTAGGATATATCTTGCTATTCTTCAGCTCCTCTTGGTTTTGCAGCATGGGGGAACGAGCCTTGGACCGCACACATGCTGCACACTTGCATTGAGCTGCAACTCCAACCCTACAGTGCCATCCTTAAATGTCTATGTTATGTCTCATATATAATTTTGAGTAGCTTTGGGGGCTTTTGGGGTATTAAGAGTATTTTGTGTTTTAATTTTGCTAGAGAGATATATGCTCAGGTTGTTCTGAATTGGCCACTATAGGATAAAGTCAGTTGTCTGCTTCAGGGTCGCAGGGTGATTTTAGATGATGTGACAGAGTAAATTTGACCTTCAAATCCTTTTAATACTCTTTAAAATGCCCATCAACATGCGAGTGGGTAATGAGAATGAGGAATGTACACACATGGGATTTTATTCAGTCATGCAAAGGAATGTGAAATTATGACATTTGCAGGAAACTGGAGACTATTATACAAAATGAAAGACCCCAGACCCAGACACATGTTGTTTTCTTTCATGCACAATCTACATTTAAATGCACACAGACGTATGTATGATATACAGGACTGTCCTCCAAACCAAATTGCCATCATCATTATGAATCTTGCTCACTTGTAAAAGATAATCTCAACCGGGCTTGTTGACTGCTGACCTTCCCATACAGAAGGAGAGGTGGGGAGGGTCCCTCACTCACATATCCAGATTCTCTTTCCAATCAGTTGTATGCAGTTCTACACATGGCCTCACTGAGGGGCCTCACCTCAAAGGCTGTTAAGGACTGGAGGGGGATTCCATCTATGTGGCCACAGAGGAGCCATAGTCCATGCTGAGTGTAACTGCTTTAAGTCCTATCTGTAACCTCTCACCAGTTGTTCTGTGTGAGGAGACCTGATAAACTCATCTGTTCCCCACAGTGAACTCTGGTGGAATCTATGCCTTGGTTTGAGGTTGGGACCTTAGGGGTAAAGGAGACATTGTTTAAGATGTGATTTAAGGATGCTTAGTGACTGCATACAAGCATGAAAATAGGAGGACTTTGAGAGGAAGGTTTAGAGGGAGGGGGAGGGGCAAAAGAAGAAGATGGAACCTATGTGTCATGGAAGCAGAATGGGCGGCTCTCTGTGGCAGGAAGGAGCCGGCAAGGGTGGGGAGACAGACGGGGGGGGGGGGTAAAAGCATGGTGCAGTGATATATATGGATGAAAGTGTCCTATCACAATAAGCCCACTGCTTTGTAGTGCCAGCTAAAGTCAGTAAAAATACTGAGAGACAGCATGTGCATGTGTGTGGTGTCTGTCTCTGTGTGTGAGCACGCAAACACACACACAGGCGAGAAAAACAGAGAGTCAGAAGGAGAAAGAGAGAGGGAAGGAGGAAGGGAAGGGGGGAGATAGAGAGAAAGGGAGAGAGTGCTTTGGATATTGAAAACAATGCCATGGATAAAGTGAGAAATGATAATGATAACTTGAGAATGAGCGAGCCCACTGCCGTGGCAGAGCGTGAGCAATGTAGTCCCTCTCCATGAGCACTTTCCTGATTGTAGTTTCTCCTTCCATATCAACAGTCCCTATCCTCAATTCCTCACCTTCTTAACCTAAAGAGAATAAGAATTATTTTATGTCTGAACTTTGAAGTATTTTCAAATGCTTAGTATGTGTTTTCCTAAAATCAAGTTATGTTGGTGCTTATAGCTTTAGATTTCTGAAGAAGACACTCTCCTTCCTCCAGTAGCCAACACATAGACATAGACACAGATACACACACACACACACACACAAACACACACACACACACACACACATTTAAAAAAGATTTCAAATGGAGTTACCTTGTAGAAGCAGGATAATAACTCTCTCCCAGATGCCACTAGGTTCTCAAATACAAAGCTCACAGCCAAGTGTGGGTTACCTCCCTTTGAACTGTCAGCAGCTCCTCCCCGATAATACTAGCTACTGTCATTGCTCTAAGTAATTTAAAACAATATCAAAAGTCTTACTATGAGTCTTGGGGTTTAACACACCAAGAGTTGCACTTCTACATACGGTATGGTATGGGAGGGCGTCTTTAATGTCCTCAAAGGACTTCTTACCCACTGCCCTTGAGTCACACGCTGGATGTTGTAGCTTCTGGTCACTATCTTTGTGATATTTGAGCCTATTTCTGTGCTGTATCTCTCCCGACTGATATCATAGCTATTACAAGTGTGATGTATTTGAGAGCGATCCTTGCTCATGACCACCCTAATTAGCACACGTTATCTGTGCTGCCTGACTGTGCTTCAGAGAAGAAACAAGACTATGATCTTGATGCTGCTTTCATTCATCTTCAGAAATACTTCAAATATTAAGAGCCACTGTTGGAACAGATTGGATAAAGCTTCATTAAACTGCTGTCTCCTGATGATGCTAATTACATTGGTTGACCTCTGCCTTTGTCATTATGATGTCTTCTGAAGCTAGAATCCTGAAGCTAGGATTAGATTGGGCTTGTGGTTTCTCCAGCAAGTTCTTTGTATTCAGGAGAGTAGGAAGACCTTCAGAAGTTCTTGACATGGTCTAAGGCAGGAGAGAAGGAGCCAAGGAGAGGGCTCCCAGTTCCTGATGTCAGTGACCCAGTGACTTCTTATGCCCTTTATTTGTAATACTTATTTAACTTCCCGGCATCTCTGAGATTGGAATCTATGTTTTTGTCATTGCTGCCTGGTATGGACTGTATCATCCACTGTTTTTGCAGCTATGTGTTACTGATGCTCTTCTGGAACTCACTATAGAATGTTAGGGATGAGGACTAGTCTGCATACTGAAGAGCAGCATTTGCAGGTGATGCACCAGGCAGAATGTGAGGATCTTTGGCCACAACCAACCGATTGGTTGTCATGTTTCAGCAGAGTGCAGTCTTGGGATGGAATTCTCTTAGGTTGAAAAGAAAAAGGAGTTAGTGTGCCCTTGATGAATCTGCAGGACAGTGCAAGGTGCCCAAGTGGTTTTCTGACTGAATTTCAGGTCTATGACATAGGGTTCCAAGGCTTTTGATTCCAGGAGTGGTCTTTCTATTTTCAAATTTATTTTGAATTCTTTGACAGCTTCCTACCTGTAGAATAAACTCAAGTCATTTGTAAACCCCATGCCACCTCTTACCCACCTTCTCCTTCTCCTCCTCCTTAAGCTTTCCTTTCTTTTCAATACTATCCTCTTCTTTCATTTATATGTTTTGTTGTTGTGTGTGACAGATTGACCCATTATGTTTAATTAGCCAGGAGTGTTCTTAATGGCAGACCCAGCCTACTGTGCCATGTCCTTGTCTTCTGTGGTGAGACACAGGTAAATGAAAGAGCAGTTCAGCTTCAGGTCACCTGTGTGAAAGACAAGTTAGGAGTTAGGGCCTAGGACTGTGTTTTGAAGGGGGATGCTCTATTCCAGTACCCAGGAAAGGTGGACTGTTGGGGGGGGTGCTTGGAAGGAAGTGGGTGAACAGGGTACAAGTGACAGATGCCTGTCGCCAGCTCCTCCATTCTGCTCTGGAGTTTGGGCTGCTCTGTGCCATCTGCAGCTCACCATTTTGCTGTGACTTTGGACTTTGATTTCTGTTTGGTGCTGACCCTCTACTGCCTTTATTACTGCATTCTGTCTGTCTATCTGCATACTGCACTCTGGGTAGAATACAGTGCGATGCACAGCAGGCTTCATGGCTCTCTCTCAGACTTTCTTGACCTCTAGAGAAACTCTTTTTTGCTTTGACTTTGTGGTCAATAATAATAATAATAATAATAATCATCATCATCTAAATTAATTGCATTATTTGACTACAATATTAAGTTCAATTCTATAATTAATTATATTTGTTTCATTTAATATCACAAGGATATTGGTATCAGTTAAATATCATATTATGTATGTGGAAGTTTCAATGTGAAATGCCCCCCATAAGCCAAAGTGTTTGCACACACTAGCTCCCCAGCTGCAGGATAAAGTGGGTTCTTGGGGGGCTTGAAGTTTCTTAGTCCAGCTCAACTTCTTATCCCATTTCTGCTCTTCACTGTGGACAGAATGCGGTGTGACCTGTTACCTCATCTTTGCTGCCATGCTTTCTCTGCTGTGATGGACTGTATCCTTTGAACTGTGGGCCAAAATAAGCCCTTCCTCTCTTAGTTGCCTCTTCTCAGGTATTTGATCACAGCAACAATAAAAAGTAACTAGTGCAATATGATTAAGTCAACAATTATATGAATATATAATACTTTCAATAATGATATGAATATATAATAATAATTACTAACACTCACTGAGGAGTGTTGTAGGCTCCTTTATCCATTGCCTTATTCAGCTTCAGGAAGACCAAGAGGAAGTAGCAATGACCCATCATGTGGTGTAGGAAGGTCAAGTCATTTTCTCGGTGTCAAGCTCCTGGTGAATGGTAGGCTCTGTAACCAAGCCTGAGATCTCTGCAGAGGCTCTTTGGCATCTCCAGAAGAGGACCTAAAGTTAGTCAAGAGACATCAGCTCTTCCTGAAGTATGTGAGGACAGGAACTTTCTGTATTGCAGATAAGTTGGGGAAGGTTGGATGCATGTACATAATCTAAGCTGGCTCTGGTGTGCTGCAACCAGAGTTCTAAAGTAGCCAACCCAGCAGATGCCATTTAGAAACCACCCTGCACAATAGCTGCCAGATAGAAGGACAGGTCCAATAAACATGGAACATAGATATAAAGAGGGTTCTGTATGCCAAGGGGCAGGGAACTGGGAAGTATGGTTATGGGATGATCTAAGCAGGATTACAAGGGAGAGAATTACATTTAAATCTGTATTTCTCCTAATTTGTTGAGTTTTTTAAATGCCATGTTTGAGTCAAAAAAGGAGCAGGGCTAGAATCTCACCAACCAAAAATCCAATGACCTTGGTGCACATTAAGCTGAATTGTCGTCTAGTTGCAGGCAGCTTTGAGTGGTGGGCACAGCCTTCTTTGTTTAATCTATCCTCCTCCTCCTCCTCCTCCTCCTCCTCCTCCTCCTCCTCCTCCTCCTCCTCCTCCTCCCCACCTCCTCCTGCTTTTGAGTTTTTGTCTTGAGGTAGGGTCCTACTCTGCAGTCCTCTGCTGTGTATCCCAGATGGGCCTCAAATTCAGACTCCTTTGGAGCCTCCCAAGTGTGAAAACAGCCTGGCTAAGATAATGTTACAGGATTGGATAGGGGAAGAGGAAGTGAGGGTGGCTCACACTCCCAAGTATGAGGCAAGATCACAGGAAGCCTGTGGGTGGAGAACTGCATCCAGTCCTTTGGAGTTTTACCCCTTGGCAGCCACCGGTGGCCTTCAGATACTGGTTTAGGAAAGGTGTAGGCTTAGAACCATTGGGGACACCAAGGATGGAACATGTATTTGGATGCTTCTATGACAGAATTGGGTTAGGAAAAAGGAACTTTCTGGTAGTGAAGGTGAAGGATGTGACGTGCAATGAGGCATGGAGAACTCCGAGCAAAAATGTCATAGTGGTGAATGAAACGAGTCAGACATGGGGACAGCTAAATGACCTTTCAGTGACCTTCCTGAACATGGACACAATATCTTGCCTCTTCCTTTGTTCCATTTCACATCTGCATTTTGTCTTTGCCAAATCCCAGTGATGAGAGAACTGGGGTCAAGGGGAGAAGGATTTTTAATGAGGTCAGCTGATACTACTGAAAGTTTCCACACATCTTTGAATTTATCCCACAGCTGAAGACAACTTCCTATTGCATCTTAACCCCTGGATGAGTCAGCAGTTTAGAAATTCAAAGCCCCAGCTACCTAAAGGATGGAGAGTCATGCACTGTAAAAGCCTGTAGTTACATTGATTAGGATTGATCACATGTTGCAGTAGGGAGCATTCTGCCCCAGTGCTGCCTTCTTGGAGAACTTCACATCAGAGTGCAGTGGGTGGGTAGGGGCAGGGAAAGTCACTGACATTTGGGGTTGGCCATGGCAGGTGCCTTTGCTGCAGGGACCCTACTGGGAAAAGTCCATGTCTAAGCTAGACTTAGGGGCTGTGAAGATAGTTGGAGGAACAGATGAGGTGGCAGGCATGAGGAACCCCAGGAAAAGTGGTTCTTGTGTCTGCTGCCTCAGGAGGATTGTAGCTCCTGCCCTCTCCCAATTAAGAGATGTGAAGATGCTGACTCTGCTGTGCCCGCAGCTCACCATGCAACTTTCAGGTTTGCTCAAATTATGGAATACAATTTACAAGAAAAGAAAAGACGGACTTTCCAGGAACCATAAATAACTGCCATTAAAGCTTAATTTAATCAAGAATGCATTTCTTTCTTGGAGAATTATATAACTTGTTTTTTTTTTTTGATAAATAATAGGCACAGTTTCAGGACTCATATGTTCTTGGCAGAATAAATCATCTTTGACAAAAGCGGTGCTTATGTGGTCTGCTTTTATTCAAAACTTATATAATGTCAAGCTCCAGCCTCCACTGAGGTGAGGTCAACAGTGGTGGATTTGTATTTCATCTACAGAGTCTGCAACCCTGTGTTGTATGTTAATATTTACCACTTGGTGATAGACTGTTTTCTTGTATGATAAGTACATTTGTTTGCTCCTTCCTTCCTTCCTTCCTTCCTTCCTTCCTTCCTTCCTTCCTTCCTTCCTTCCTTCCTTCCTTCCTTCTTTCTTTCTGTCCTTTTCCTTCCAGAACCTACTGTGATCTTACTGAAATTTGTGTTACTTTCTTCTCCTCTCTGGTTGCATTGAAGGATTTCAGTCCTGGAACAAGAATCCTGACTTTTGAAGTTGTTAGACAGGCATAGTTAATGTCACACAATCAGAAGGCCTTGAGATTGTGATGATTTTACAAAATTGTTTTTACAAAAAGTGTGTTTATGTTGCCCATGCATGCGCACATGCGCATGTCTGCGTGTGGAAGCCAGAGATTAATGCTGGGTCTCATTCTCAAAAATTCTCTGCCTTATTTTTTCTTCATTGAATCTGGAGCTCCCGATTAGACTAGAATGCTGACCAGTGAACTCCACAAGTTCTGGGTCTCTCCCCAACATTACTGCTGAAGTTATAGGTCTACAGTGCACCTGAATTCCACATAGGTATGGTTCAAAGGCACTATGGGTTTGAACTCTGCTCCTTATGATTGTGTGACAGTTGTCTTACTAACAAAGCCATTCCCTCACCCTACAATCTAAACCAGAGTTCTTTGTCTTTATTCTGTGCAGTTGGCTTCATCCACCTTTACTTCTAGCGTCATTACCTGCTGTATGGTCTTTGGGCTGGCTTGCTTGGACTCAAAATGAGGGTCTTAGGCTCTTTTGTTTTTCCTGCTGTCAGACAGAAAGTGGTGGTGTGTGGCTGTGAACTCTCAGGGTAGAGTGACTGTGTTTGGTGCTCCAGAAGTTTCCAGGACACTGTCAAGGTCTGATTGTCTGGGAGAATAACAGAGAGGAAGAGGGAGAGGGAAAGGGAGCATGCTTTGGAGGTATAGATTGCAGACATCTGAACTCCAGCAGGCATCCCTATTGTGCTTCTGTGCTTTGGTGCACACACCAGTTAGGCTGCAGTGTGACTCCAGAGTAGCTCTTTCTTTGCAGGGTGCAGTACAGCCCCTGCTCCCTGTTCTTGGCTTGAGGGCCTGATTGTCAATAGTTTATTGGCAAATCAGTCTCTGGGTCTGGGGTCCTAAATATTTCAGCTTCAAGGGTCAGAGGGCTGCTGCTCAGATCCTTGGGCATTTACAGCCTAGGAGCTTATTATAATTCTTTAGGATTTGAAGTCCCCTAAACATAGACCCCCTCCCCCCACAACCTGATTCTTTATGGGATCTTGTCTTGGAGGGATTCATTGTAAGAATCTGGGGAAGTATTTATCTTTTCTTCCCTTTCTGTGTTCCAGTCACAGGTCGAACCACTACCCTTGGCAAAGACTTAAGTCAGTAGGGTAATAATAATGACTCTACATTTTACTCTCCCTCTGGAGGCTTTACCTTAAGTCCACCCTGCAAACTTGTGGGGCCAAGTATCAAAGTGGCTTGATATTATAATGGTAAGGTGTCAGTCCTTTATAGTTTGGGGCTAGATTCCTTGATTTAACAATTGTGTTTCTGTCACTTGGATTGCCAAGATTCAAAACAATGTCTCCTGGGTAATTGTGGTGAGCCTTCTTCCTAATGGGGTAACAGAGACAGAACAAGACCTGCTTGTGTAAGTGGCCCCATCACTGTGAAGCCAAGTACTGGCTGTCCTTCCCTCATGTCCCCAGAAACCTCATCATTTTGATTTACTGTAGAATACAGAGAAAAGCCTTAAAGAAAAGTCCCTGTGACTGACTGGAGTTGGAGCTGCAGTAAGTTCTCAACAGCCGGATATATTTGTGTCAAGCTGCTGCAGAGCTGGTAGTTAGCAAAGGAAGTTGCCCACTTGGAAAGGCCTCCATAGGGCTTTTCTGTGCAGGCCATGCATCCTTCCCCCTGCAGAATCTCCGGAAGAGGAGCCTTGGAGGGTGGAAGAGCTGTATATAGGCGCTTACAGGCAAAGGGGGAATCAGCTCTCTGCCAATTCCCCAAGTGAGAGGCAGTCTTGGTTGCAGCCTAGCTCTTGTCTTGTTCCCAGAGTGATCAGGGAGATAGCTGGCCAGCACCCACCACTTCCCACATTCAGATTAGAGTTGCAATAAAAGCTCAGTGGGGAGAAAGTCACATAACTTTCCAATCCTGAAATTGCTCTCTGGACAGTAAGCGATGACAACATCATACCGTGTTCTATGGCCTGAGAGACTTGGGCATATTTTAAGAACTCAAAGCTCTCTCCCTCCAGACTATGTCTATTACAGCAAACTTGCCCTGCCCCAATATTTGAAGTGTTAGTTATGGTTTGCCTTTGAATTATGATCGTCTTAAGTTTGACTCATTGTGTATAGTTCTAAATGGTGTCGTCCTCTTTCTTGTTCCTCTTTCTTCACATGTGTGTTTACCTATGTGAAGGTCAGAGGACAACCTTGGATATTGTATACATTTTTTGGGGGGGTGGGTGGGTCAGAATCATTCACTACTTGCTTGGGCCTGTCACTAGGTTCCCAGTTTTATCTCCCAGTGTGGGATTATAAATGTGTTCTACTGTTCTTGACTCTTTAATACAAGTCCCAGGGATCAAAGTCAGGTCCTTATGTTCATCTGACAGGCACTTTACCGACTGAGCTATCTTTCTAGCTCCTGCTCTCTTCCCAGACTTGAATTTATTCTTTAGATTGTTAAAATTGTGTGACTGCTGATGGGATTGTGGTGTATCTTGATTAAGAATATGGCTCAGAGGAAAAAGCTGACATTGCTCTAGAATTCTGTTTATGAGGAAGGACTATGACCATGGTAGTGACTGTGGCCATGACAGCCTGGTATACTGTTGCTAGGGAAGGTCAGAAAATGGGTTCATTTCAACTATGCAGTTTCTAAAAGTTGGTGTTCTAGTATTTAGTTATAAACTTGGGTTTATAAAAGGACAGAGAGACAGGAGGGACTCTCCATCTTTGGTAGGTCCAGTAGATCATCTGTGATGAGGGTATGGAGTGGACACTCTGTGCTTCTGTGCAGTTGCTAACATTGCTTTTGTTGTTGTTGTGTTTTGTTGAATTAGGAAAAAGTGGTATCTTAGTTTTTGTCAACTTAACACAGACCTTGAGAAGAGGGAATCTCAGTTGAAGAATTCCCTCATCCAGCTTGGCCTGTGGGCATGTCAATGAGTGTTTCCTTGATTCATGATTGATGTGTGAAAGCTTAGCCCAGTACACAGAGCCATCCCTGGGCAGGTGGGCCTGAGCTGTATAAGGAAGGGAGCTGATCAATCCAGGAGGAGCAAGCCAACAAACAGCATTTCTCTATGGTTTCTTCTTCAAGCACGTGCTTTGAGTTCCTGAGCTGCTCCCTGGATGACGGACTTTGTGATCTATAAGCCTAGTAAACCTCTTTCTTCAAACTTGCTTATGTTCTGAGTGTTCTATCACAGCAACACAGAATATAACTGGATTAGGTGGGATCTATTGGGGGTTTTGTTGTCCAGTGTACATCAGTGTAATCAGTAGGTTCTATCTACTGCATTACATAACTAACTGCAATGTAGACTTAGATTTATTGGGCTCTTCACAGGGTTTGATGTGCTAAGCTCAAAGTCCTATATAAGACAAGGATAATGATTCTTCATGCAACTAGAAGGATTGTCAAATGAATCAATACGTGGCAAAGTTTTATCTCTGTACTTGCTATCTTTGTTCACTAAATTTTAGTAATTAGCATTATATTAAAACAGTTCTTAGGTAAGAAGGAAGACCAAAATGTGGATGCTTCAATGCTTCTTAGAAGGGTGAACAGAATACTCACAGGAGGACATGTGGAGATAAAGTATGGAGCAGAGACTCAAGAAAAGGCCATCCAAAGACTGCCCCACCTGGGGATCCATCCCATATACAGCCACCAGACCCGGATGTTATTGTGGATGCTGGGAAGTGCTTTCTGATGGAAGCATGATAAGTTGTCTCCTGAGAGGCTCTGCCAGAGCCTGACAAATACAGACGCAGATGCCAGACCTACCAGAGCTCCCAGGAACTGGACCACCAACCAAAGAATACACATGGAGCGACCCATGGCACTGGCCACATATGTAGCAGAGGATGGCCTTATTGGACATCAGTGGCAGGAGAGGCCCTCCGGCCTGAGGGTGTTCAATCCCCAGTGTAGGGGAATGCCAGGGTGGGAGGACGGGAGTGGGTGGGTGGGGGAGTACCCTCATAGATGCAGGGAGAAGGGGGATGGGATAGGGGGTTTCTGAAGGGGAGACCTGGAAAGGGGAAAACATTTGAAATGTAAATAAAGAAAATATACAATTAAACAAACAAACAGGTGACAATTTAGGTAAGCTGTTTTGCATCGATGTTTTGTTGAACTAATCTTGACAACTTTAGATTTTTTTCTTTGCCAGTTTTGTGTGTGCATGTGTCGTCTGTATAATCATGTTTACATCATTGCGGGTACACGCTCGTGAGTGTGCATGCACATAGAGGCCCAAGGCTCATGTGAAGAGTCATCCTCAATGACTTCTTTTTTCTACTTTATTCATTGAGATAGTATCTGGCAATCAAACCTAGAACTTCCTAGTTTTGCTAGCCAGCTTTCTCCGGGATCCTGTCTCTACCTCTCATGGTTAGAATTACAGCCGGACCACTACACCCACATGGTATTTGTGTGCTTTGGGGCTCCAGACATGAGTTGTATGACAAACGCTTTAACCAGTGATCCATCTCCTCACCATCAGCATTTTTAAAAATAAAGTATTGGTCTGATGTCTTTTCTTTCTATATTGTGATATCACTAAATTTGTTGGACACCAGAGATCTAGAACTTTCCCCTTTTTGCAAAATTGAGGGTCCTACAGTACCAATCTCTCTTCTCTTCTACACCTGGCAGTTGGCAGGCACCTTTTTACTTTCTGTGGTTTTTGACTTTTTCACCTACTCTGTATGAACTGGAGCCATACCTTGATTGTACTTTCCTGACTGACCCACCTCACTGTGACTTGTGTCACATCCCTGAATTCATTGCCACCTGTGTTCTGCATCTCTTGCCTCTAGCTTTGTTTCCCTTTGCAAGATTACACATACATCTTGCTTATTCTTAGAGATTTATTTATGCCCTAGCATGTAACAAAACTCCCTTCTTTTAAGCAAGCATAATAGTATTCCTGTGTGTGCACGCTCATTTGAGCGTGAACATGTCTGCCCGTGTGTATTTCCATGCATGTTCATGAGTGTGGCCAGGTGTATGTGCGTGTGTTCATGTACATGCACACATGTTTTTATGTGTGTGCTTGTGTATGTCTACATGTATGTGTGTGCATGTATGTTTGTGTGCGTGCCACATGGAGTGCTTTTACCCTTTGGGTATAAGGAATAATCCTGTGGGAATACATGTAAATATTTCCTTGGATCCCACTTTGAATGTTTGTAAATATGTAGCTGTATTATGATTTACATAATCTACTCAAAAATTCACGTGTTGAAATACAGTCATCAAGGTGATGGGATTTGAAATTTTGAGGAGATAATTATATAGTAAAGGTAGAACCCTCATTAATGAGGTTAGTAACCTGTGAAGAAAGGGTCAGAACCAGCTATCTTTCTGTCATGGGAGGGCATGGTGAGATGGCAGTGATCTATAGTCTGGAAGATCCCTTCACCAGACCCTGACTATCTGGCTCCTGGTATTGGATCTCCAACTTCCATACCTATGAGAAACAGATCTCTGTTTGTTGTCATTGTCTTTAGTTTCTACAGTAGAATACACTAAGAAGACAGCCTGGAAGTGAGGTTATTGGTTATATCACAATGCTATTTTTAACTTTTTGAATCACTGTCGCAATTTCCATAGTGGCTACCACTTTACCTTCCATCAAAAGTGGGCAAATACTTTCGCAGAGCCTCCTGGGAGGCTTGCTTTCTGGTCTTCTGAGGCTGCCATCCAATAACTGCTATGTGAGATCTCACTGTGGTTTTCATTTCTAATCCTCACGGCATGTGGCTGAGCATCTCCTCATGTTTGTAGCACACTATTGCTTATTTTACTCTTGCTTTGATCAATACCTGTCAAGAGGCAGTTTAAGGGAGGAAGGATTTATTTTGGCTTATGATTCAGAAAGGAATACAGTCTATCATGACAGGAAAGGCATGGCCACAGGAGGTTGAGGCAGCTAGTCACATTGCACCCATAGTCAGAAAGTGGAGTGAGACCAGGAAGTGGAACTAGGCTATGGAACTTCAAGACCCACCTCCCAGTGACCTACTTCCTCTAGCCAGACTCCACTTGAGCTGGTAAGAGACATTTCACACAGAAACTACAACATTAGTCACTTACGTATCTTCTTCAGAGAATTGCCAGTTCAAGCCCTTTGACCATGTTAAAATTAGACTATCTGTTCCTTATGCATTCTGGATGTTAAGCCCTTATCAGTGACATGATTTACAAATATTTTTTTCTTGTAAGTTCCTTTACACTCTGATTTCCTTGATCAGCAGAGAAGTTGTGAGTTACATTGCTTCTGTTTGGTTTTAGTCCTTGGTCTGCTGTGAGTTAATTTTCATGTGATATAAGGAAAAAATATATGGCTTTATTATTTAGTAAACAGATATTGTTTCCATAGTACTGTCTGAAAACCTTCCTTTCTCTGTTGAAGCATTTCTATCTGTCCCCATTTTCTGTTCCCTTGATCTTTCTGTACCTGTATCTCACTCAGCATCATATGATCTTGATTACCATTAAGTGAATGTTTTAAGATCAGAAAGTATGGAGCCTCTGTTTATATTTTCAAGATTATATTTTTTGCTGGTTGGCATTTTTAAAAAAGAATTCTGTGTTTTCATAGAAACAGGAGTTTGATTGGGATCGCACAGAATCTTGCATCTATTAGATATTTTAAAGATTTGTTTTATTTTTAAATTTTGTGTATGTGTATATCTCTCTGTATGGGTATAGTGCATATGAGAGCAGGCGCCTATGAAGGCTAGAAAGAGCATCATATCTACTGTAATTGGAATGGAAAACAGTTGTGAGCCACCTGATGTGAATGTTAGGAACCAAATTTGGGTCCTCTTCAAGTGCAGGGTAAGTTTGGAACCATTGAGCCACCTCTCCGGCTCAAAGCTGTTAGATTTTTGTCAAACAAAACTATTTAGCAAACTTAGCAAGAAGAGTGAACAGTTGGCTGTAAGGCATTTCTCTGCCTGCAGAATGACCATGCTGCCACTGTGAATTCTGGTTGAAACTATATAAAGGGAGAGCACCATCAATTGTCATGGTGCAGTCCAGAGACAAGATGTCTCTAGCCTTAGGGGATGAAAACAGGGGCAGGATAGATGGCTCAGCAGTTAAGAGCACTTGCTGTGTAACATGAAGAATGGCGTTTGTATCCCAGCACCCTGTAATGAGCCTGGCATCCTGTGCATACCTGAAATGAGGGCTGGAGGCAGGAGGATCAGTAGGGTTTTCTGCCTTTCTCCCTAGCTGAGAAAACACAAGTGCCAGAGAGAGAGACCGTGACTCCAAGAAATAGGTGGAAAGTGATAGAAGAGGCTATGTATGCCCTTGTTTGGACTCTACTTGCAGGCACAGGCACACACACGTCTATCTATCCTCACAATAATGAAAAGAATAGCATTATATTGGACACCATGAAGGCTGAGCATTCATCCCTTTCACTGACAGATGTCGATATAAAGTAAAAGTCCCTTAATTAGCAGTTTACCATGTCAGACCATGGTATTTGTCAAGGAGGAAGCAGGAGGTAGAAGTCATCTGATTATTGCTGCAGCTGTTCTAGCTGAATGATGTTTACTGCATTTTAGGTCAGGCCCCATAAGTGTAAATGAGTAGGTTTGTTCAAATTCTGAATTAGCCATGATGATATCTGCTTTGATTTCTGTGTAATATTACCACCTGCAGTGAGGTGGGTAGAGCAAAGTTTCTGGATAATTGTGTAAGGAGACAACATTTAGGAAAGTCATGTGGTTTATTCAAGGATAGGTGACATGCACGGACAGAGCCATGAGGTGACCCCAATTATCACACATCCAAGAACCTATGTGGTCCCTGGATAAAATAGTTTAACTTTTTTTTTTTTTTTTTTTTTTCGAGACAGGGTTTCTCTGTGTAGCCCTGGCTGTCCTGGAACTCACTCTGTAGACCAGGCTGGCCTCGAACTCAGAAATCTGCCTGCCTCTGCTTCCCAAGTGCTGGGATTAAAGGCGTGCGCCACCAGTTTTTAATATGTCATCAGTAACTTTGTACTTTGTGAACTTACTTCCGAAAGAGAAACTACACGTGCAGCCTTCACACGAGCCAGGAACCAGAAGATCATGAGAAACATCCATCATCTCCAAATTCAAGAGAGGGAGGAAGCCTTCGGGAGACTTTGTACCCTCATCTGAGGCGTTTGGCATAGACACAGAGAATCTGGCTGAGGAGGATTTGGTTTTCTTCATTTTTTTTCTTGTAAGCATGCCTTCAGATTCATCATGTAATAAATAGTCACCAGTGGGCATTATCCGGGATAGTGTTCCAGACAATGTCTGCAATTCAGTTACTTGATGTTATTTGGGATCTAAACATGGGGACAAGAGATGTGTTCTGGATTCTTCCAAATCCAAAGCCCATTGGAAACGCACGCATTTCCAGATTGTCTGAACCTTTCTTTTCTGGGGATATTTTGAATGAGTCCTTCGAACCTGATTCAGGGATGATGTTCATTAAGTAAGATGAAGCTGAGCAGGGTCCCTCATGTCAGTATCTTTCATTCCCTGGGCCGTTAAGCACTGAGTAATGCTTTTGGGAGAAGATGGTAATATAAGCTGATATATTTGGGGTGAAGGGTATGTGTGTGTGTGTGTGTGTGTGTGTGTGTGTGTGTGTGTGTGTGTGTGTGTGTGTGAGAAGAGGCCAAAGGGTGGTGTCAGGTGTCTCCTTCAATTTCCCTGCCCTTGTCTTTTGAAGTAGGATCTCTCAGTGAACCTAGAACCTGTAGATTCACTAGGCTCGTGGGCTAGCAATCCTGAGGTATTGTGTTTCTGCCTCCCCAGTGTCTAGCTTTTTGTCTGTATGAGATTCTAGAGGAGGAACACTCAGGTCTTGATGCCTGCAAGGCAGACACTTCACTGAATAAGCACGCCATCTCTTTTTTTATGTAATTGATCCTGTTTTATGTTTTTGAGACTCTGGAAATGAGATGCACATTTTCTACAAGTGTGAAAACTGAAAAATCCACAGAAATGCGCACAGCACCTGTTAGGACGAAGCTGCAGATGCCAGAATTTTTACCCAGTTCGAGGAATGTGTGCATTACATCTGCAACTTCTTCTCACTGAACTTCTGATGGCTGAGTGGAAAGATGCCTTCTACTGAAGAGGAGACTGCTTTCCGCTAGAGTCACACGTCCCCTAACTGCAACCCCATCTCTAACTTTGTCTTTCATCCAAACTCTGATGAAGCGGATCCTTTTGATGTTGTCACATGCTTGCCATTGATCAGAGTACTTGGGAAGGAATTTTGCTTGGAATTAGCATGTCTCTGCATTTTCAAATCCGTGTATAAAAGTATTTAGTTTCCTCTTGCCTTGACTCTGATCTAGCTGCTCTTGTATGGACATGATATTAGCATCTCTTGGTACGCACTGATTCTCTTTCTTATTCCAGGCTCTGGTGGTGCTGGCTTGGTAGAAGGTGGATTGGGAATCCAGAGAAGAAAAGAGGTTTTGTGGCTATCCCAGGTCTAACAGGCACAGAGACTCTGTCACTAATGAAGTCTTTCCTTCTGGGCTCTTGGTTGCATTTGGAACAGTCCCTGAACTGACTATGTGGGAGGAGAAGTGTGGCGCTGTTGAGTGTGATGGATTGCCCAGACATGGCCAGAGCATTAGGTAAGCAGGCTCTGCGGTCCCATTATTAAGGCCAGTCTGATTTGGGATGTCCTCAAGTGAGACCAGATGACTTTAGACTGTGTCAAGTTGACAGCTGAAGCTAACAAGGATAACAGGATACCACAATAACCTTACCAGGTCATGACTTTGACCTGGGGAGCCATGAGTAAGTAAGGGTTACTTGCCCACAAACCCCGGGTATTGACACAGTCATCTACTTGATAACCAAGATGGCTACTAAGTACTAACTAAGTATGGACTACGGGTAGGTAGCCTATTCAATGTGGACACATTAGAGATTTATTTCTGGTGTTTTCCATTTAACATTTTCAGAGCTCACTTGATGGTAGATAACTGATGGAAAGTGAACTCATGAGGAAAGGAAGCAGCTGTAATAGCATGGAGCCGAGGAACAGTGGGGCTGGGCTCTGCTTCCTTTAGGAAGTCATCAAACCCCAGCTGCTTTTGTTGCTGTTGTTGTTGTTTGTCTTGTTGTTTGTTTTTGTTGTTTGTTTTTTTGTTTTTGCTTTTTTTTTTTTTTGGTAGGAAAAGTAGAAAGTAGGAGCCTTTGCAAGCATGAAGTAAGGTGAAATTGGTGTGAAGCCCTGTGAAGCACCTGGAACCCACTAGGCGATCAGTGCGTGTTTATTGAGCTGTGAACACACGTTAAGAGTTCTCCAAATCTTTGAGCTGTTTCAAGTGATTACTCATGAATGATTTTAAAGCACAATTTCACTTTCCAATAGGTTTGGTTTTTCTATAAAAGTTTACAATGCTCATTCTACATCTTGTGAACTATGGGAAATACAGAAAAGTAGACTCTAACATCTTAGCACTTAAAATCACCAGTATTTGTTTCATGCACCACATTCAGCCTCTTCTGTACATTAGCTGGGGAGTGTTCTGTAATCTTCCATTTGCATGCATGCTGCATGTGTTGGAGTGTGGAGTAGTGGGTAAGATTGGCCATCCGATGGCCGTCGTTTAAGTGCAGTCAGGGTGTAATTGCGATTTATACTATTGCTTCTCCAATCAAAGGAGGTGATTTGCACTGAGTAGATTTGAAAAGAAAAAAGAGAAAGGCCATGAAGTTGCTTGCTGTAGTATCAGGACAGCTATGAGCACTCGAGAAATGCTTGTACTCAGGACTCTTCAGTTGCACGTATTACATGTGAATTGGAAACGGGCCCTTGGCAGACTGTCTGGCAGGATGTTAGATCATGTGTGTAGGATGTTAGATCATGTGTGCAGGATGTTAGATCATGTGTGTAGGATGTTAGATCATGTGTGTAGGATGTTAGATCATGTGTGTAGGATGTTAGATCATGTGTGCAGGATGTTAGATCATGTGTGTAGGATGTTAGATCATGTGCAGTTACTGAAGGAAATCCTCACATGTCTTTCCGGTGTCCAGGCCAGCCTCTCAAGGAAACAACAGTGATTCTCCATCTCTGAGAAACCTTTAAGTTAGTGGTAAATCAAGGAACATTATACCTCAAGAATGCTCCATGAAATGTCTCTATTATGCTTTTCATTTTATTATCACAAACTGTCTTTAGTTGCATTTTACCTGCACTAGAGAATAAAGATTGTTATTAAGAAACTTTATTTTTTGGGCATGTAGCTCAGGCTGTCTCAAACTTGCTATGTAACAAAGGATGACCTTCAACTCCTGATCTCTTGCCTCTGCCTTGGATTCTTGGCATGTGCCACCATCTTTTCAGTGCTGAGGATTAAACTTAGGACTTCAGGAATGTTAGACCAGCACTCTGACAACTGGCATGTATCTCCAGACCCAGCAATGCTAGTTTAGGTAATCTGGGTAGAACAAAACATATAGGAATGCACTTTGATGGCTTACACACACACACACACACACACACACACACACACACACACACACACACACACACACACACACACACACCATCTGATGAGATGCAGACTTGTCAACCTGGACGGAAATAGCTTAGTGAGTCTTCCGAGGAAGCCCTGGTTGTGCTTATCTACCCATCACAGGGAAATTACAAGCAGATATGGCTGCCACATCTTTCCTGAAGCACCTGATGTATTAGGCGTGAAGTGTATTAGACTATTTGTTTATGTTTATACTCATCTGGGAAAAAGTCTCTTTCCTGAAATGGGAATTAGCCCATATCCATACCTCACTCACCTCCACCCACTGTTGTCATCTGTGAGGTTCAAAAGGTCCAAGTTTCCAAAAGGAATCTCCTACTGGCTGATATTATGTATCAGAGGATGGGTTAAGATACACAGTACACTTGGGATCAGTTTGGTAATCTGCATTTGGTTCTGACTCATTTCATCTTATCTATTGATTCTTGTTGTCTGGTCTACCAGATGACTAAAGGATAAACCATCACATAGGTTGGGTTTTCTGGGTGAATAGAAGTACAAAATCAAGACTGTCTACAGAGACATTGGAGAAACGAGGGTGAAATGAACAAAAACCATAAAGGTGGGACTCTAAAGATCTTGAGAGTTGCTATGATGGTTTAAGTGAGAAATATCCTCTCTAGGGTCAGATATTTGAAATCTTGGTCCCAGTGGTGGCACTGCTGGAGGAGATTCTGGACCCTTTAGGATGTGGACCCTTGATGGAGAGGTACATCACTGGGGGTGGATTTTGAGAGTTTATAATTTCACCCCCTTCAGTTTGCTTACTCTACTTCATGAATGTGGATAGAGATGGGATTTCTTTCACCATCTTTTACCATGCCTTGCTTGCCATTTTGGATTCTTCCTCTGCAACTGTAAGAAAAAAAAAATCAACTCTTTCTTCTATAGGTTGCTTTTGGCAAACAGAAAAGTAACTGACACATCTGTTATGGATTTATGAGATAGAGGAAAAGTTTGGATGCAGGAAAGCATATCCTGTCTATCAAAATCTATATTTCCTTGTAAGCTTTCCAAGATCTACATATGTCACTATGAGTATATATTTTTATGCCTGATGACACTCTGTTCTCATTTCTTTGCCACTCATTTCTTTTTTATAAACTTAAAAAGTTATTACATTTATTTTGTAATGTGTAGATTTGTGCATCATGTATATATGTGCATTGTGGTAGATATGTAGTAGGCAGAGAACGCCTTGCAGGGGTCATTTTTCTGCTTCCACAGTGTGGGTTCTGTTGGTAGCAAGCACTTTTACCCACTGAGCCATCTTGCTCATCCTCTTCGTCACTTGTTGCTAGCGGCCTCCCACACCTATTTGCCAAAGCCTTCTAAAACTTTCTAATGGGAACTATAGAAAACAAAGGTCTGTGTAACACTTGATATTTGTGAACAGTTGAGGGTTTTGAAATTTAGGTGTTGCTTACATAATGATGTTAAGAAGTAGGGCCTTAAATGGTATTTATTATTTACATTCACACACACATGCACACATGCACACACACCGTTATTTGTGAGAATATGAGTACACCAGAGGTCAACCTCATGTATCATCTATCTTATTTTTATGAGATAGGGTCCCACTTTGGGAGGGACCAGAAACTTGCTGATTAGGTTATACTGGCAGATCAATGAGCACCAGGGATCCTTCTGTCTCTACCTCCTCAGTGTGGGTGCTGGGAATCAATGTCAGATCGTTGCTTATGCTTGCAGAGGAATCATATAACCACCAGAGTCACTTCCAAACCTGGAATTGAAGACTTTGAAGGGAGACTTCATGCACTGTAAGTTTTCTGTTGCCTTCTGCCTTCTATTTTATCCTCTGCCAGGTCAGAATAGAGTTAGAAATTAATTCCACATTGGATATGTACATTTTGGTCTGGGTTTTCCAAATGGCTAGAAAGTGAAAAAATAACTTTCTGTTTTTACTAAACAGAATATCCAGTCTGAGATACTTTGTTATAGTAGCACTGACACAAAGCTGTGCTTTAAGCACTCTATCTTTTTCAGAGTTGCCTATAACGACAAAATGATAGTAGTTTGCTAATGTTTCCTTTGGTTTTCGCCTAGATGGGCCCTTGTCAAATAGTTGATAGAGGTGTTAGACTCCAGAGAGAATATAAAGGTTCTGGTTTGCTCTAGGTGCCACCCTAGTTATCTGCACCATCTCAGTGGTCTGCTGCTAGGCTTGCTTGTGACTTATGAGAGAATCTCTAACATTTGGACACATCTGATCTGCTAGAAGCGTGAGCTTTGCAAAATTTCTTTTGTTTGGATGATGAAGAATTTTGGAGTTACCTCTGGTAATGATTGAGAAACAGACAAAAGCAGGTGTTGTCACTCTGGAGTTTCCTAACTATACAGTTTATTGACAATAGTGAAAATCTGGAGTGTCTAAGACTTCATGCTAATGTGGGATTGCTGACTGATTTACTCCATTGAAAAACGCCATATATTGTACAAAGTAGACACATTGAGATGCACAGGCAGGGAGCTTTCTTTGCAGAGTGCTTGAACAGTAGAGCTTTGAATTGAAAGTGCTGAGAGCACTTTCTTAGGATGCTTTTGTCTCATTTGTTTGAGTGGTCTTGACTTTGTTCTAGTTACCTTTAAATGTCAACCCGAGAAGTGAGTCTCAATTAAGGCATTGCCTAGATCAAAGTGGCCTGTGGGTAATCTGTGGTAGGTTGTCTTGATTGTTAATTGATAAGAAGGACCTAGCTCACAGTGAGGCAGTACAATTTCCTGGGCTGCATAACAGAGATAGCTAAGCATGAGACTGAGCAAACCATTGAGCAGTCTTCTTCCATGGTTTTTACTGTAAGTCCCTGCCCTGACTATCTTCAATGATGGACTGTGACCCAGAAGTGTGAGTTGAATGAATCTTTTTTCCCACTAAAAATTGCTTCTAGTCAGGGTTTTATCACAATAACAGAAAGGAAGGTAGAACAGAAATCATGTTAAGTTTTTCAAATGTATTAATTGACAAATAAAAATGTCTATATTTAAGATTTACAAGTGATAGCCTAATGCACAACTAGACTGTGCAGACAACACAGTGTCCCTACAATGTAGTTAACTGTGAGTGCG
Organism: Uromys caudimaculatus; assembly: GCA_028551405.1. Classification (NCBI taxonomy): domain Eukaryota; kingdom Metazoa; phylum Chordata; class Mammalia; order Rodentia; family Muridae; genus Uromys; species Uromys caudimaculatus. The sequence continues at coordinate 72,215,108 of CM052714.1, forward strand.
TGATGAAAGTACAGAAAATCCACTGCCTCAGTGCAATATGTATACCACTGTTGGGATGTATCATGTCTCTAACATATTCCTCTTGTTATAGGTTTTCACCTTTTAGCCAACATCTCCCCCTTTTCCCTAACCCCTGACCTCTTAGGAACCCTACCTGTTTCCATGTGTGAATCTTCTGCATGTGTGAATCTCTTTGTTTTGATGATTTTTACTGAGGTTTATCATCCAGGTTGATTGACCATGGTATAAATATGTCCCCCCAGGCATGGTATAAATATGTCCCCCCAGGCACAAGGTATTTGGTGGGTGGTTAGATCATAGGTTCAGTCCTTGTGAAGAGAATTGTATCTTTTAAAAGCAGAGAAGCAGGACTAGGAACAGCACATGGAAGTCGAGGATGAACCCTTGGGGATGGATAACTCATGCATATTCATGTGGATCATTAATATTTGTAATTTTCAGGATGTCTGCATTGTCTCAGGTTTTATGTGTTGCCATGGCTATTTCTGTTGGAAGTGGTAGACAGGCTAAGGATTTAGAGAGTTTCTGTCACTGAACAAAGGTACACCTTTGCTCAGTGGGTTTTGCTGTGGTGTGGGTTAACTTAGCCTGGAGCCTGTACTCTGTCAGTGCTACTGAGTGGACCTTCTGTCAGAGACACAGTAGAGTTATGTGTATTGGCTTCACAAAATTAAGTTCCATCTACTGTAGAATATCCCGCTTGTGAGGTGTAGTGTGGATCCCACTTCAAATGCAGTAACATACACATGGCACAGATTCAGGGAGCTAGCTATGGCTGTGCCTGCATTTGCATCTGGCTTTGCACCGAGGAGAATCACAAATATTCTTTAAGAGACACCTTTGCTAGTGTGACAAGGTTTTATTCATACTTCAGACCACCCTCTGCTATTTAAATCAATATTCTTTCAGGAGAAGAAATGGAAGTTCATATAGATAAGATTGCCAGAGTTCACTTAGCTAGTTAAGGTTACCTCTAGGGTGAGAGCTGAGTTTTCTTGTGCTATGCTGAGTGCATTCTCCACTGTTGTCTGTCTGTCTGTCTGTCTGTCTGTCCTGGAGATTGAACATAGGGCTTTGTGCATGTTAGGCAAGTGCAATGTTTAAGCTATATCCCAGCACTCATGGTACCCATTCTTCATATTCCCTCCCCATTTTCTTACTTTTGTTTGCTTGTTCCTTCTTGGGAGAGGGTATCATGTAGCTCAGGCTAGCCTTGAACTTGCTTTGTAGGTAAGAATGACATAAAACTTCTGATCCTTCTACTTCTACCTCCCGAATGCTGGTATTATAGGTAGATTGCTATACCTGGTTTCTGTGGTGCTGAGCATTGAACTCAGGACTTCATGCATGCTAGACAAGCATACTCTGAAGTGAGTCATATCTCCACAGCCTCCTGTACCAATTCTTAAACCAAACCACCAAATCATTTCCTTTCCAGAAGGTGATCTCATTGCAGTGGATTTATTCTTTGGTTTATCGCTTCCCCACTTGCCAAGGCTTTGAACCATGATTGCATCACTTTGAAGAAATACCAACAGTGCCATGTTTGACTGATATGCTCTTGGTGTGTATTGAGTAACTGTGGTGTGTGTTTAAGGGTGGTCTCTGTCAGTCACTCCCCCTTTACTATACACCAGATAACATGATTTATTACTCCTAAGGATGGTTGTTAAGTAGAGTATCCACTCAAGGGAAATGTCATCTCTTTTGTGGGACATAGTTAGGAAAAAATTGATGATTAAAGCAAATGCAGTTAATTAGATGAGGGAAATTAAAATAGAGAAATAAAATATCTGTAGTCAGGTGTGCACAGAACAACAAAAGTGTTTGCACATATTATGAAAATCTTAATCTGTTTGATAGATGAGTAAGAATTAAAAAGTTACATCCATGTCGTGATTTTTATGGTTTCGCACAGTTTTTTTTCTCTGTATTTTATTGCCTACAAAGAATGTTCTAGTTGTAGATGTACTTGTGGTGGTTACTGTCGTCAAGTAGATATGTCTAGAATCACCTAGAGGACAAGCCTTTACACATGTCTGCCAGAGTTACTGGACTGAGTTAACAGAGTTGGGAAGACCTGCCATAATTTTAGGCATTACACAAACTGGGGCCCTGGACTGAATAAAACTGAGAATGTGAGCTGAGCAAAAGCATCACCCTCTGCTTCCTGACTGCAGATGCCATGTGACCGGCTGCCTGACCTGCCTGTGGCCAGCACCCTCCAACTGTGAGCCAAAGAGAAATTAAACAAATGAAACCAAGCTCCCCGCCTCCCAGCACTCCTTGTCCTTATGGTGCTTTCATCAGATGTTTATTTGATCACAAAAAGAATGTCAGCAACACAGTACCCTAATCTTTTGCACTATTCATATTACTCTTCCTTTCTCATTTAAAACCATTACCATATGTAATTCATCCAGTTATCCACACTCAATAGCTTTTTGGCATTCAGTTGTATTATACTTTTATGAGTGAGCATTTTGGTAGGACTTGGGTCTTCACCATTATAGATACCATACAGAGAGTGACCTTACATGAGCACATACCTTTGAGAACTTGCTAAATTCTTCACTTTTCTCCTCTGCTCCCTTCATCTCTTCCTCTTCCCTTTTCTTTCCTGTTCCCATCTTCTCTTGCTCCCTCCCTTCCTGTTCTCTTCCCTCTTTCCTCTTCACCTTTCACCTCTTTCTCTCTTTTTTCTTTGGAACAGGTTTCACATTAGTCCCAGCTAGCTCAGAACTCAATTATGTGTGCTGCCCTCGAAGCCTTGGCAATCTCACTTTACCTTCCCAAGTGCTGAAATTACAGGCATATGATCCAATGTGCCTGGCTTTTAGATTATTTTCGTAAAAAATAATTCCTAGGAATAGTATTGAGAGGTCAAAAGTGTACACATTTGACAACTTTTTGGGAAACATTTAGCCAAAGAGTAATAATGAGATGTACATCTAGCCACACAGAATAATGTTCATTTGTCTCTGAGTTGTTAGCCACAGTGGGTTATAGTCATCTTTTCCCCACTTGCCAGGCTGTTAGGTAGAAAAAGGTGACAAACTGAGTTATTTCTAGGGTTTGGTGATCCAGCCAAGAAATCAGACCTTCTGTGTTTTCATGATCACTCCTTGTGTGTCTGCAGAGTGTACATCTAGCCTGTTTTTCTCCTGGGAGCATGATCTCTGCATTCCAGACCTTTGTTTAGGAATTTTTGACCTTAGTGAATTCTATATGATTATCCTACTTTGAGATTTGCTTCAACTTCAATTTGGTTTTATAGTATAAGTTCTTTACATTTATATATAAGCACATACCTTTATTACTTCCTCCAACAAATTCTATGTGTAGTTCATTAAAAATAATTGAAAAATAAAATAATTTATATTTTTTTCTGGTTTCAATACTTAGATTTTTAATCCATTTGAAATTTATTCTGGCAAAGGATAAGTGAGCTGGCTGGCTTTCTCCATCCAAACTCATATTCACTTGTCCCAGTGTATTTATTACCTGGCTGACCTTTGATGTTTTAATGTATATAGACAAAGCCCTAAACAATTTTTGCTAGTTTATGTCTCACATTTCTTTAATTACTACAATTTCATATTTGATTTTAATATGTAAGATATGTAAGAGGTTCACTTTTTTAAATTTATTTTTGCTTTCTTGTGAGTTTATTCTTGCAGATGAACTTTATATATATAAAATGAAGTATATATATCCAACGAATGAATATATATATATATATATATTTTTTTTTTTGCAAAATCAATGTGAGAAATGTAGTGCTTGGTGTGAGATGCTTCCAGAGAAGGCATCTGGGGGCAGAGCTATATCTAGAAGCTTGAACAGACCTTGGAACTCTCACAAGGCATGATCATCTAGAGCCAGAGAAAGAGAAGGATCAACACACAGGTGGTCCTCACCTTAGAGAAGGGGGTCTTTGTTGTTGTGGCTCATTCTACTATATAAGGGAACTGGCAGCTTCTCCTTGGCATTTATTGTTTTAATTTGGCTCAAATATTGGGTCAGGAGGCCTAGGGCAAGAGACTTTGACTTTACTTCCCCACTGTCCCTGTCCCAGCCACTTCAAAGTCTTTTCAGGAGGAAAATCTGTAGTCTTGTAAGTAACTGAGTGAAGCATTGCTTCCTAAAAGAGCAGCACCTGTCATTCCACCTCAGTGTCTGAGCTCTTCCTTGATTCCTCAGGCACCGTAGTTGGTGTCCCACACCTCTCCGATAATGGGATAGCCACTCATTCATGCTACATGGACATCTCTGGTTTGTTGCCATCTTGCCCAATCTTCCCACCCTCTTTTCTTTACCCTGGCTTTAGGTCCCAGCATTTGTCTAGGCACATCTGGAGATGTGTCCATCTGGAGATACCCTTCAATCCAAGCACAATTTCCTGCCCTGGGAATTACCTCTGGGTGTGGTTTCACTCATTATATGTCTTAGTTAGGTTTCTATCACTGTAATAAAACACCATGAACAAAAGCAATTCTGGGAACCAAGGTTTATTTCAGTTCACAACTCTCAGGTCACACTCCATCACTGAGGGAAGTCTGGGCAGGAATTCAAAGCAGGAACTGAAGCAGAAACCACAGACGTGTGCTGCTTTCTGACTTGGTCCTGAAGCTCAATTATCAATCAATAAAATGCCTTATCATCTTGCCTATAGGCCATTCTGGTCAGAGCATTTTATCAACTGACATTTCTGTTCTTTGACAACTGTCTTGTGTCAAGCTGACAATAAACAAGGCAGGGCACTGTACAAATAAAAAAGAAGTTAAAAGATTAGATAAACAAGGAGAATTTTCCATGGCTCTTTGTATCTTTTAAAAGGACAGCAAGACTGCTGCCATATATCATTTTCGGAGAAATTACATTAAAAATTCAAATAGGAGTGACAGAGTGAACACCAAGTGAGACACTTGCTTCTAAGCCTGGAAACCTTCAATGCTTGGGGCCAGCATCACAGGAGAGAACCTACTTTTGCAGGTTGTCCTCTGACCTCCAGATGTATACTGTGGCATGTGTGCCTGTGTGTATACCACATCACACATCCCACAGTAAATAAATGTAATTTTTAAAATTAGATAGCTGTTCAAGAGGAAACAATGCTATATTTTGGATTTAGAAAATACTTAAGCCGGGCTATAGAGATGGCTCAGTCATTAAAGGCTAGGCTCACAACCAAAAATATAAGAAAATACTCAAGCCTTAGCTAACCCCAACTACTATACTTATTCTTCATCTTCCCATGCCTATAAGCCACAAGCCTGTAATGAAAAGCCAGTTCCTATAGGGACTGTGTAGTTTTGAATGCAGGTTTGAGGTACAGAAATATTTGTTGGTACCAGTGTGACTCACTAGGTTGTCATACCAAGTGTGTGTATCATGTACAAATAGGTATATATATGCTTATTAAAATGAAGGGCTACCCCTCAAATCTTTCCAGCCCCTTACCACAACTAAATATTACAGTGTTTTCTATCTAATAGAAAGCATAGCTCTTACAGAGACCAGGTGGATAAATTGTTCAGACTTAGGAAGGAGATCACTCATATCTGGGAGGTGATTCTGTGGTGACCTTGAGCATCCTGGCTTAAGGAGGAATACCTAGAAGAGAAGTGTATTAGTCAGGGTTCTCTAGAGTCACAGGATTTTTGGGATGAATATCTCTCGATCTGATCTGATCTATCTATCTATCTCTCTATCTATCTCTCTATCTGAAATTTATTGGAATGACTTATAGGCTGAGATCCAATTAATCCAACAAAGGCTAGCTGTGAAAGAAATTCCAAGAATCTAGTTCTCACAAGGCTGGATGTCTCAGCTGGTCTTCTGTATAAGCTGAAATCCTGAAGTAGACTCCAGTAGATATGCTGGCAAAGTGAGGGTAAGTAGGAGAAGAACGAATACTTCCTTCTTCCGTTGTCCTTATGTAGGCCTCCAGCAGAAGGTGTGACCCAGACTACAGGTGTGCCTCAATATCTGAATTAAAGGTGTGTATAATCCCACCCCAAGAGCCAGATCAAAGGCATTTTGTCTTCCTGCCTCAAGATCTGGATCACAGGTATGTCCTCCATCTCTGGATTGTAGTTTATTCCAGACAGAGTCAAGTTGACAATGGAGAATAGCCATCACAAGAAGTGAGTTTGGTTCTCCTGTCATTTATAGCTCTGGGAGGGTACTGACTAGTTTCCAAAACAACCTTGTGTGAACATTGTTTTGCTCAGTCCTGTTTTCTATGCAGTAGCTCAAGATACAGTCTTTCTATGTGCCTAATTAGTTGATCTATTAGTTTTGTTTTTTAATATCTATATTTGTCTCTGTGTGGGCATGTACACATGAATGCAGATGCCTGTAGGGGCTAAAGTTACCCAAGAGCAGTATACACTATTAACCACCAGCCGTCTTCCCAGCCTTTTTATATTTGTCCTATTAATGTTTGCCTCTAGAAGACATTTTATTCAGACCGTGAATGTGCTGACTATCCGCTGAATGTGACATGTCCCCCACAGGCTCCGACTGTTGGCATTGTTTCTGGAGGCTGTTCAACCTTTACGAGACGGGGTCTAGGTAGGGGAAGTAGATCTCTGTGGTGTGGGGATTGTAGGTTGTAGCCTGGCCCAAGTTCCATCTTCAAGTCTCTGCTACCTGACTATTCACAGGATACGACCAGCCACTTCCCGTTCACAGCTAGAAGCCATTCTCATCATTATGCCTTCCCTGCCATGAAGGAGTTTATCCCCTGATCTCTTTTTCTTCCTTATATTAAGCATTTTGTCATATAAAAAGCAAAACATTTACTAAAACAGCTACAGTGACCATGGAGATATTTTGGAAAATCTAGGACGGCTTACTGAGCGGTTACTAAAGGCTTTGTTCAAAGCACTGGTCAGCCTGACATGGAACTGTGGCTGCATAGCAGCTAAAGCGTATGTCAGCTTGGACTGGTGCATAGAGATTAAGAACTCAGTAAGTGGTTGTAGTGGTGATTCCTGCAGCCCTAGCTGGGCACTGCATGCGGTAATTGCGTCCCATGATTAAAGAGCAGCAACAACTGGCACCATCTTCCTGTACTCACTGTAACAGACATCTATCCTGATGAGGGGTGTGTGTGTGTGTGTGTGTGTGTGTGTGTGTGTGTGTGTGTGCGCAGGTAAATGTCCACTCACTGTGAGAGAAGCCTGTTCTGGTGCTGTGGGTGGTGGGGGAGCATACATGTACACACAAGCACAGGGATTTGTACCTTGGATTTATGCTCTGAAAACACAGACTCTGCTGTATTCGTTTTGCTTAAAGGATTTATTGCTATGCCATTCTGAATGTGAAATGATAGTTAACAGAGACAGGAGGATTAATAGCAGAATTTAAAATCATTTAGTGACTAATAACTCCATGGCTTAAAAAAAATCTACCTTGATATGCAGGGTGGCCACCCCATTAATGTTTCTAAACTGTTCAGAAGTCAGCTGGATGTTGTTGGGTGCGTGTTCATTTTTCATCTTCCTGGAGCCATTCAGGAAACATCAATAGAATTGAATAATTCCCTGTCATTTCTGAGATAATAAATATGGTTGTAGATTATTAAAGTGTTATTTTTCATTTTCATGGTGGGTAAACATTAAGAGAGATCCTCACTGAGTAGAAGTTGTGACTTATTGATTATGAACAGAGATTCCTATAAAGCCACTCAAATACTTTGATGATCCCAGGTTGTTTTCTTGTGTGTTGTGCTTCTATTGAAGAGTACCATTAGCTGTAATGTTTTACTATGTACTGGACACCTGCTGGGCACACGCTGGTTGCATGACTGTGTATTATCTTTGATACTGACATTAGCTTTCAGAGTACCTAGATTTTACAGCTGAGGAGAGGTAGGCTGGGGAAGCTGCAGGAAGGATCCTAATGGCTCAAAGCTTTAAATGTTTTTAAAGAATTTTTCTCTTAAACTTGAATGAAACCTAGCCTTCCTGAGCAGACTTTTACTGTGGGGAATTTGGTCCTCAAATGCTGGAGTTAATTTCTGGCTCATGGGGATGAAGTTACGTGATACATGCTCTGTGTGTAGAGGGGACACTGGTGTGTCACAAAGCCACCACTTGCTCTTCAGCAGAGCCTTTGGTTTGGGGATCTTGTGATCCTTCTGAGACTCAATAAAATGAATGTGTCAGTCAAGGGAACAAGCTGGAGGAATCAGTAGACCTGAGACTGAATATGGCATTTTCCATTTCTGAGGGCTGGATCTTCAGGAATGCTTTTGGCTATAAGTGAGAGACTCTTTTTTTTTTTTTTTTTTTAAATACACATCTTATACTGTATGTGTGTATAGATGTGTTTATGTGTATATGTATATTCCTTCATAGTTCCAGAAACAGTGCTGACCCGTAACAGGCTGATCCTAGTAGATAATCTTGTGTTCTTCTTGATGCAATCCATCTACTAAGTAGTAGCAAGAAGGTTATAGGTCTTGCACCCCATCCAGACTGATTGTCCAAAGGAAGTAGAAAGAACCATTTCTTTTTTTCTAGTCTTTTCTTAGAAGAGAAGAACAGTTTTTCCAAAAACTCTCTTTCCCCAAGATACTTCTGTTTATGCCTCATTAACCAGACTTTGGTCAAATGCCCATTACTAAAATAATTGTTACGAAAGTAAAAATCTCCAGTGCAGCTGGGGTGAGGTGGTGCTTCCCAGGAGGCACATAGCTGTGGAGAAGGAACTAGTACCAGAGGGCATCAAGATCCTGCTAGCTAGGAAGCAGGGAAGGATGCTCATCTCTTAATAGTGGACATCTATGCATATATGCGTGGGAATGTAATGTTTACTTCATTTGCGCATTTAAGGATATAGTTACCAGCATCATTACCATAAATGCAAAGAAGCCTGAGATCTGGTGGTGCAGTCTTTAGGTAGGGCATTCCAACAGCATCAATATTTCATCCCTAAGTGCTGAAGAACCTGGAAAAGAACAAAGTCAGGTAATAATACTATGTTTTCCCTGGTGGTATGATCGCTTCTGTCTGTGTAATACACTCATTCCCAGTAGAAACAGCAGAACTGAGCTGAGGACACCTACTCATTCCCAAATTTACCAGATGGATGAAGTCATCATGTAAGGCTGGAGGGAAGGGACTGAACAAGGTCCAGAGTGGGTGTTGATGGACTCCTTCCGACCAGGCTGGAGGTGTGGGCAGTAAGGGCTCCCTGTAAAGTCTGTGTTGTGAGCGCGTGGGATTGGGAATGGAGTGAAAACATCACATTGCCAGTAGATGAGTAGGGAATGGGATTGGTTGCTGCGTTATACTAAGCAGAGGTTCTGTGGGAAACTTGCTAGTCTAAGCACAGCTGGACCATTCTCCTGGGTTCCTTTGGATGGTGACATGTGTCCCTCTCAGATTCCTGGAGTTTAAAGATATCTCCTCCAGAGCCAAGTTGTTTGTGTTTTGTTTCTGTAGCTCTAAAGGGCATCTGCACTTCACCATGTTGCTAGTGCTAGTGGCTTGTATATTTATTACTGACAGGGGGCAGTCATTGTGTTTCAAAATAGATTGCTATCTCTGAGAACAGTACACAGTGCACATGGAAATTCTGTTTTCTTAGGAAAGCACCTAAGGCACTCTCTAGGCACCTTAGGGTTCACATACCAGAAGGGACCTATCTACGATAATGGTGTCCCCTTGGAATCCAGTCTGTTCCCAACTCTAATAGTCATTTCAGAGTGTCTGGGGTGCTAGTTCACTAAGTGGCAAAGAAGTAATTAGTGGAGAAGTGTATGGTATTTGAACATGATAAAGCCCTGCAGAAGGAATCAAGGCCAGATTTCATTTCCAGGGCTGTCATCAGACAGGGTGTGGTGTAGGATACATTGTATCCATTCCTAGTCATAATCATAAATTGGCAGAGGTTGGTCCAAAAGTACAGAATTTTGGTTAGGATATATAGGCTCTTGATCTGTTGCACAGTGTAGTGACATGATTAATGATAATGTATTGATGGGCTATTGAGAAGGCTCAATAGGAAAATGACCTCGAGCACAAACCTGGTCATCTAAGTTTGATCCCCATTCAGTCTTACAAGGTGACAGAACCAGCTCCCAAAACTCTGACTGCTATCATCATCATCAACACCACCATCATCACCATCACACACACACACACACACACAAGCACACATGCACAAACACACGCTCAGAAACATTTTTGGAAAAAAAGAGAAGAAAGTAAAAAATGTGTTGTATTTGAAAACTTCTAAGAAAATAAATTTTAAATCTCATTTGATATTCAATCTAACATGCATGAATACTTTCTCAAATTAAATTATTCTTAAGGAAATGACAGATGTAACGTCTAGTAGTAATTTTAATTTTGTGGGGCATTTAATCTTTTGTGTGTGTTGATACATGTGTGGGCATGTGTGTACATGCTGGTGCACACGTTGGGGTATGTCTGTGCTGGCGCATGTGTGGGTGTGTGGCATGTGTGTACACATGCAAATGGAAGCCTTAGATGCCAACTATCTTGTTGTTTTGAGATGAGGTTTCTCACTGTCCTGGAACTCATGAGTTTCACTTGGCCAGTGACCAGCTGGCCTTTCTGCCCAATGCTGGGATGACAGACAGGAGCTACCACCCGGGCTCTTTTACATGAGCTCCAAGGCTTGAACTCACATCCTCTGGTTTACAAGGCAAGCACTTTACCAACTGACATATTGCCTCAGCTCAGAAATACCTTGTTTTAAAACAAGGTTATCCATTTACCAAGTGCAGGTTCAGTCCTGTTTCTGATAGTGCTTAATAAAATTCACTTGGCCATAGATATATTGTTAGATTTTAAATCATATTCTTTAAATTATGGCTCCTTATCTCATGGAGCACATTTGATTTCTCTTGTTCATGAATTAATGGCAGGGTCATTTTAAGAATATAATTTTAGCATGATACATGGGGATAGCAAGATTGTTTATGTAGTTGATTGAATTGCCTAGTCTCTAGCTATAGATCAAACATGAAAGAACTCTATATTTTTTTGTCACTTTAATATCTGGTTTTCCTTGTTTAATTTTTTTTAAGCCAGTTAAATGTTTTGCTGAATAAGTATGAAGAGAATTAGCGAGTTCCTTTTTAGAACTTCCTTGACAAATGAGGTTCTTACTGACTACGTGTGTTTAGATCTGTGGTAGAGAACCCACTCTTGCCGTTCGTAGGATGGTTATGAATTCTTAGTATGAATGTTGTGCCTTCTCAGATGGGAGAAATGCTGCCTTGCAGTTATGGCACGTTTGCTAGTCAGTCCTATACTGCAGTGGATACTGCGACTCTCTGTTTGTGTCTCTGCTCCAATCCGTTTTAATGCCTAAAAGGCATTTAATTATACTGTGCAAACTTAGACTGTTTACACAGATCCAGAGGGCACCATTTCCTTCTTGGATTTTTTTTTTCTTGTGCAAACTTCATTTGTTTGAGCAAATCTTTTTATTTTTAAGCAATAAAGAGATTTTTATATTATAGTGACAGTTCTAGATAACTTCTAGCTTCTTTTTTTTTTTTTTTTTTTTTTTTTTATTGTTTTTTGAGACAGGGTTTCTCTGAGTAGACTGGCTGTCCTGGAACTCACTCTGTAGACCAGGCTGGCCTCGAACTCAGAAATCCACCTACCTCTGCTTCCCAAGTGCTGGGATTAAAGGCGTGCGCCACGACTGCCCAGCTCAACTTCTAGCTTCTTATTCAGTAAATTTCTGTTCATTTTTGATGTTCTCTCTCTCTCTCTCTCTCTCTCTCTCTCTCTCTCTCTCTCTCTCTCTCTCTCTCTCTCTCTCTTTCTCTGTGTGTGTGAGACTGAGCTCACACATGCCTGTGTCAGGGTTGGAGCTGACCTGTTCTATTATTCTCCAAATTCCTCTCTTGAGACAAATTTGTTCTTTGGACCTGAAGGTAGACTGGGAAGTTATCTAGCGTTAATCATCTTCCTGTCCATACTCACACAGGACTGGGGTTATAGACACACATGGCAACTGTACCCTGCTTTTTACATGGAAGCTGAGTATCAAAGTCAGGTTCTCGTGCTTGTACAGTAGACACTGTTACCCATGGAGCCATCTCCTCAGCTGTTGTGCAAATTTTGATGGTGTGTTTCTTCTGGGTGAATTTCTAATGGATGTATTCTGTGCTATCACATAGCTCAGCTTAGTATGGTCATATGTCAGCCAAGAATAACAGTGATTAGGCCTCTTCTTCCCAGATTGACCATTATATACTTTAAAAACTTAGGTATGATTCCTTGGAGTATTCCCTAGGAGTAATATATCTTTTTGAATGTGAGTTGATAAGATATTAAGCAAACCCAAGCTTTACCTTTCAGTGTGACTCTGACAGCCATTATAATGTGGATTGTAGACATGGATATAGGTAAATGTGTTATCAGTCAAGTGGATTGGATATAGATGATTTATTTTTGACTCAGTGGCACACATATTCCAGACTGACCTTGAACTTGTGATTCTCTTGTGTCTACTTCCCAAATGGTAGAATTATTGTTTTTTGCCTAGCTTATCTGCTGCTTCAGGCCTGCTAAATGTTCTGTTTAGATTTCTTTGTCAACTTGAGGCTAGCCAGGAAAGAAGGAAGAGAGATAGTGCTTTCATTAGATGGACAATAAACAAGTCTCTCAGACATTTTCTTGATTAATGTCAGATGTGGGAGGGATCAGCTCACTGTGGGTGATACCACCCTGGGGTGAATGGGGTCTTTCTTGAGTTGTCTAAGAATGCAGGCTGAACAAGGCAGTAAGTAGTCCCCATCCAAGGCTTCTGCCTGTGAATTCCTGCCCTGTTTGAGGTCCTGCCTTGGCTTCCCACAATGGACTATGATCCAGGATATATAAGCCAAATAAACATTTCCCCAAATCTACCCAAGTTGGTTTTGGTCATGGTCTCTATAGTAGCAACAGAAACCCTAACTGAGACACTAGGCAAGGACTCTTTATCAACTGAATTATAACTATAGCTGAATATTTACTCACAGCCTCAGAGCTAGAATCCAACTGAACTTTGCTTAACTTGGTAGGTAGAACTTGACTCATCCAGCCTCCTGGGTAGTCTTGTATGATGTTTTCTTAGTTAGATAATTAGCAGTAAAGTACCCCAAAGTGAGAAAGCTTAACAAGCTTTTTTTAAAAAAAGGAGTCCCAGGAAAGCAGTGTGATATTTGTAGAAATAGAAGTTTTCTGTTTCTACCTTTAATGTTCCACCCTTTAGGAGCATAGGTACTTTGTACTAGGGTAACATGATATTAGCTTTAATTAACACAACCTAGAGTCACTTGGGTAGAGAGTCTCCACTAGGGATTGTCTACATTGGGTTGGATTGTGGGCATATGGAAGATTATCTTAAGTTACTGGATATGGGAAGACCCAGCTTAGTGTGGGTGGCTCCATTCCTTAGACAGAGAGTCTTTTAAAGATGGAGGAAAAGAACCATTCACCAGCAAGCATGGAGGAAAGGATGTAGTCATTTCTCTCTGCTTTTGAATCTATGGATGTGAAATGATCAGCTGCTTCAAGTTCTTGCTGCCTTGACTTCTCCCAACTAATGGACTCTATCCTGGAATTGTGAGCTAAAATAAACCTCTGCCAAAATCTGCCTTTTGTAAAGTTTGTGTGTTTCTTTAATCACATAAATGAAGCTACAACAGACCCAGTGAACTTTAGACTGCATTTTAAAAATAAGACATTTACTTTTTTGACTTGTGATGAAAGCTGACCACATCATCTTCTTCAATTTTTACATTTTTAAAAGATCATATGCCTCAAATCCTGCCATCTTGAGCAAAGAAAAACAACAATAAAATTAAAAAATAATGTGCCCTTTTGGTCTTACATTATTTTACATTTTTATTTCTCTCTATTTACCTGTTTTGTGGATTAATGTACAAATTTTTTTATGTTTACTGTGTATTTTTAATTCCTCCATAAATTATTACTTCTGCTGTCAGGGAATGTATCTTGAATTCAGATTTCTTTTTAAAAAATCTAGGATTAAAAAGTATCCCTAAATTAAGACTCTTTAAGGACCCTAAGATACCGAGCATATGGTCAGTTAGGGGGAATATACCCATGGGCCACTATAGAAGTGGCTCTAGAGAGCTTGCAAGGGACATACTGAGGTGTTTTCCTTGGTTACTTGAGCTGCCAACATTTTTTTCCCTAGGTTCTCTGAAGCAACCTTGATCTACAGGTGGAACCCTTTAGGATTTGGGAAGAAGCAAGGCTCCCATCTGCCATGTACTTTCATCCTAAGAACATACATTCTTAAGTGCTAAGATGCTGCACTTCTCAGCTGAATGGACCCTTAGAAGTCAACCTTAGTCCTCTCTCATCTACCAGTTCCTGCCCCCTAACTTTTCCACCCTGATACATCTTTCCTTTTCAGTTGGTGGGTTTGGCTATTGTAATGTTGGTGTTGAATACCCTTCTAAGATGTTCTAAACAGAGAGCTAATAAAATACATTCAGGTTTGCATCTGCAATAAGTGTTTAGTTGGAGATGGTATGTTGTTAAGTCTCAGGTGCTAAAATTCTTCTTTACATATTTCAAATTGGAATGATTCAAATTTCTTAACTTTGGGGGATGAGTTAAAATATGTAAATTGAAATGTTGCAAACAGACTCCTAACCATAAATTGACTTTCATTTTGCTCTGAGTATTGAATTGGGGGGAGAATGGGAAGGTGATTCAAGGTTAGTTTTCTGGGTATTAGGATATACTTCTAGGTAGTTTTTAAACTTTGCTTAGTGTCTTATCTAGGGTTGCTGTGATGAAACACCATGGCCAAAGGTGGAGTGAAGGGTTTATTTAGTTTACTTCTTCACATTGATATTCATCATGAAGGAAGTCAGGGCAGGAACTCAAACAGGGCAGGAATCTGGAGGCGGGAGCTGATGCAGAGGCTGTGAAGGATTGCTGCTTGCTCCTCATAGCTTCCTCTGTTTGATTTCTTATAGAATTTAGGATTGCCAGGCTCAGGGATGGCACCACCTACAATTGACTGGGTCCTCCCCCATGAATCACTCCTTAAGAAAATGCCTTACAGGCATGGCTACTGGGCATTTTCTCAATTGAGGCTCCCTTTTCTCTGATGACTCTAGCTTGTGTCAAGTTGGCATAAAATTAGCCAGCTTACTTCATTGAGATTAAGGTGGAAGGTTTTCATTGTGGTTTCTCACTGAGCTATCTCCTTAGCCCTTATCCACTTTCCTGCAGAGCTCACCTCTTGGATGGCCTGTGTTGAAAGTCTAACATTCTTTTCAAAGAAATTGAGAAATGCCCCCAAAGCCCTTCTGGATGTGTCTACAGGGCATAGACTTCTTGAGAGAGTTCTGAAGATTCTGTAATTCTTCAAAAGATTCCAAGCCAAATATAATTTTAATTGTGACCTTTGGTTTACATAGGCCAACTAAATACTTTTCTATTAGCCTAAGAAGTCCCGAAACTGAATTAAGCTAGAAAACTTATGGTGGCAATTTACAAAGTGTACATAGTAGTGATAGTCTTGTTACTAGAGTAGTGTGATTGTCTTGATTCTGACAGTAAAATAAGCTTTAGATCCACAATGACAAAATGAGCAAGTTACAGAGGGCTCTTCTTGGATTGTAGAAGGCAAATCTAGCATTTCTTAATTTGATTCATGATACACTATGTGTTTTAGTGATACCCCTGGCCAAAGTTCAAATACAGTAGTTCAGAGAGTCCCCAAATTCATGGGTAGGGTGGGGAACAACATTCCAGATTCCTTCCAACCCTGTGATTTCTTCTGAACATCACTCCTAAAATTAGGATATTATTTTTCAATGGGTTAGCTACCTGTGGAAAAATAATTCCATTTGTATGCAAGTAAATGAATGAAAAATAATACAACTCCTGACATGACAATTGTCTTAAGATGACATGGTATTTCAAAGAACATTTATGAGAGCACCTGGAGAAAGCTACCCTCCCAGGAGCTTGGAAAAGCCGGGAGTCTGCCCGGAAACAGCGGGCCACAGAGACTGAGGGACAGGAACTTCCGGTCTCCATCGGTGGATGGGGACCTCAGCTGGGGCCACAGGACTCCATAGCCAATTAGCGTCGGGAGAAAGCTACCCTCCCAGGAGCTTGGAAAAGCCGGGAGTGGGGCCAAGACAAGCTCAACAGCTCACCAGGAACGGGCCCGAACCTGTGAGACACAGGGACTGAGGTAGGCGGGCATAGAAACCCCCTAGATCCCATCAGCAGTTGCAGGAGACCACCACCTGGGCCACCAGGATTCCATAGTCAAGCAGTGCCAGGAGAAAGTTACTCTCCCAGGAGTATGGAAAAAACACCTCTCAGAGAGAGCTGGTCTTCAAGAAGTATTGATACAGAGGCCTGCAGGTGGGAAAAGCCATAGCTAGACAGAGTAAGATCAGCTAACATCAGAGTTAACAAGATGGCAAAAGGCAAGGGCAAGAACCTAAGGAACAGAAACCAAGGCCACTTGGCATCATCGGAACCCAGTTCTCCCACCACAGCAAACCCTGGATTCCCCAATACACCAGAAAAGCAAGACTCAGATTTAGAATCATTTCTCATGATGATGATAGAAGACTTTAAGAAAGAAATTAAAACCCTTAAAGAAACACAAGAGAACAGAAGTAAAGAACTAGAAGCCCTTAAAGAGGAAACACAGAAATCCATTAAAGAATTACAGGAAAACACAATCAAACAGACATAGGAAATGAACAGAACTATCCAGGAGCTAAAAAATAGAAATAGAAACAATAAAGAAAT